>JANIIA010000005.1:16880522-16893007 GCA_027478495.1 Erythroxylum alaternifolium
AAGCGAGCAAATCCAACCGTACATCCACCGCGATGGAAAAAATTTTTGTACGGGCAGCGAAAGAGCCAACGTAGAAGATCTGAAATCAAAGACACATGTACTTTTTCCTTCGTGCAGCCGACTTTGCACAGAATCATTTCCACCAACCTTCTAATTAGTTAGACTACGTTTTCAGATGACACTTGTGTCCTTGTCTGGTAAACCAATTGCCCTCACAAAGCCCAAGGGCAGAATGGGAATTGAGAACTGGCTACGGCTTCCGTAATTTGTGATGAACTAACCCTGAAAGGCTGACCGAGCGTGACTCCAAGCCCGACGACAACTCGACGCGTGGAGAGATCTGGGTGCAGAGAAGTACAAGTGGCGCACAGACAAGCACGGGGTCTTATACGGATTATGTGTTTGCGTAACTGTGGGTAGTGCCAGAACGGATTTAGCTGGCGGTTACAGCAGGTTTCACGGACCCATAGGTGACCGGTCCCAGCTTTTGTGGTCCTTTCTCTCACGCAAACCACTATTCACAATTTCTCTTAACCATAATTTAATAAATAAAAAAATTTTGATATCAAATCATACTCTTGATAATTAATTTTGCATTTTCTAATAATCCTTTAATCAAATATTTTAAAAAATTAAAGGGATTTAAAAGCAAGAGTGGAATAGGTTTATTTCTCTGTAAAGGGGATTGGAGGACAAGGGTTCTTTAAAAAGTTAAGCTGGAAGTTAGTCTAATGATTAGTTTTTATAGTAAGAGAAAATGACGAATCAGATTTTCTGTTTTAATTAATTATTTTATTTTATTATATTAAAATTTATTTATATATTTATATGAAATTTATATAAATATATAGATTAAATTAAACAGAACAAATTAAAACACCATAATTAAAACAGGTAACGAAGGCATTGAAAGCAAACAGTTAATAAGTTATTCTTTTGGCTTGGCTCGGCTGCCTCTGCTCCATTCGTGGCTTCATTTAACTTCATCTTCTATTATTAATTACAACTAAGGTGCGCCTTTTATTGTCAAATTTTTCTTAAAGACGGAATGACTGTGTGTCAATCAAGAAATATAATCTTTCATAGAGATTCACTAATTATTATATTGCGACTGAGCTGGCCTCTTTGAAATATTGTATATAGCATAGACCTATGCAATTGTTGCATGCTTGTAGTTTTATCAAAAGAAGTCCGAGAATTCAAGCCTAGTTAAGATTGCATATTCCTCTCTTACGAACATCACGTAGCTAAAATTATATACATATGTAAGTGGAGAAATATAAAACAGAAAGAGGACAGTCCTATTGGATTGGAATATAAAATGAGTTGGTACTGAACTTTTGGATGTTAAAAAGGTCGTACAAATTTCTAGATTGTAAACGTCTTTTTGTTTTGCTTTTGTGCTTACTATGTTCAGTCATCAGCCCCAAATGTCACGATAATCACTTATGGGAAATGAAATGGGTGACAATGAGCTGTGCTAGATATGGAAAGCCATGAATTAGGAATAAATGGGAAATTGGGAAGCTGACAAAAGAACCCTTTTTTCTTGTTTGAAGTAACTACGATAGTGAACAACAAATACGGAAAAACAATTACGACAAAACCGTACTTATAGCACAAGGCGATCATTTCTCCTTATCATATCATTTTTAAATATATTTTAAATTCAGAATTTTTATTAAAATTTATAATATTAATTAAAACTAAAAAATAATAATTAAATATTAACATTTTCAATTTATTATAAATATAATTCACAATAATTTTTGTTGTCACGTAAATTAGACTTGTTTAAGGTTTCTTCTTTGCTCTTCTGGGGAACAGCCTGCCATTTGACCTCACTTTCATTATGGCTTGCACTTGCATATTTTTTTGGGTTTTCATCGTTGTGAGTTGTTCCTTGCGTGTGATTTGAACTTCTAAGTGTTTGAACGAACGGAGTTAATGGCCCTTTTCTTTTTCCGTGTCTTGGATTATTTTCAATGATTGTAATGGATTTGCAAGGTTAATTTTCAAATCGAATGATTCACGATCCAATTAGTTGCTAGAACTAATAATCCTTTAAATCCTTCATTTGAACAACTCACAATTTCACCAATTGTGAGTTAGGCCTGGGCTGTTTAGGATATTTGAGCAATGTTAGAATTTGAATAACAAAACATCATCTTGTAGATTTTATGAGCAAAACAACATATGTCCAAAAACCGGAATTTGTTAATTGATCTCCCGGAGAAACACCTTTTCTTCAAACATTTCCTTCCCTGCTCCTTCCAAACTCTCTCCCATCCAACAGTGTTAAAGTCGTGGGGGTCAGGGTAGTTTGCAGTTTCCGGAATTTGTTAATGTAGGCGTTACATTTCTGGTAGTGCCCCATTTATCATCGTAACCACCGGCAAGCAGAAACTGACAGAACCTCAATAAAAGGATTACAAATTGCGGCCAACTCCATTAAATGTTGTGAAATAACCCAACTGGTCAATGTACGTAAATATGAAACAGAATGATTTCATATGTTAAATTATACCCTCACGTTTGCATATCTCAAGGATCGAGTTTAGTATATGAAACAAAACCAGAAGAAAAAACTTTGTTCTTTTGCTTTTGTTAATAAAGAAAACAGAATTTGTTGATGTTGATATCCGAGCCCCGTGAGCTTAGGAGTTAGGACTATCGTTGACCGGGTTTAATGTGGATTATGTGCACCCCTGCCCAAGTTGAAGAACAAGACGCTTGTATGTACCTGTCTGACCGAGCTGGTTGATTTTACGCCGATTAGAGTAGGAATCATTGTGTTTATTTGATAGTGTGAAATTCCTTAATCGATTAGGTTGAAGACATTCAGCAGCGGTATATCGCGAAATCTCGCCAATTCTGTAGCCCGAATTGTTTAAAGATAGCTTTCAGGGATGTTTATAAATCAGCTAAACTTGTATCATGCTGAGCGTTTAAAAAAAGATTAAATAAAACAAGTAAACAGAGATTAGGTCAGGAACGTAGAAACTTAAAAAAGAATGTATAGAAAACAAATGGAGTTGGCCACTGGCACCACGGTCGCGGTTTATATAAGCATGTAACTAGATATGATCTTATACAGTTTGTTTCCAGTGGCTTTTCAGTTTTCCTTTTATTCTTCTCTTTTGAACTGAGATACTGAAATAACTAAATTCATAGATTTACAAGAAAAGATGTTGAAGTCTTGCAACGATCAGTTCTCCGGACAATTTACCATGCCATCTCTTTTTCTAGTATAATTTTTGTATCAATTTCAGCATTTCTAAAATTAGAGAAGGGCTATATGAGCGCTATTATGCAGTTCACAAAAACCATTTTATCAAAACTACAAAAATACAATTACTTATAACGAAAGTGATTAAGCCAAAAGTCATCATTAATACCACGTTTTTTGCGAATAAACAGACAGCCCTTTTTGGGATCCTTCAACCCAAAAGACTTTCCTTTAAATTCAACCAAAGAGATTCTTCTTATATGATCTCTCTTTTTTATATATTGTTCTGAGTGACCGATTTTCCAAGGAATATTACGCCATAACAAGACAAGAGCCGATTTCAGTTGCACTGGACCAAAGAAATAAGGCATGAAATTTAACATTTCAATAATGAAGCCTTTTAACTATACGTCTCACCAACTATTCCTTTTCTGTCATAAACAACCCATGTTTATTTCTATCCAATTAGCTCCACCACCTTACCAACAGCACTCGGGAATAGTTTTTGGAATCTTGGTGACAGTAGGTACCTCAATACAATAAAGATATGTATAGCATGGCCTTTTCTTTTCTAATAGGTTAGCTTAATATTATTATATAGATAGTACAAGACGTGGCCCTTTGGTGTACTCAACCCAATTAGGCTCTCACCAAATGGAAAGCTGAGTAAACAAAGAAAAAAATTAGAAGTTGGGTCACCATTTGTGCATTTAATTATCCCAATTACAAATAGTCGTTGAAGTCCTAATCAGTCTTGTGTCCAAGGCGCGGACGGAAGTTAAACGCTAGGTGTCGTAACAGAGGTGTGGGATCATCCTCATCATCTAAATCAGGTTAGCTGTATATAGTGGTCGTGTTGGTTTTTCTACCGCTAGATTCACGACTGATTTGGGTAGGAATGATCAGAAATAGTAGGATCAGAATTTCACTTTTTTCTTCATTGTATTATTTATTAGAAAATAATGCTTACAGAAGATGCTTAATTCTAATTCCAATGCTCCGTAGCATCTTGGACTCGTTTTCCAGTAGACACAGAAAGAAATATGAAGTTTAATATCTTAACGGGTCAAGAATTCCCTAGATGGCTTGACGACATATTTACGTCACGATGAACGCAAGACTGAAGAGTCAAGAGTCAAAAATGGGGAAAGAAAAAGAAAGATTTAATTTTGAATGATTAATTTGTAATTATGGACTTGCAGGTTTGATGTGCAGTTACTTTTAGACCAATTAGTTTGGCATGGCACTAGTTGTCGACTAAAATAACACTGCACGTGGTCAAATTCACCTCGAACTGTGGAATGTTCCACAAAAGAAAAAAGCTTCATTTTCACATATTACCAAGTCCAAAACCTGGAGTACAAGGATTCAGAAGCTGAATGGCTTTACAAGACACTCTCAAACAAAGGTAGCCGACACCTTAGCGAAAAGCTTTACGGAAATTGCCCACAACGTGACACACGGTATTGATATATCATTTGTTCAAGAAGTTTTTGCATGGAAACGGTCAAGGACTAGGAAAAGCGTTTCAGCCACCAAATTGAACCCACCTGACCAAATCTTTGAAATTCTTTTTTTTTCCAGCTCCAGCGAATTGACACACACGACTTTCCTACGTCTTAAGATAAGAAATGACTATTTCCTCTTCTTGTTTTTTTTTTTTGGGTTGAAATTTCCTCTTCTTTTTTAGCCTCGTGGGTAAATTCCCTTTGCCTATCTCTTCATCAAAACCACCCAGCTACAAAAAGTCTAGTTCTTGAAAAAGGCTTGGGTTTATGGCATGGAAGCTACCGCGTAGTAGCCACCCACAAAGAAAAAGGGGAACCCAACTTTATAATTTGTTTGCTCACATAAAGTGTGTTAAACGCCAAGCTTTCACATTAACATAAGCTTATGATTCAGTGCAACATCTAGAAAGTTTGTAGGTTACATCCACATGGTGGGTTACTTTTATTTCCTTCGAAGTATTCTTTTAACATGTTGTTGGGTTTGTACCTCTCTTTTCTGTTCCTTTTATATATATGTGTGTGTATTCTATTGTTAGGAGGTACGAAATGAGAGGGCCAATTCTAGGTGTCATGGGATGGTGCAAGGTTCCATAGAAAACCATAAGATTCTTTCAAATTGTCTTTGTTACAAGATTCTTTCAAATTGTCATCTTTGTCTGGTTGTGCCTCTTGTTTTATTCCATTTCTTTACTTTCGTTCAGTTTCAACTTTCGTGAGTTGTGCCGATGAAGTGGAGGATTCCCATGGCACGTCAACCTGTCCTGTCCATTTCTTTGCGCCTGTAAACTTTTATGGCAATGGAATCAACGCCCCTGCTCCAGACCAAGGGTCGGATCTATGCCAATTTTAACGTAGATTCTCCATAATTACAATTATATTGTGGCATTAGCAGCAGGGGAAATAATTCTTAGAAACAAGAGAGTTATTATCCTTTAGTTTTAAATTAAAATTTATTATTAGAAAAGGAGCATTCACTGGTCGTGTATCAAAACACAGAGTGAAATAAATAAAGTGAGGTATAAACACAATCTTTTGATTTCGTGCAGAAAATGTCAAATAAAAGGAAAATGTTAAGTTCATGTGAATTAAATAAAAGAAAAAGAACGAGAAGAAGAGGAGAGTTCATGAAATGTGGACTTGGATATGAAGAGTAGACCTCTTTCTTTCCTTTCTTGTTTCAAACGATAAAATCAATACAAAAGTCCTTTTATATCTTTTTCTCCTCGCCTAGTGTACTTTCAAGTGAAGGCAATCTCAAGTCCTCAAACATCCAGTTGCTTACGCTTCATATCATCCTATTTCCTTATTTAATTTATCGTCACGCAGCTGGTCTATCTTGACTAACATGCATTTTTTGTCGTGGATTATCTCTACTTTTTCAACAATAACTAATTTTAGTAAGGATTAATTGCTAAAAACATATCAAATTTCCAAAATTTTACGATTATAATTTAAAATATTCATTAAATTTTAGGTTGTCTCGAACGATTACGTGAGTATGAAAGTAGACAGACGAGAGAAACATGGGGAAGATTAAGTTAGTTTTTAAATTTTATTTTATTATAATTTGACTTAAAATTTCAATTACATTTGACATGTTATGTGTAATTTAACCAAGTTAATTTGACACTTGAATTATTTTTATGAAAAAATTAAAAATTTTAGTATTTTATTATCATTTTTTAAAATTTAGACTATAATTATAAAATTTTATAAAGTTCATTTTTTTAATAATTAATTTTTTTAACAACCCTGCGATCTTATAAGGACAAGGCATATGTCTGCTTTAGTTAAATTTATAGTTGGATAATGTCACTAGAAGTGTTTACACCAGGCAAATGACTTGTAGGTCAGTTGGCATTCGATACTCGATTTAGCATTTCTTAAAAAAAAAAATGATTTAGTCTTTGAAAAGTGAAACCACCTAATGCCCGCAAGCCAATACTGTAAAAGCCAGAGTATTTGGAACTGTTGTCGCTGGCCGAGTTCGCGTTAGGCACGCTAGGAACCTATGGATATGGACATCGGATCTGCAGCCCAATTAATTTAAACGCATACCCTTTTCTTCAATTAATTTATGAAGACATTATTTTTGTTATCCAATTGTTGCCCACTAAAGCTAATTAAGCGATCTAACGATGTAACCTAAGCTTGAATTATATTCCTGTCTCTATCAACTAAACTACTTGTCCAAAGCTAAGAAAAAATAGTTTTGCTGGTTTTTCATAATACTCACCCATCTCAAGCTGACTGGTGTTTTAGATAGATGGTGATTGTTGTTAGGCAAAGACCAATGACGACTGACCTCAATTATTCTTATCTTTTCGGCTTGGAATGTGCGAGAATCAGAAAATAACAGTTCGCTACGATTGTTAAGCCCCTCTGTTGAAACTTTGTTACGAATGGATTGTTGTACACCTCAAGGCTATTAATAACTAACTTCCTTTTCCTAGACTGGCCAAGTAAAATGGGTTGAAGATAGCTTCTTTTATTTAAGTTTCAAGACAAAATGGCATCAGATAAAAGTCCTGTTGTTCAATGCTAACCCCACATGTCTTACTCAAATGTCTAAAGATTTTTGTGACATAGCTTTCTTCGTTTTCTACTTTTGGTTCAAATGTAATGCCTTACTGTTAAAAGGCAATTGGTTAGCTGCTATTGGAAATTTGGTGGTTTCCCTGGCCGTTGCAATCATTCATTAACATGATTGGACCCTCCAAAAGCACCGCATCATTTATTTCAGTTCTCAAGTAGATAAGGTAGGTGGGTGGAGATTAAAGGAGGGAGAATTCAACCCTAGGTCTCCAATATAAGGAAAGAAAGTAGCTCCTAGGCACATAATTCCTAACAAAAACGAGCGAGTGACACCCATGATCAACCATTTATGGTAATTACGAGATCTCTCATCCAATATTTTGCTGAAGTACTATCACTTAGAACCATATTCTACCCTTGAAGGCATTCATACTCATCTGCTTTCAAGATTCCTTCTGACAAAGTTAGACGTGAACTTTTAATCCCAGAATGAGATGGAAGGTGTAATATACTGACTTGCGACATCTTTGTATGGAGATGTTTTCAAGTAGGGACGGGTATGTCGAATGCCGGCGTTTTAAATTTGGTCCAAAGTTTGGTTAGGTTTGAAATATGTTTTGATCAAAATAACATGGACGTCGACTTGAATTTATTAAAATTACATAGTCGAATGATGTTATTATAAGCAGTCAAAATTATTTTGAAGGAGAAAATACGAATTATCAATCCTTTTAAATTAGACTTCAACCTTAATTTTAGTCAATTTAAATCAACCTATTAGCTTTATGTTAGATTGAACTGAGTTTCGTTGCTATCCCTCCTTCCAAAATAGCTCTACTCGTGATTCAATGTAAGTACACATATGTCAAGAAGAAGCCTATACGATTAATTCAAGTTACAACATAACTGCAAATATACTTGCTTTGCACGTTAATTATCTTAGATTCTTAGGACTAAAAGGGAACATTTCGTTGTGAATAAACAATACAAAAGCGATAAGGTGCTTTTGTGCAACAACAGAACTAATTATGAAACTTAAGTGAAACACTAGCAGTGACAAAGTTGATTAACAAACCTCTAACGTAATTGTTATGATTTTTTTCCTCCTACGTTAATTATTGACAAAAACATGAAACGGAGTTATAAGAAATGCTCAACCATTAATATGCATGCATAAAATATGGATGTAGTTATAAACTTGAAACCTTGTGGCTTATTGTATTCAAGAATAAAGCAAAATCTGACCATGTCATGAGAATAATGTGCCCAAAATTTCGCATCCTTTGGTTTCTTAAGGAAGAGGTAGAAAATCTAAAAATATTGGCAAACGAATTTTAGCATTATCTAAAGGCAAAATGTGTTGAACAATGACATCTTTGATTGATAGCCCGTTATCCTGATGCAGTACTTTTTTTAATTTACAAATTAATTCAGTTTGTACTTTGTAATCTCTCTCGCAAAAATCTGATTATGAAAAAGTAATTTTCCTTGAAGCAATTTAGTCTTTTTTGCATGACCAAAATATGCTGAAGGAAAGTTCTATTGCCAGTGAATTTAGTAGGCGAATGACAAGATAATAGAATGTTTATGTTGTTGAAATTATAAAGGACAACAGACCCTAGATTTGTGGCTTTGAGGAGTTTTAAGGAGACAGACTTGGCCCACAACCTTTTAGCTCTGTCACTCTCTCCCCTAAAAGGGAATGACTTTTATTAGCTAAAAGTGTTAAGATTAGTAGAACAATTAACTTCATAAAAGACAGGCCGTTTGATGATTGCTGTCAAAATAGATCTTACAAAGTGAACTGATAATTAGATTGAAGAAAAGTCCACTACCAAGTACTTGCATTTTTGAAGTTGTTTTTTTCTATTTCATAACTCAAATACAAGGCATATCCAAAGGGTAAAGCATGACTTGTTATATTAAATTAAGAAATATATTTTACATGACGGTAAAAATCTTTCACGTAGTTGTTTTTAACTTGTATTATAACTAACGCATAAGAGAAACCTATTAAAAATAATCCTTAAAATAAGTTACTCGTAAAATCTTAATATTGGATGTTCCTTGTGCTCAATTGTAAATGACAGCCTCAAAAGAACACCAAACATCTATTTCATCTCTGAGTTAATTTATGCTTTAGACTAAGATTAATACAGCGTCCTCCAAACTTGTCCATTGATTGGTTAAAATAGGACATACATCAAGGGTTTGTTTTAAGAGTAAACAAAGTTTCGGTATTGTATTACAAAAAACTGGGGAAGAACTCAGTGGCCTTAAATTCTTCCAGACAACGATTGATGTATTTAAGTAGAGGTTACTCTTATTATATGACTCTATTGAATTCTCAACTCAATGTGAAAGGCAAAAAAGAAGTAAGGATAGAGTAATCACAAAAATAAGTGAAAAAATGTTGAGAAATATCACAGCTTTCCATTTCCATTTAGGGCACTACGAGCACAGAAAGCCCATTCAGTATTCCTTTCCGTGAAGCTGTTTTGTTTCAAGAACAAACCCAAAGCCCAACACAAGTGCTGGACTTTCTTGTAAGTTTCATCAAAAGTTACTACTTTACAAACACCAGTCGTGCCAGTTCCTAAGTTTTGAGTGGGGTCAGCAGTGCCCTACATAACTGTCCGAATAGTAAATATTAGGCCTGGGATCAAGAAAGCCTGATCACACATTAGGGTCAGAAGCCCATATTTTTTAAAATGGATTGTTTAAAATATGTTTTTAAAAAAATTTTATATATTAAGTGTCCACAAAATTGTGAAATAAATAAGTTCAAAATACATTTATTTTAACATAAAGTGAACAAAAAATAGTATATATAAAATGCCACATTCATTTAATTAACATAATTCACAATTTCTTAATAAAAATGTAATTTTAAAAAATTTATATATAAATGTACGTAAAATTTTGAAATGAATAAGTTCAAACTAAAATTATTATAAAAGAAAATGAAACAAAAAATGGTGCATGAGAAATGTCATTTTCATTTAATTAACTTAATTCACAATTGCTTAAGAAAAATGTGCTTTTAAAAATTATATATATTAAATGTACATAAAAGTCTTACCTCTTGTCATTAGCCTAAGAGGTAATTCCTTATTAGTATTATTATTATCGTCGTCGTCGTCGTCGTCGTCATCATCATTATTACCACTATTATTATTATTATTATTATTATGTTGTTTATGTTTATGATTATTAGTGTTATTATGATTATTATTATTATTATTAGCACATATATATAGTTATTATTTTTATTTTATTATGTTTGTATTTATTTATTTATGCATTTATTTATTTTTACCATTTATTATATATTATTTATTATTTATTATCGTTTTTAATTAGTATTTTCACTATTATTTATTTATTTATTTATTTATCCTTCATGTGGGTCATTTGAAAACAGTCTCTCTACTAGTTAGGGATAAGACTACATACTACTAGACCTTCCCAAAAGTCGCGCCTTAGCAAGATTTCTACGGAATGTTGTTGTTGTTATTGTTAAAATTTTGAAATGAAAAAGTCCAAAACAAATTTACTATAAAAGATAGTGAATCAAAGAATGATATATGAGAAATGCCACATTCATTTAATTAACATAATGCATGATTACTTAATAAAAATGTATTTTTTTTAAATTGTATATATTAAGTTTACTTAAAATTTTGAAATGAATAAGTTCTAAATAATTTATTTGGAATTACTAAATAATTGTTATGAAAGAAAGTGAACTAAAAATAGTATATGAGAAATGTCATGTTCATTTAATTAACATAATTCATAATTCCTTAGTAAAAATGTATTTTTTAAAAATTGTATATATTAATTGTACATAAAAGTTTGAAATGAATAAGTTAAAAATAAATTTATTATAAATGGAAGTGAACCAAAAGATTTTATATGAGAAATGTCACATTCATTTAGTTAGCACAATGAAATAATAAGAAATATCCTTCCAATATAAATGATTGAAAACATATTTATTTTAGGTTTTTGATATTAGTTTGGACTTTAAATGTTCTTGTTGCTAGTTATACAAACTAAGCAGATATATAATGAATATTATAAATTCATGAGTTAACTTATGCAATTAATAAAACGGTAATATCATGAAATCATTTTATCATCAAAATAAAAGAGTATCATCATGCTAATATTATTCAAAAATTTTAATTATACAATTTACGAATGGTCAAAATGAAATTATCAATTATACTTGGACTACTAGAGAGTAGATATTGAAGTTGAGTAAGGTAGAGACAACAATTTAGAACCTACATAAAAACATATAAGTAAATAACTATATCTTCAATTGTAAAACGTAAAGCAATCACATAAAAATAAGTAAGTCTAGAAATAAAGATTAAAGATAACAAACCTACAGTAGAAGGAAGGGGATAACTAATCGTTATAATCAAGATCGTCAATAGTTTGCATTACTTCATCTGCATGTAGAAACATTATTATGTAAATTATATATGATAATGTAATAATTGCATTAAATGACTATTAAACACATGATAATAAACAATTAAATATACCTTCATCATTAGATATCTGTTCAAAAAATTTTCAGTTGAATGATTAGTCTCCTCTGTAACAATACTTGTATTAATATAAAAAGAAAATATTAAATAAGATAATATAAAAATAGAAAATTGATAAATCATAAAAAATAAAGTTTACCCTTAATATCTTCATCACATAACTAACTTTGGGGACACATAAGGGCTTTCACAGTATTAGAATGAAGTTGAGCATGATGAGGACTAATAACCCTAATGCGATTACTAAACGTAGGCTTTGAATCAATAGTAGATGTTAGAATTGCTAGGAGATCTAGTTCAATTGCTTGTATGATTAGAAATTTATTTCCATGATTCTTCCACCATAGTAATACATCAAACTCCACACCTTCAACTTTGATCGTATATGTTAGATTCCCATATCGATTGGAGGGGGGAACGAAATAGGCCTTATAAGGCTATAAAAATCTCTCCCTTATAAATGCATTTTCTTAAGGGTGGGAAGAGCAAAACCTTAAGGGCTTGGCTGGGCTAAGGCTCAAAGCGGACAATATTTGTGAGCGGGTGGTCTGAGTTGTTACAAATGATATCAAAGCTAGTACCTGAATCTGTATGTCAGCAAGGACATTAGGTCTCCAAGGAGGGTGGATCCAAGCCTGTATGCCAGCA
>JANIIA010000005.1:16893107-16911660 GCA_027478495.1 Erythroxylum alaternifolium
CCGGATGCGGATCCTCCCAAGGACGAGGACGAGTGGGAGCAGGATTTCGGCAACGGCAGTGCCGGCACACAAGCAAAGGACGATAAAGTTGAAGACTTGAAGAGGTGTTTGGCGGATACGGTTTATGGGACCGATTTCGGGTATCGGGCCAGCACCGAGGTTCGGGCCGAGGTTTCAGAGCTTGTTAATCAGTTGGAGGCTTTGAACCCGACCGCAGCTCCTGTGGACTCAAAAGAGCTGCTTGATGGCAACTGGTTCTTGTTGTAAGTTTGTTTTGACTTTCCTGGACTTGGTTTTCGATAGGTGTTCGTTTACAGTTATCTTAGTTGTGTTAATGATCGCTTTTGAGATTTAGTTGAAATGATGAGTTATCACATTTAAAGGCTTGAATTACTATATTGAGTTTTGTGACAGTGTAAAATGGAAAATTTGCTGATGATGGGAGTCAACATGTTGGATTGAATGGCTTCATTCAGTATGATAAAACGTTAGAACCCAACAGCGGACTCGTAGCTAAATGAGAACATTTGTTTTGAATCATAAGGAATTTCTTTTTCTTTCTTTTGTTGTAACAAAGAATGATGACTTCTATTTCTAAAACTTGGACTCTCAGTTAACTGCAAATTCAGCTGTGAAATACTTTTTTTGCATTAGTAGATTTTGCCCATATTGTTAATCTATAAGTTTGGACATTTTTAAACTATGGATGCTAGTGCATGATAGATTTCTTTCTTTCTTTCCTTTTTTTTTTTTGGTTTGTTTTGCTGCTCCTTAAATTTGTATGATATATGCACATTGTGCAGTTTTCTAGGGACATTACCTTTTCTCATATAATATTTTTCTCACATGAGTGGTAACCATTTTGATCAATTGAACCCAAGGTGATTTAGAACTTGAGCGTATGGTGGAAAATGTCTCTGATAATGATACCAAGTAAAAGAGAAACTATCACAGAGCTTATGTATTGTCTGTTTGTGATTGACAGGAGAGGAAAAGGGTCCAGTAAGGTATTTTCAATTGCTTTCTTGACTTCTTCTGTTATTGTTTTAGTTCTTTTATTTTTTTATGTATGTATATATGAAAGCTACCCTTTTCCCCCAAAATTTGTGTTTTGATCTGTTTATAAGACCCTTTAAGCATATTTTTTGTCTAGTCAAATAGATTTCAGTGGGATATTAAGGCAGAATTCATTTGTCAAAAGTCCTTGGTTCCGAAAGGCTACTTTAAAGCTAGCCTTAAGAAGCAATGCAAAACAAGGAAGTATGTTCGCTGCAGACTTTGATTGCAGGGGCTTGACTCCTAGAGTAAAGGAGTTTTGGCATCATTTTTCTGATTTTCGTAAATCCTTCCAAATAGTCACTTGATGAGCCTAATGCTAGGGGATTAAGTAACCAAAAATTAGGGATTCCAAATAAGTGTCAAAGGCTAATGTTGAGGGCGGCTTTAGTTTCAGTATATTCTTAATAACTCCTGGTCAAAGCTGCAGACAGCTTTTACAAACATTCCCAAGTCTAAAGGGAGCTAGCATACTACATGTGGCTCTTTTAAGTGTTTTCTCTCTATCTCTCCTAAATAGTTGTCAGGATGGTAAATATCTCTGTTTCTACATGTGTCACTGTTAATGTTTAGTTAAATTGGTAAATATCTCTGTTTCTACATGTGTCACTGTTAATGTTTAGTTAAATTGTTCTTGATAAATGAATATCTTTGTGTTTTTATTTTATTTTATTTTTCTTTGGGTGCTTTACCATTACAATTGAGAAGTATTTAGAGTAATTATGACATAATGGAACATGCAACTAAGAGGGTGGTGGGTGTATGAGTCCTGCCTTGAGTATGTATGAGACCTATCATTTTGTATTATTTGTGAACAATAAGTGAGCACCTTTTCAATGACAAGCACCGGATTATAATTGTGCTTTGTCTTGTTTGTCTCACAAATTTTCTTTACTGCTCACAGGTACACTGCATTTTCTGAGCTGTTGCCACTTCTGGCAGTGGGTACATTACCCTTGGTGAAAGTGGAAAATATATCCCAGGCAATTGAAAGTAGCAATCTTTCTATTGTGAATTCTACCAGGTTGTCCAGCCCTTTTGCAACTTTCTCCTTCAGTGCATCTGCCACTTTTGAGGTCCGAAGTCCATCGAGAATACAGGTGCTTCCTAAGAAATACAAGGGGTTCTAGGTTTGAAAGGAGAAAGAAAACAGCATAAATGATCATATCTTGTGTAAAGTAATTTTATAAGTTCAACTTTGAGCTTGCAGTTCATGAAGAAACTTTAAAATGAAATCAGCTATCTTGACATTCAATGCCTACAGATTTGGCTAAGATCTAGCAACATTAAACTAATTTTATCACTGAATGATTTGATGGTACCATGTTATCAAGTGCTGAGTGCTAAATCTTGCATTTCAATAATTTCAGGTTGAATTTAAGGAAGGGACCTTGAAGCCTCCAGAGATAAAGTCCAATGTTGATCTGCCTGAAAACGTGGATATCTTGGGCCAAAATATCAATTTGTCATCTTTGCAGCAAGCTCTCAATCCTCTGCAGGATGCGGTCGCAAATATTTCAAGAACCATCTCTGGACAGTCACCAGTTAAGGTCCCTATTCCCGGGAATCGATCAAGGTCCTGGCTTCTCATCACCTACCTTGACAAGGATCTTCGCATTTCAAGAGGAGACGGTGGCCTTTTTGTTCTTGTTAGAGAAGGAAGTCCTCTTCTAAATCAGTAACGAGGTATTCTTGGGCACTTTCTGTAACGTCTGCTTCATGAAGGATTAAGATTCAAACGGATGGTGAAAGGTGGAGGATTTAGTGAGATGGATTGCTTCTGATCGTTACGTATCTTCTTGAAAACCAATTACATGGCTTCGTATAGGAGGCGAACTGTGTTAGCATCTACTCACAAATAGTGGCAGGAGATGATGTCTGGCCAAATACATACCGGACCCAGGTTTTAAGGTCCCTAGTTTAGGCCTCTCCTTTACTCTTGTACTTCTTTTTACATATTATTGTTGTTTTTCAATAGGTAAAATGTGGTGAGATTTTGTTAATGTTTTTAAATTATTTTTGACAATATCTTGAAATTGAAAGAGTTTAGTCTTAATTTGGAATGACAGTAACATGTGAGTACGCTTTATTTCAGAAAGTGAAATGCACCACCAGAAACTCTAAAAAATACGCGACTTTGATGGAAGAAGAGAAGGATTTTGATTGCAAAACAATGGCCTACTTAATGTTTGCCCTACTTTCCATTTCTTATTGTGATAACTCAGGCCCCTAATCCCTTCACTTCCGTTACCTCCCAACCAAATTATTGCTGGATTTTTTTCAGGTCTCAAAGATGTCTGCTTTTTCCAGGTTTTCTGACAACTGTATTCCTTAAAAGTAATAATAAATGCAGACAGCCGTTTTAGGATGCCCAACCCAATCGTCCAGGGTATTCATGAGCTGTTCACTAGAAACTGGACTGTTGCTCATCGGCACATCTACCGAGAGAGCAACAGATGCGCCGACTGGTTAGCCAAATATGCCGGCAATTTTGACATCGGTCTCTATCATTTCAACACAACACCCATTGGGTGCCACTTGATCCTTTTACAGGATCTATCGGGAATTTATTTCCCCAGACTTAGCGTGTAATGTTTTTCGTTTGCTTCCTTTAAAAACAAAATGAGTTAAAATTGCATTTATTGATATGCAACAATCATTTAATTTTCCGCCACCTACGTAATTGAAGTGCCACTTAAATCTTTTTAACCCAAAGGAACGATAGAAGACAATGCAAAGTACTTCACAAATTTTCTTAGCCCAAAAATATGACAAGACACTAATTAAATCGGCCAGCCAACAAGGGATACGCCAATCGCCGAACTCTTGCCAGTCTGAGTCTCATATTTTGTTGTTTGACATTACCTCTAATAACCATAGTCATGTCTGTATCCTTCCTGTCGAAATTGGTGATGGTTCTCGTAAACTACGTAGAAGAATCGACCCTATTATACGGCCCATGTATGCAGTATGTTAAAAAGACAGAAGGCGTCACCAATATAAATTGAGTTTCATATGCTGATTTGAATCGGAGAGGATATCAGTAAATGTGGGATTTGGGAGGGCAACTTTCCTGGGCAATCTTCAAAATATAGAACTCAAACGGTTATAACTCTTCGTTAGATATAGGGACAGTATTAGAGGTATAGGTTGAAAGATCATAATATTTTTCTTGTTAACATGAGCGACAAACAACCTGTCAAGTTGGATGATGAGAAGACAGCAGAACTACGTGAAATATTCCGCTCCTTTGATCGAAACAAAGATGGAAGCCTAACCCAACGGGAGTTAGGTTCACTCATCCATTCCCTAGGTCTAAAACCTAGTCCTAACCAGCTTGAAACCGTCCAGCAGGCTGATACAAATAACAATGGCCTAGTGGAGTTCTCTGAATTTGTAGCTCTTGTGGCACCACAGCTACTGCCGGAGAAATCACCATACGGTGACAAGCAGCTGAAGCATTTGTTCAAGATGTTTGACAGAGATGGAAATGGGTTCATCACAGCGGCTGAGTTGGCGCAATCTATGGCAAAGTTAGGTCATGCACTCACGGCCCAGGAGTTGACAGGGATGATTAAGGAGGCGGACTCCGATGGGGATGGTAGAATAAGTTTTGAGGAGTTTTCTCAGGCGATCTCATTAGCTGCTTTTGATAATTCATGGGCTTGAATCAGTTGGAGAGTCTGTTTCTGGCACGGTTAGTTATGCATGCTTCTGGTTTCAGATTATCGCTGGCGCAATCTGGTGCATTAAGAAGTGTTGATTGCTATTTGTGAAAAGAAAAACATAATCTTTCAGTTTGTTATGCGAATTTTGGGGAAACTTTAATCAATGAATACGAGGGTGGAATCATGAAATCTCTAACTTTTGCGGCTTCATGGACGTTTGCACATGGTTGCCATTCAACAAATATTATTATTTTGATGCAGATGCAATAAGGGCAGTCGTCTAGGCATTCTAAACTAAGTGTCTGTTTGGATGAGCTTATACTAGAAGAGCTTTTGTTAGTAGAGCTTTTCTGAAAAACTCCAAATTTGAGCTTCTTAATAAGCTATATTTTAGCCTCTAAAAAACTCATTTCTATTAAAAAAGTACTTTTGGATTTTACGGCCAAATACTCATTTTTCTTAATAATAACTTTTGCGGTGAAAAAAGTTCTTTTTTACCCTCCAAAAGCTGAACCAAACAGGCACTAACTCAACAAAAAATTTATTGGAACAAAAGAAGTTATTTGTCTTTAAAATAATATGATTGGGTTAGATTTTAATCCCCTAAAGTCAGGATTCTTTCATATCAAATCATCAAGAATTAAATAAAAGCATAAACATATCTAAATCTATTGTGAATTTTGCACTGGAGTCTTGCAGTTTGTCTTTTAAAATAGAACGTAGCCTTTTTTTTTAAGTTTTTCTTAACTCTCTATTTTCTCTCTGATGGTGGGATATCGGAAAGAATTGTACGTACGTTTAATTTAAGGACCATAACCACTTTTATTAGGGTAAACTCTAATCTAATTTCTAGTTTGACTCATTATAAAACTAGAAATTATAAACCCGGTCTCTACACATATAAAGCTCACACTTAAAATAGATGCATAAAGCCCAAAATACCATAACTACATTACATCACTTTAATTAATTGGAGGCAACTTTATATGATAACCTTTATATACAATTATACATGTGTTTGATTAAAAAATCATCACAATTTCCCACTTGGTCTATATGTGTTACCTTAAAATTGTGTATTAACCTTATGAGTGCTCAGAATTTTGCTATAATTATTGTATGCATCCCCAAACAATTCAGTTCATCAATCATACCAACATAGGATCAAAGCGACTTTCGTTACATTTAATGTAACTAGACCCATCAATAGTCACATATGCTGATAAAACTAAATGACATGGATCAAGCATGGATGTGTAGCGTAGAAATCATAAGCAGCATGATCTTAGTATGTTTATTTCCAATTGGTCCAACCTAATGCTTTAGTGAGATCAATTTAAATAAGTTCAAAGACAAAATAAATCAAATATCTTAAAGCTGAAAATAACCTCGAACAAATTAACCAAAAACTGTATCCAAAATAACAGTAAAAAATTATAATATGAAAAGCATTTACAATTCAAACTCCCACTGAAACTATATATCCTGAAAAGATGGAATACCCATATAAGTAATGTGCTCATGAAAGACCTTGGGTGGCACTCCTTTAGTAAGTGGATCCGCAATCATAGAGTTTGATCCAGTAACGCTTTATAGACAACTGTCCACTCTGAACTTTCTCTTTAATAATTGGGAACTTGATGTTGACGTGCTTTGAATTTGTCGAGCTTTTATTGTTATTGGAATATAGCACTGTCGAGTTACTATCACAAAATAACTTAAGTGGACTTTCAATAGAGTCCACAATGCGCAGCCCCGTGACAAAGTTTTGCAGCCATATCCCATGATTGGAGGCCTTATAACACGCTATAAACTCTGCTGCCATGGTGGATGAAGCTATGAGTGTCTACTTAGTAATCTTCTATCCAGTAAGCAGGTAGATATATCCTGAAGTGGATCTCCTACTATCTTAGCATTCAGCAAAATCGGAATCAGAATAACCAATGATCTCCAGTTTATCTGATTTTTTGTATGTAAGCATATAAGCTTTCGTTCTTTGCAAGTACCGCATGACTCGTTTGGCTGCTTTCCAGTGATCCAATCTCGGGTTACTTAAATATCTCCTTAGCATTCTAACAATGTATGCAATATCTAGACGCGTACAAACCTGAGCATACATTAGACTCCCTACAACCAAAGTATAAGGAATCTTCTACATTTCCTTAGCTTCAAATTCATTTTTGGGGCATTGACTTAAACTGAACTTATCTCCTTTAAACACAGAGGTATAACCTAGTTTACAATCCTGCATGCCAAACCTTTCAAGTATCTTTTCGATATAGCTCTTTTATAATAATCCAAGAATATTTCGAGAGTGTTCCCGATGTATCTAAATCCCCAAAACAAAAGAGGCGTCACCAAGATCTTTCATTTCAAATTTCTTTAACAGAAATCTCTTGGTTTCGTGTAATAAGCCTTCATTAGCGGCAAGCAATATGTCATCGACATATATACTCACTCTCACTGAACTTATGGTATAAACAATCATCTGTTAAGTTCATCTCAAAACCAAACGAGATGACAACTTGGTGAAATTTGTAATACCATTTGCTTTGCTCTCCTGATACAAAGTTTTCTGGCTGCACCATATATATCTTCTCATCAATATAACCATTGAGAAATGTTGTCTTAACATCCATCTGATGTAACTAAAGATCAAAATGTGTCACTAATGCCATTATTATCCTAAAATAGTCTTTTGAAGAAACCAAAGAGAAAGTCTCTTTATAATCAATGTCTTCTTTTTGTGTAAAGCTCTTTGATTTAAGACGAGCCTTGTACCTTTCTTCATTGCCTTTCGAATCCTTCTTGTTCTTAAATATCCATTTGTAACCAATAGGTTTCGCACCTTCAGGTAGTGGTACAAGGTCCCAAACATCATTGTCCTTCATGGACTTTATCTCTTTATTCATAGCATTAATCCACTTTTGAGAGTTAGAACTTTTCGTGGCTTGACAAAAGTTGATTGGATCATCTTCCACCACAATAATGTCAACTTCATGTTCTTGAAGAAATACAACATAATCATCTGAAATTGCACCTCTCCTCTCTCTAGTGGATCTCCTTAACGGCATAGGTTCTTAAGGTTGTAGAGTTTGTTCTTTTGGAACAAGTTGTTGAACTTAGGGAAGAGTTTTCATGGCATTATCTTGATCCATAATTGCTTCTTGAACACTTTCAGGAATGGAATCTTGACCTTGATCATTGTCAATAGCAATTAGAGGAATTTCAACATGTTTCTCTTCAAAGACAAAATCCTTAATCATTTTTCCCCTCTGCAAACTCATCATCCTAAAAAAACCGGACATTTATCGTCTCAAAAATTGCCTTAGTAGTGGGATCATAAAAGTTATAACTCCTGGATCTTTTAGAATATCCAATAAAGTAACAACTGATAGTCCTTGAGTCTAGTTTCTTTTCATTTGGTCTATAAAGCCTTGCCTCAGATAGACATTTCCAAATATGCAAGTGCTTTAAACTAGGCTTCTTGCCCTTCCAAAGATCATAAGGGGTTTTATCAGTTGTTTTAGTTGGAACTCTATTGAATATATTTGTTGCGGTCTTTAGTGCTTCTCCCTAGCGTGATTTTGGCAAGGTAGAATGACTAATCATATCCTCACCATATCCTTAAACGTTTTGTTTCGTCTTTCAATAACACCATTCATGTTAGGCGAACCCTGCATAGTGTATTGTGGGACAATACCGCATTCTACTAGGAATTTAGCAAATGGTCCTGGATGTTGTTCACCAGATCTGTCATATCTATCGTAGCACCCACCGCCAAGATCAGATCTGACGCTTTTAATCCTTTTGTTGAGTTGTTTCTCAACTTCAGCCTTAAAGTTTTTGAACACGTCTAAAGATTGTGATTTGTCATGGATGAGATAAAGGTAGCCATATCGTGAGAAATTGTCTATGAAAATTATAAAATACGGTTGACCATTCCAAGACCCCTAGGGAATGGCCCACAAATATTCGTATGGATAAGTTCTAAGATGTCTGAAGCCTTATTGGTACCTAATCTCCTAACATTTGTTTGTTTCCCCTTAATGTAATTAACACAAGTATCAAAATTTGTAAAATCAAGGGGATCGAGAATTCACACAAGTATCTCAATTCTCCTTTCACAGATGTGACCTAATCTCTTATGCCACAAGGAGGCAGAATTCTTGCTGGTTAATTTGAGCTTTAAACTTTTTATACCCATATGTAAGGCTTCATAAAATGAAGCATTACTATCAAACATATATAGATTATCGTAACCTGATAAAGAACCAACTCCAACCAAATTTGAACTTTGAAAGAGAATAAGTATTCCATTTCTAAATGAACAACAATAACCAGATTTGTCCAAAGCAAAAATAAAAATCAAATTCCATCGAAAAGACGGTATAGCGAAAGTCTAAACTAAATCCAAATAAAATCCAGTTCTTAACAATAATATAAAAATCCCTATTACTTTGACTTCTACCGGCTTGTCGTCACCTATATAGATGTATCTTTCACTGTCACTTGGTTTTCAGTAACTCAGGTAACCCTATATAGACACATTGATGTGAGTTGTTGCAACAAAATCTAACCACCATGTGTGTCTAGGTACCGAAATCAAATTAACCTTAAAACAAACCAAAATAAAAAAAAACATATCTTTCTTTGCATTCCATGCATGATAATTGGCACACTGCTTCTTTACATGACCCTTAGCTCCACAGAAGTAACAGCCATTTGAATTTTCTTCCTTTTGTTGTTTCTTTTATGTTGTTATAACCACAACTTCCTTAGTTTTCTTTCTTTTGATCCTTTTATCCTTAGATGTTATGGCTAAGTAAGCACTTTCTACCTTATCATGCTTCAACCTTTCCTCTTCTTAGATATAGTGTGAGATGAGCTCATTAAAAGACCATGTCTCCTTTTGATAATTATAACTCACTTTAAATTGACTATATTGTGTCGAAAGATATATCAAAAACAGATGCACTAGTAAGTCTTCAGAAAATTCCAACTTGAGAGCTTTCAATTTTGAAGCAATGTGAGACATTTTCATAATGTACTCTGTTACGTATCCTTTTCCTACATATCTCATTGAGATAAGCTTTGCTAAAAGTGTACTTTTTTCAGCCTATTCATTTTTGGCAAATCTTTTCTCAAGATCCTTAAGGAAATCCTTAGCCGTAGTAATTTGATCAGATATAGTGCCCTGAAAAGATTATGGAATGGCACATTTCATAATCATCAAGCTCATACGATTCGACCTTTCCCACTTTTCCATCTCCCTCTTTTAATCAAAGTTCACCAGTAAGTGGACCGGGTTGATTGACCGGTAACATAAGATCTAAGTCTATTACTCTGAGAACAATCAAAACGTTCTCCTTCCATGACTTAAAATTGGTGCCATGAAGCATAGGAATTGAATAATACTAGTAGAGATATTTGTAGTAGAACTAGGAACTAAACAGAGAACAAAACAAACAACAAACAAGCTCACATAAACTCCACATAATCATATAAAATCAAATAATGGTAAAGCCCATCACAAGATACGTAGCACAACATTAATATTTAGTCTTTAGACAAAAATATCAACTTGCAAGTGGTAATCTTAGTGCAGTAATCAAATATTGACAATAACAAAAATTTCAAACAATTAACCTTTCTTTGGACCGATTAATTGTTCACATAATAAATCTAATAATTATCACATATTTATCACCACAGGTGTACATGTATTTCAGACAAAATAATGACCTTCCTTTGGTTTGGTCAATACCTCGCGCATGAATTACACATACATAACCATCTTAATATTATAAAATAAATTAATTTACACAAGACAGGTTACTTTGGCAGCATGTTGTTTCAATCAATTTATTTCACAATATTAATAAAAGATCAATTATACCAATATTTGAACATACCTTGAACAATCAATTTGAACGTTGATTGTATTAACCTTAGTAAACCAAATTCAATTTTTATATACAAAAATATAAACTAAAAGTATGTATAATAGATTTATGCCAAAATCGCATATATGTAACATTATGTATTAGTTTTCCAAATATTTCATTTGTCTAAAATATGTTTTACGCCTAATTCTATAGAAACAGAAATTATAATTTATAATAAATAGATGCATAAAGTCCAAAATACCATAACCATATTAGACTACTTTAATTAATTGGGTTCAACTTTATATGATAGCCTTTATACACAATTATACACGTATAAGCCCACATGTTTGATTAAAAAATCCTCATAAGATGATCTAAAGTAAATTATAGAAATCAGGCCTTTACTGTAAACCTGAATTCCTTCTCTATGTTACTCATTTAAACAATAACAACAATAACAATCCTAGTACACAAGGCTCTTTGCTTTGCGAGGTAGTCAGAAGAAGGATATCAATTATACACAGTCTTCCTTTTGCATTTTACAAAGAAGCTGTTTCTGTGACTCAAACTTGTGATCTTTTTTTTCACAAAGAAGTAACCTTACTTATTGCTCCAAGGCTGGCCTTTTTCCTCATTTAAAAAATATGTAAATAAGTTAGTATATAACTAAATAAGAAAATTCAAAATAAATAGAAGTAAACCTTATATATAAGAAAATACTCATTATAGAAAGTAAATGACAATACAATTATCTTCGATATAAAACAAACATGCAAATTCATTATTTAGGATTAGCAATATAAAATGTTGTTATGTGGTGCCAATTACCACACGTCTTGTACATGCCTAAGGTAGGTGTTCGTATTTATTTTATTATAACACCAAGAAATTTGTCTTGACCAATAAAACGATACATTTCTCATTATGGCATACACTAATTTAGCTTGACTAATAGAATGAGATCTAAATTTAACTAATATGCTCATGCTAATTGTGATTTCACATACCATGCATACATATTAGCTACATATTTTCAAAAAATTTATAACAATTAATTTACATTTAGCCAAAGGTGTTTGTTGATACTTGAAATCACAATTCAGATACCTATTTATCTCTATTTACCTATAAACCATGCAAAATATATGCAATTCTAGATAACTCAATTCTCCAAAATTATCAAAATTAGCAATAATTTAATTAGGATTATTATTTTAACTTAGGATTCTTTAACAATTTATGTAGAACTGAAAAATTAAATGATAAAATTAGTCAAACAACAACTAATGAAAAAAATAAATATACATAAACAATAACATAATTAACATAAAAATCCTTAAATGGCACATACTATGAACTTTGGTAGACAAAGTATTTTAAATCTTCTTTCAAACTAAAAGTACTTTTTAAGCATTCGTGTGAAGGAGTTAAAAGATATCCTTGAATTATTGTATTATCTCTCAAAGTAACTTCTTTTGTCACTTTAGAAAGTTATCTCCCTAAGTCCCAAGTCTCTGTGGAGAATGTTTTCATGGGTAAAGTTTACTCAAAACACAAGAAAAGTGATGGTTGATGTGGTTGATGTGGCAAAAGGGTGATGATGGGATAACCGAGATCTAGGCTTGATTTTATTATATTTTATTTAGTATTTACATACTATTAGGCTCCTATTTTAGTTTGTTTATGTTTCAAACTTATATATAATTAAGAATTCAAAGTCTAATCCTAATTAAGGTTAATGTTTGTTAATTTAAACTTATTTATGAGGTTATGCTTAGTAAAAATAATTAAACAAAATTACCATAAAACTAGTATGAGGATGAGACTCTATCCAGGATAAGTCAATTTCTCAGCTGATATTATAGGTTCATTCAAAATAGGGAAGAACATAGCCAAAGGAAAAAAAGTAGACCTTTCTATGTCTCGACTCATGACTCGATCCTACATTAGGTCTTATAACAACATGGTATTAAAACATGTTGTCAAAGGTGACTTAAAGAGTTTAGGGAGCATGCTTGATACTTTTATGGAATATGTGACTGTGAGGAAAAATTTATTGGAAGAGTAGATGAAAGACCTCTATGACTGAGAATCTAGGAAGGAGTTAGGAAGGGATATGGTGTTCATGGTTATAGCAATGATAATCGAGGCAGCTACAGCTATTCAACAGAGTAGATAAAAAACAAATTGGGGAATAGTTAGTACAGTGATAGTCTATGTTTGAATTTCCATCCTTTGATAGGTCACAGGATCCATTAGTTTGGTTGGGAAGGTGTGAATAGTTTGTCAAGAACCAAAAACTCTTAAAGGAGATAAGATGAGATTAGCAATTTTTCATGTAATGGGAGAAGCCCAGTTATAGTTTTATTAAGTGGAGTAGGAAGAATCGGAGTTAGATTGGGAAGTCTTCAAGGGGCATTATAATGTCAGGTTTAGATCACTTATGACTAATAATCCTCTAGGAAATTAAACTAATTTGAAGCAAATGGCATCAATGAAGGAGTATCAACACCAATTCCAATCTTTGTTAACAAGAACCATCTATTTGAAACCTTGCCAACAACTGAATTTATTCATAGTGAGGCCAATAAAAGGCCCAAGGATCGAGGTGAAAATGCAACAACCAAGAAATTTAGGAGTTGCCGTGAACATTACAAAGTCTTTAAAGAGGAAACAACATTGTTTACAGCTTAGTAGCACCAGAATTTCATTTGGGAAGACAACTCTAAAATTTACAAGTAAGATTTTCTTAATTAGTAATCAAAATCACAAGATGGTGAATGGAGGAGGAAGCCTATCACTTTTGCTACCAATAGTTCAAGCAGCAAACTAGAATTGATTTTCAAGTGACTTTTTTTAGTAGAAATGGCACAAAGAAGAGTTAAAAGATTGTGTTTTAATTACAACAAATCTTCGTCAATGAGCACAAATACGAGAGGCCTTTTTGAATAGATTACCAGATTTAGATAATGAGAAGGAGGAGGAAACTATAAAAGATTATAAAAATTTCCTTATAGGTCATAAGTACAATTTGAAACTCACAAACCATGCAGCTACAAGCCACAATAGCTAGATGATTGATATAGATGTTAGTGGATTCCAAAAGTACATACAACTTTATCCGCAAAAAAGCTATAACAAGGTTAGTCATCATGATAAGGGAATGCCAAGATTATAAATGAACACGGCCAAGGGGAGAAAGTTCTAATTAGGGACATTTATAAGGAGATAACATTGCATGTTGGTGTTGATTCGTTTGTTAGTGACCTTAATCTATTTTTTGGATGGGTTTAATATGGCTTTAAAAATCAAATGGCTACAAACATTAGGGCCTATTCTTTGGAACTTTGCATCATTAATGATGAGCTTCAAATTAGAGGTGAAGAAGGTATAATGGAAGGGGTAGACTTCCAGTATTGAACTAAGAGTGACATTATTACAAGGGCAGCATTTAGCTTTTGTAGCCTTAAATAAAATGTTAGCTTAATTAATAAATTTATTTGAGGAACCTTTAGGCTTACATTTGAACCGAAATTATGACCATAATTCCCCTTTTATCAGAATAAGACTGGTGGTCATTTAACCATATTGCTGCCCACAGCTTTATAAAGATGAAATAAGCAGCAATGTGAAAAAATGTTATAACAAATGATGATAAGATCAAAAAGGTCTCCTTTTTCTTCACCAGTCTTATTGGTGAAGAAGCATGATATGTCATGGTAGTTTTGTGTTGACTACCAGGAGCTTAATGCTTGTAAAATTAAGGACAAGTTCTCGATACCAGTTGTGGATGAAATACTTGATGAGCTTCATGTAGCAAAATATTTTACAAAGCTTAATCTTACTTTAGGATAATATAAAATAAGAATAGATCCTTACAATGTGGAGAAGACGACTTTTAGTATAATTCATAGAAAATTCAAATTTTTGGTAATGACTTTTGGTTTAACTAATGCACCCTCCACATTTTAAAGTTTGATGAATGAAATATTTCAACCTTTCTTACATAAATTTGTTTTAGTCTTCTTTAATATTATTTTGATCTATAGTAAAACTTGGATTAAGCATATATAACATGCGCTTGGTTTGTGATTTGCTTCAAGCTCACCATCTTTTTCTTAAAAGGTCTAATTGCACATTTAAAGTGGTTCAAGTAGCATACTTAGGTCATATGATTCATGGCAAAGGCGTGGAGAAAAATGTGACCAAAATTAAGGTAATAATGGATTGGTTTGTCCCCAATAGAAGAGTTAGTAGGATACTATAGGAAATTCATAAAAGATTATAGATAATCTGTGGTATCCTTATAAGCTTGCCCAAAAAGAAAGATTATCATCTGAATGGACAAGTAAATTTAGGCTTTAAAACTTTAAAGAAAGTCGTCTTAGAAGCTCTAATTTCGAGGTTTCCTAATCATGAGGAAGAGTTTGTGGTAGGGTATGATGCATCAGGGTGGTTCAGTAATAATAAGGCCACCTAATTGCATTATTTAATAGAAAGTTGGTTGATTGTCATTACAAACTCATAGGCTATGAAAGGGAGTTAATCGACCGCACCAAAGTCGTAGAGCACTTGGAGGTCGTATTTTTTGGGTAGAAATTTCCTCATACAGACCGATCACTACAGCCTCAAGTTCTTATTGGAACAAAGCTTGAATACCTCTCTTTAATAATATTGGATAAGTAAACTAATGGACTTTGATTTTAGGGTAAAAATACATGGTAGGGAGACTTAACTGAAATGTTAATGCGCTTTTCTCATGAGATGACATGGATCGTCAACTCTTCCCTATATCTCATGCATGGAACACATATTTAATGGCCTTCAAGAAGAGGTGGTCACGTCAGAGAATTTGATGGAGTTATATAACAAAATTGAAAAATAATAATATAAATATGAGTGGCCATTAAAGGATGGGTTGATATTGATACTCTTTTGAGGAAAGGTTTACTTATTGTCCACTTCTCTAATGCAAATCATTCTTTTAGATATTCATGATATAGCTAACGAGGGGATTCAAAAACATTACAGATGATGCATGGAAATTTCTTTTAAGAGGGGATAGAATCAGCAGTAGTGGAGTCGTTTGATGTGCTAGCGAAATAAATGGTAATGGATCGAGCCGAGCTCAGACCTCCTGGCTAGAAGAGAAATGGTCCAGACTTGGTCCGAGGCCCAATTAGGCCAAATTTGTAAAGTCCAAAGTCGAGCCCGATCGGACTCAATAGGCTTGAAACTTGAACTTTTAAAAAAAAATTATTTTAAAATAAAACTAAGTAATAATTGAGGATAAAATTATAGGCAATGAAAGAAAAAGATTAAAACTAAAGTGATCAATTCAATTAATTAAAGTGACAAATTTCAATTGATTAATAAAATTTAAAAATTTTGATTTTATAATGAATGAATATATAGAAACTTACATATAGTGGTAAAATCAATAAAATGAAACTAAATTCATTAACGAAGGAGGATATGATTATATAAAATGAAAGAAAAATATTATAATTGAAATGATCAATTCAATTTATTATAGTTGCAAATTTCAATTGATTAAGAAAATTTAAGATTTTATAATGAATGAATATATAAAAACTTACATATATTGATAAAATAAATAAGATACAACAAAATTCATTAATTAAGGAGGATATAATTATAGGAGGTGAAAGAACAAGATTATAATTGAAGTGATGAATTCAATTAATTATAGTTAAGAATTTCAATTAATTAAGAAAATATGAGATTTTATAATGATTAGATATATAAAAACTTATATATAGTGATAAAATGAATAAGATAAAAATAAATTCATTAATGAAAGAGGATATGATTATAGGAAATAAAAGAAAAAAGATTATAATTGAAGTGATGAATTCAATTAATAATAGTTACAAATTTCAATTGATTAAGAAAATTTAAGATTTTATGATAAATGAATATATAAGAACTTACATATAGTGATAAAATGAATAAGATGAAACAAAATTCATTAAAGAAGGAGGATATTATTATAAAAATAAAAGAAATTTTATAATTAAAGTGATGAATTTAAATAATTATAGTTATGATTTTCAATTAATTAAGAAAAGTTTAGATTTTATAATGAATGAATACATAAAAGCTTACATATAGTGTTATAATAAATAAGATGAAATCAAATTCATTAATGAAGGAGGATGTGATTGTAGGAATTGAAAGAAAAAGATTATAATCAAAGTGGCAATTCTATTAATTATAGTTACGAATTTCAATTGATTAAGAAATTTTAAGATTTTACAATGAATAAATATATAAAAACTTACATATATTGATAAAATGAATAAGATAAAACCAAATTAATCAATTATAATAATCTTAATTGTAAAAAAATGACTATGCAAATCATTTTACAAAAATGTTACAATTTACAAAAAAATTAAGATAAAATCGTAATGGAGACTGGAGACTAGAGAGGGTAGAGACTAGATAGACTGAGAGAGCAGCTAATCGTTGTAGTTAAGATCGTCAGTAATTTCCATCACTTCATCTGTATTTACAAACATTATATTTAGTAATGTAATATTAAAATTAAAGGAATGATAAGAACATAGTAATAATTAATAAATAATTAAATATACTATCATCTTTAAATATTACCAAAATATCCTCACTTGATCGATGATTATGATTTAACAATAGACAAAATTGATTTAACAAAAAGAAAAGAATTTATCCTCAACAACTCCATCATCTAACCAATTTGGGCACAAATAAAGGCTTCCGCAGTACGAGGATAAAGTCGAACATAATGAGGACTAATAACCTAACCACTAGTACCAAGTACAGACTCTGAATCAATGTTGGACGATGGAATTGGTAATAAATCTTGTGTAATTACTTGCATGGTCGAAAAATTATTTCCACAACTCTTCCACCACAATAATACATCGAACTTCACACCTTCAACTTCAGCTACACAATCTTCTGTCAAATATTTATCTAATTTCATCATATTGTACGAAGTCCTAGTCCTTTTTTCTTTCATAAATTTTGAAAGTGAAAGTAATAAATTGCTCTTAGAAGATAAACTTGAACCTAAAACTAAAGTTGGAGTTGAACAACCTGAACTACTATCATCCCGACATGAATTTTGTCCATTTTAAGTTGATAATCATTAAAAAATTAATACCAAAATTGTCTAATGACATCTACATGCTTTTGGGCTCGATCACCTTATAACACGTTATATATAAAAGTAACCTCCTATATCTTATGTCTCAGGTCCTGCACAGATAAGACTACAACAATATGTCCAACCATAGACCAATAAGACTTCAGCTTCTCCATCTTCTGCTTTGCCATAACCCAAATAACCTCATTGGAATCAAGAATCCAATTAGATAAAGCATTATTTTTCTTACACATAGTATTAAAGCAACAATGTGAAGTTGAATAGAAGCAAAAACTCCCTTGATTACTAATTGCTTCTGCAAATTAACTAGAAGATGAGTAAATACTAGATAAATTTAGGATGACAGTAATTTGCAGCTTTGGCTTATCAATCATATTTTCCAATTAAAGGTAGCAATGAGGTTGGTGAGTAATGGTGATTGTTACTTTCTACCTCCAACAACAACAAAAAGGGGATGTTATACATGTATAACATTTTCTTTTAAGAAATTGAATGAATATATTACCTTGTAAGGATACGTGTACGACAAGTTTCGTGATAACACAATGAAAGAATCCAGGAAAATCAAGGAAAGAAATTGGCTAATTCATGTAACATTTAAATCAATTTCTATTAAACAAATAATTACCTAAGTCTCGAAGCTCAGCTACCAGATGAAACTTTCATTACTGTTAAGTAATTAAATTAGATAAAATGTTAAAGATGGAGAATGATGAAACAATAAATCAGTTCCGGGAGAAGGGGCCAAGGACGACTGCTGTAGC
>JANIIA010000005.1:16911760-16923626 GCA_027478495.1 Erythroxylum alaternifolium
GAAAGGGGTGGGTTGGGTGACAAGTAATGACTGGCACGACAAAGGGGTGGCGTTCGCAGTAGTGACTAGTGAGAGAGAGAGAGAGAATGGAGAGAAAATCAGAGAACAAGTGGTGGTGACGGTGAGAGACAAAGGGAAAGTTGAAGAGGAAGAGATAAACCTAAAGCAATCATTTTGCTTAATGAGAAAAAACAGTGCAAAACGACGTTTTGTATCAGAAACAATGCAATGTTGTTTTTCTTCATCCATTTAATTATTTACTGCTTCAAACAACATCGTTTTGTTTCTAAATCAAAACAACATCGTTTTATTCAGTTTACACAATAGGGCCTCAGGCCTGACATTTTGGGAAGCAACCATTTTTGCCATCTTTAGTTGGGAAGTTTGCATCTTGTAAGGCTCTTATAACCTCTCAAGTATCGAAGCAAATCTAGATAGATGTTTCATTATATTTTATTAAAGGTTTATCTAAAGTTTTAGGGAAATTGGTTCTTCCAGTGATGGTTGATTGTTTTTTTTCAAATATACATCATTTATCCCACTTGCTCATCCTTTTACTATAATATCTGTAGCATATGTTTTTTACAGAAATATTTTGTTTGCACAGATTGTTTGTGACCATTGTTTCTAATAGAGATAAAGTTTTCATTAATAGCTTTTTGAAGGAATTATTCTACCTATCAGGCACAAAATTGGCCTTCTCTTCAATATATTAGCTTTAATTCGATGGTAAAATAACAGTTATTAGTCATACTATAGAAATGTAACCTCCATTGCTTTACTGGGGATAAACTGAAAAAATTGGTTAAGTGGATTCCTCAGGCTAAATATAGTTACAACACCTCTTCCCACTATTCCTTACAAGTTATGTTGTTTTAGTTGGTATATGGAAGAGATCCTCAATGTTTACTAAACCACCATATTGGATCAACTTAGTTGAAAGTGATGGACAAAGCTCTTCTAGATAGATTATTTTGTTGCAATTTGCTTGGGACCATCTCATGCAAGTATAACAAACAATGAAATTCATCAATGATGCAAGTCATCGCAAGGTCTCATTTGAGGAGGGGGATTACATCTGGCTGAAGATCAATCCCTATTAGCAACTCTTTATTGCCAAACATAGTTCCACCAAGCTTTTACCAAAGTGTTTTGATCATTTCAAGGAGTTGGAGAAGGTGGGAATTGTGAACTACAAATTAGAACTACCATTAAAGAATCGCATGCATAATTTCTTTCATGCCTCTTTACTAAAAAAGTTTCAAGGGGAGGTTCTTGATTCTATTACAATCCTACCATCTCTTCATTATGTTCGCCTAATACCTATTCCTCACTCTATCTTGCAAATATAGGTAAACGAAGGCAAGTAGGAGGATAGTTAGGAATATAATTTTAAGGAGCATGCTATACAGGAGGACTTTGTGATCCTTCGCAAAACTTATCCTGAGTTAAAGCTAGATGAAAAACTACTCATCAAAGTGGGGGGTATTGATGAGGATGATTTTGTGAGCAAGGTTTACTCAACGTACAAGAAAAGTGGTAGTTGATGCAGCTGACGTGACAAACGGGTTGTTATTACAATTGATTTTATTATATTTTATTTTGTATGTTTATACCATTAAATTCCTATTTTAGTTGTGTTTCAATTTTAAATTTATACATAATTAAGAATTCCAAGTCTAACGCTAATTAAGGTTAATGTTTATTACCCTTTTAAAAAGGTTATACTTATAAACATAATTAAACAGAATTTTATTTTTTAAAAAAAAGTAGTGTGAGCTAAGGCTTTATTTAGGACAAGTCAATTTCTCAAGTGAAAATGTAGGTTCATCAAGAGAGGGAAGAATATAGCAAAATGAAAGGCAGTAGACATTCAGCATCACAACTTATGACTAGATGCTAAACTAGGTCTTAGTAACAATCTCATCATTGAAATTTAAGGTCGACAGTTTCCTTTTTTAAAAATAACGTCATGACCACTGATCAACTAGTTCCTTTTTGAAAAAAAATGATGTCATAATGAAACATCACACTTCCTTCCAAATTTATATATTTCCATCCCAAACTTCACTCTACACCTTCCTAAACTTTTAAATCCTATATAAGTGACAAAACTCAACAATTAAGAGAGAAAAATTATGCATATATTATGGTCGTATGTGACATCTTATACAGGGGATGAATATAGAATTGCGTATCAAGAAGGAAATGAGTTATTATATATTCAACTCCTAATCAATTATTTTTAAACATGTGGTTCTTTTATGACCAAATTAAGAGTTATGGTTGGACTTAGGACGTTACAAATAATATCGAAATAAACATCTACGAATATGATGTAGGATTAGAAGAAGAGGAAGGAGTAGCGCAAATGTTAAGGGCGTTAATAATAAGCGACTCCATCAAACTTTTAGTCCAATTTTACGTTAAAAAAAAGGAAGGGATCTTAAATTGTGAATTTAATCTTGATAAGGACATCAAAACCAAAGAGAGAAAATTATGACTTTTCATATAAAAAGAGATGTAAATTTTACACCTGGTTTACTATTAATTAATTTTGAAATTTTTATTACTCTTATATCCGAATTAAAATTATTGTTAGATTTAAACTGAAAATATTTTAATTACCTTTTTATTATGACACTAAAGATGTGAATTTTATATCTAATTTACTTACCGTCACAAAAGATTTAGTGTACTTCTCATCTTTGGAAGATTATAGACTTTAGCATTTTAAAATGTTGTCTCTAGTACGAAACCATCACAAAGGACTTTCATTTGTGGAAAAAATGAAGACATAACACACCAACAGGTCTAGTGGATTTAAAAGATATTTATTATATCCGCCAAGCATTATCTACTTATAAGATAAGACACTAAACAGTTGAGATAATTACAAGTGGTTTAGACAGTTTAAATGAAACTATCCAATAATTAAACGACATAATACTTTAGTAATGTCCATGTATGTTGAAGCGTGCCATTAAATCAAAACTCAAGGCTGTCCACTAATGCAATTCCCTTTTTCAACGTACCTTAAATAATTCCAGTCTACATAATATATGGTTTGTGACTATATATCATCAAAGGGACTTTAAAACTTTGTCAAAACACGCCACTATCGTGTTACCAAAGTTGTGCAATATTGGTGTTTATCAAGCATCAAAAAAAGGTCTTACAAACCTCCCCACTAAAAGAAATCTGTCCAACATGTTTAGTCTTGGCTACTTGATCCCAAAGCTGGCCTATTCATCACCTTTTGTCCTACAAAAGTCTATCAAAACATGTTAGGTAAATATATACTCAAATGACACACCCTTGCATATCGTTTAGTCAAGATTTTGTGGTAGCAGTCTCTGTTACCAATTTGTAAACTTCAATAGACAACAAACCTCTTTGCTATTGATGAACAAATCAAAGATGGGACTACAAATCTATTTGTAGCCCCCTTCTCACCACCGAACAAAGCTTATACGAGCCCCACTTCACTCCCTTTAATGTATAGTCATCATATTTACTTATCAAAGGTCCTAGAAGTCCAACTTATAGGTGTCTTTTCCATCACCAATGGATTGATAATTGCTACTTCACTATTGTTCTCCTCCTCGGCCAGCAAAGCGTTTAACTTCGTTTTACGCAAACATTCCCTTGCATAATACGATCCGCTGCATATAAAACAAGTAACATTTCGTTAAGCAGAAATTGTGGTTTGAACATTTTTACTTTTCTCTTTTTGCCCCACGAAATTTTCTCTAACAGCTTTTCCATTCCTATAATCGTTGGAAACTTTTTTCTTGTCTTTATTCAGTCATAAATCCGCCAACCAATCGGCAGCTACAATGGCACTTGAGAGGTCTTCAACACCTTGCCTTCGTAGTTCAATTTATGCCCAAGAACGAATTCCCAATAAGAAGCTAAATAACTTGTCTTATTCCGACATGTTGCGAATATCCAACCGAGGTTAGACTCCAATTAGGCAATGTTCTCATCCCACAAAGGAAACTGTTCGAGTAAAACGGTAAAGATACGACATACAACCATCAGTTCATCATGGAACTCTTGTGGGTTCATTCCGTACGTAAAATTATTAAGAATGTGCTCCAAGGACTCGATTATACCATATCTATCACAGCCTGGGTGGTAGCATTGTGAAGTATTGGTATCAGAAAGATTTATGCGCTTAGTAGCTATAATTTGTGTCATTCGTACACAAAAGTTTTCATGACAATTGTTTTCTAGACCGAATATCGTTAGTTGAGTGACTTGTTTGTCACAGCCGAAGAGATGGATCGATAAAGAGTACATAGCTAAATGGGGCAAAAAGGCCAGACAGAAACTCAACATTATGGAAATTACTTGGAGGGTTCACGCCCAAAAAATCATGAATTCGATAATATCCACGAAAGTAGCTCATGGAAATTATCAAAAGCCAACCACAATGATGACAAGCGCTTACTAAAGATCAATAGCGGGAAGTTGATGACAATTTCCTTTGCATCCACCAAAACCATGAAAACTGGACAATAAGCACACAATTTAACTAACAAGTACTTTGTCCAATATCAGTTCTAGACTAGAATAAGGGAAATGGCTTTGCTCATGTAACTGCAGCTAACAGTATAATAAGGTATCTTGTTTATTCCAATGCATGAGAATTGGAAAAGACGGGAACAATGATTTTGTAAACCGATATGATTGCCTTCCATTATAAAGAAGATCCCAAGAAACTCTTGCATAAATATGCAAATATTGTTAAACCATGTCAAATTTGCAGAATCTTGTTCAGCTCAATTTTAGTTTGTTGCCTACATCTCTTTTCTATTGTACAACAAATTCAAGCTGCAATATAATTGACCTTTAAATGATCCAAGGTTGAAGGGGAAGTTAATGTTCTGCAACTATATTAGAGAAGCGTGGGGAAATGAGTGAAATATAAACAAAGAAATAGGAACTAACTAACACATATTTGTTTAGAATCTAATCATTTACAAGATTCTTATACCAAAATCAAGTTTTAAAAGGTACAGAACCAATGACATAGATGACACAGAACCAAAATAAAAATAATAAAATTTTCAATAAATTGATATAACCATGTGTGAAATGTATGGAGATGGAAAGCTATTATAGATTACGCCTTCTTCTTCTTGGATTTAAGCATTACATATCCAATAAACATGCACAGGAAGCAGAGTAGTGCCACACCAGCAAATACAGGTATGAATATGGCATATTCTTGTGGCAAAAAGAACTGATGGATGAAGTGATCAGTGTCTACGAAAGGCTGAAAATTACCACAATATAAAAGATATAAGAAGAAAGTTAATTGCATACATGAATTCAGTCTGATGGAAAGATACTAACCAGGATGATCACCCAAAAAGTGTAATAGGTGAAAATGGATAAGCTGGTAAACGATAAAACAAATCCTACAGCTCTGTCTGCTAATTCCATGCCTCTTGTCTGGCAGTTATAAAGGCAATAGATCAATAAGTACCAAAATATTTCCTGGCATAAAATAAAAAGGAGGAACTTCATATGCACAAAGTAAATACAATAGATGCAAGTCAAAAATAGAAAAAAGAAAAAGGTGAAAGGAAATAGAAGAGACCATGGCGGCATGAGGAACAAACTCACACACAAATTTACAGATTCCATGGAAACCTAAAAAGGGGGACTTGATGAGTAGGAGAAGTATACTGATAGACTCTACGTATTTCAAAAAAATTCTGGATATAGCCTCTGTTTCAATTTTCTCGTTATAAACAATGGTTCTTGCCTGATTTAAGGGCACACCATCAAATGTATTCAAGTCCATTGCTAAACTAAAAACTTGTACAAATAATACAGCTACGAAACAAGGTCATAACTTGAGCATTATTTTTATGATTATAAGCTCGAAATTTGTTCAAGAGCTAGTACAGATCATGTCTAGGCAGGGTCAGCGATATTTTCCATAATGCAAGGACTGCTGCTCGGGCAGAATTCATGGAAGAAACTACAGTATGCAACTGTCCTTTTCATGACAAAAACATGAATGAGGGTTTCCATTTTTGCATTTAACAGAACGACATGTAACTCGTTCCAGATCCGACATGGTATGCAATAGAAACATAGTCATAAAACTCAAAATCAAATTTCACCATGTCAATCTAATCTGGAAATGAATAAAAAATAAGGAACATATCCTCACATCAAACTCCAAACATAATGTATCACCTACAAACTTTGACCTAAGAATTAATGTGGAACTGATTCTGAATCTATCATTACAGCAAACCCCAATCATAGAAAGCGCGTAAGATCGAAAACAAAGAATTGGTACCTTTTGCGAAGTGAGGATGGAAGTGGTTTACTCTCTCAATCTGAGAAGACCCAACAAAATTTTCTTCTGCAGTTCTTGTTTGTCCGATATTTTTTCTGCGAGCTGTTACTACGGAGTTCTCAGGCGTAGCACTTGCCTTACAATAACTAAATAATTGGGCTTCCCCATGCAAAACGAAACCGCTAGACTAAAATCCACTTTCTTTCCCCGCTTCAACAAAAGGGTCAATTTAAACTTTATTGTTGCTATGATATTAACATTTATTTTCTTTTTCAAAAAATTACCTTAAAATTTAATATTTAATTTAATATTAAATTATATTTAAAAAATACCACTTGAGTTCAAATTAATAAAAATTGCAAATATGAATATTCATATTGACTCTTCTACCTTCACTTTTTTATATTTTGTTTCCCCATGACAAAAATGGGCCAAGATAAAGATGTTAATCAAATACGTACCTCCATTCTGTGTGATTTAATAATTTTATTGTTACTAATTCTTTTTCTTTCTGAAAAGAAATATTCAACTTTTTATGCATATGCCTTCATTGGCAAAGTTGTCTGATATTAAGATCCCACGCCTAACAATCCACTATTACCGGAGCAGAAAAATAGCATGCTGAATCCTAACACTATGCTCTGCACCCAACAAATAGGAACAATCATGAAATATTAGACATTCCCTTTCTTATTAAACAAAGGACAATGAAGAAGATTATTTACAATATATTCTTCCGGTGAGAAGAATATACAAAATATGACATTTATTATGCCCATGGACCAGGATCAAAAAACCGGATATCAGCTCAAAAGTTGGCAGCATGGTACGATGAGCATATCAAGTCTCAAACTCATTTCTTGAAAACGAGATCTGAAAATCCAACTGTTTGCATTCACATGTAAAATGAAACATAAACCGTCTGTCTAGTCAGTTTTGCAGAAGATATTGCATTATGTCCTTCCGAATAAATCCATTGAATCCACTTACTCCCCCAACTCCATAGTCAGGTCTCAAAATTCCAGGGCCCCAGAAGCTCAAGTGCCTGTACTGAGTAACAGAGCCAGCTGGTCTAGGTGGCCATATATTTGAAATGGTAGGAAGGGCCTTTCCCCACACATTTCTTGACGAGGTAAACAGGTGCCTCTTACATTCTTGGTTCCCAGATCTCTGCATGTTCCCGGAATTTTTCAAATGGGAAGACTCTATCACCCGCTTTGTTATGTTCATATTTGAGCTACCATTGTTTGATGAATTCAATGAAGTACCGCGTATGTTAGCAGCAGGTTTCATACGGTCCAGCCATCGCAGAATCCAGTTCCCAACATTCCGCCCAACTTCTATATCTCTTTTTTGTATATTATGGTGAACCTGAAGGGCAATATCAAAGACGGCCCTGGTTTGCCTACACAAAAGTAAGAAGGAAAAGATGTGTTTAGCTTTTGTTATGGCCACAAGAATTCTTCAAATCTGCAACACCACAAGGAACAAATACTAAATACAAGTAACAGAAGTACTATTAGCAATTGATGAAAATCTATGCGCCATGACATATGAAGCTTCAATGCCTGGATAGACCACTGGCATAATGATAAAACCATGACAGTAAAAAAGAAATCAATAACATTTAGTCACCTATAATACTAAAATTTTCAATTACAAATGCTACAATAAAGTCCAGGTAAAGACCTAAACCCACTGACATCATAATTGTATGATAACCAAACTAATCAAGTTTAGAGAAAAATTACACTGCTGAAATAAGGCATCAGTCTCTCCATACCCAACTCAACTTTCATTCATGTTGTTGCCCAGCAGTGAGTACCAATTACTAATAGCTAATTCTGTATTTTGGACAATAATAGTCAATTTAGTTGCCTTTCTATTCTGCAGATATATCAATGCAGAAGCTTTGGCAGCAATGCAAATAGTACATGTCATAGTGAAAAGCACCATAGGCAAAGTAGTACGTATTGTCAATATTGACCCAACTGATTTTGTTCTCTCCTGTGAAGTTGGAGAACAAGTTTGTGCGCGAGTTAGTTAATATAGCACAAAAGATTCTGAAGCCTACATCAAATAGTACTAAAAGGGGACCATCACAAAAGATTCTGAAGCCTACATCAAATAGTACTAAAAGGGGACCATCACAAATTTCATACAATGTTAAAGTCTCCTGCAGAGGAACATGATACTTTTCCATTTCAGCCCCAATTATCAGGCAAGCACATATATATTTATCAAACGCTTGGTCACTCTGACAAAATTCCAATTATGGAAGTATAGGGGCTTTGAAAAAACAGTAAGGTTTTACGTAATTACCCTTGTTGAATATTACAACCAATCTTCCCGTTTAAGTTTATCCCATCACTGTTACACACGCTAATCAGATATATAAGGAAAATGTGGATGACATCTAAAATTACCGTTTTATATTCCTCAATTAGAACAATTGAAATCTGAGGAAGGACAACAGATATGGATTATGGAAACCCATCAAAAGCAACCACAAATGATATGGTGAAAAGGGGAAAACCTGCGAAGGAAGTTTTGGATCTTAGGGTGTTTTGGGCTGACGATCCCGCGCTGGAGCTTCAAAGCGAGTCTATAAGTGCGCTTCAGACCTAAGAAATAGGCCGTAGCCACCGTGATCTCCCATAGAACCATCCTCGACTTGACTTCTAATACAATCTCGTAGACGTGCTTATAAGGTGTTCGGTTTAATGTCGCAACAAAAGGGTTTACAAGGTCAGTGTCGCATTATATTGAGGGTAAGCGAAAGAAATGGCATTTCGTTGGCGACAAGCAAGAAAATTATTCTGGTTTTGGGGCCGCCAGTATATTCCAGACCAGTACGGACTTGCTGTGTATATATACATGTTAGTTCTGAGCTCACCGATGGTTGGAGGCCATCTTCGCCGTTGACTTCTCGTGTCTGAACGGTTACATCTGACGCGTTGACGAATTTGTATAAGCCCATTATATTTAGCAATGGTTTGGGTTCTGTCCGTTGCTGGGTCAGGCCAGGCCTAATCTCTTATATAATAAATATACACTCTTGTCTCTTGACTGTTGGCACTAGTGACGGGGCAATTATTCATCCACACAATCCCAGTAATTAAATTAACATTTCTATGCATTGGGATAATTTATTAAAACAGATTTATCCCAGTAATTAGATTAACATACAAATTGGCCCAACTTTAAAAGTGGGGTAAATTGATAAAACAGATATATTATATTTTAAATTTTAAATTTTATCTTATTTTATAATACTAATTAGAATTATACAAATACCGATAAATGTTCAACTTGGTAATTTGTTAAAAATAATTCTATTTTAATTGACATATAAATTGGTATTTTTACATATTAACTCACACATTATAATGAAATAATTACAATTATAATATTTTAAAATAAAAATAAAAAACTCAAAAAGATAGTTAACCCATAAAAAAACTCAATGTAAACTTGTTGCTTTTTGCTTTTTGCTTTTTGCTTGTTTCTATCTTCCATTTTTTCCATCAACTCATTTAATTTTAGTTTTAATTTTTAATTAACAATTTTATGTCTATGGATCAAGATTGATATCTAGCAACATGTTATAACCACTCAAATATTAAAAATGTCAAACTGATTTGACTTAACTTGTTTCTGCGTGGTTATAATCTCTTTTTTAAAATTCTTCAACATATCATGTTCTAATTAGATATAGACTATATAATTAATGTTTACTCTATTTAAATTCATTCATTTTTATTCTTGTTAATTAATAATTAATTTATAATTGATATTTGAAACACCTTTTTAAACCTCATTTTACTTTGATTAGAAAATTCCTTAAATCATTATTAATCAAGAATAACACAATATTGTCTTTAATTCCTTTAGAATGATGATTTTTTATTGACTTACTCAATTATCTCCATATAGTTCATATTATATCCAACTGAACTGTCATAAATAGAATAAGATATAAATAGTATTAAAACATAATAATTCTCATATGAGATACATTAGTAATCTCAAATCTAATGATTAATTATACAACTATCATAATGAGAAAATTATCATACACATAAGTAATATTCTATTTAAAATATTCATAATCGACCCAACTTAGTGATAAGAAGCACTTGCATATTTATTTAAATATCTCCATACTTTAATTCATGAGATCAATTATTTTGTTCATAAGAATGAAACATAACATGTGCTAGTTTTAAAATTCTATCAATATCCCATTTGATGAAAATTCAATTATGGATAATTTAAAAATAATACATAAATACAAAACGAATCTCAAAATTATGATCTCATCGTAATTTTAATTGCATAGTAATCATTTTATAGATTTTTACCTTTAGTGTTAAAATATCAAATATAATTAACGTAATACATAACATTAAAAAGTACCATTATTAAATAAAATAATAGAATCATATATTAAATTACAAATGACTTCAATCAAAAACATAAACTTACAAAAAAACCTAACGATAATCCAAACCTTGGACTTGCTCTTCTTTTCCCCTGCCTTTGGCCCTAGAGCACTACTAAAAGGTGAAGTAGGTGAGGATAGTGGAATTAAAATAAACTATAGAACCAAAAAAATTGCCCTTATTGAAAAGTTGAATACATATTAGTAGTAACATTATCAGAACTTACTAAACCTTGTAAATCAAATTTCACATACTAAGAAACACACACAATTGGAGTTGGTTTCACAAAAGAAATTTTGATTTTTATGGGACTTCTAGATACTCTAATGTCTAATCGGGTAAATAGGTAGCAAAAAAGTTTGAAGTTTATAAGAAAGAAAGCCAAGCAACGGAGCGAGGTCAGTGTGATTAAATAACTGGTAATAAATGATAAACCAAATTTCCAAATTCTAATAAACCAAAACAAGTCTTTTGACATAAGGGCGCACCGCACCTTCAAAATATTCGAAATTCTTTATATATAAGAACACTTCTTTTTCTTGAGCTTTTACTTCTTAGCCTTAGTGTCACAATTTGAATACCGCGAAGATTGGAAAGAATAACCCGTCATAAGGAATGCCAAGTATTGGAATGAATAAGACCCCTATAAGTATAGTTTGCGTTTAAATCTGCGGTGTGGTGAGGATAAATACTTATCTACCGTAATTTTTAAATACAACCATACGTTTGGATTTGTGGCCGATAACCGCAGGTTGGGTAAAACTGCAGTCTCAACGCAAAAATAGATAAGCAGAACGGGGACTGCAGTAAAAAACTGCTTATGCGGTGAAAATTTTACTTTCCAATAATAACTTCATGATATTTTAGTATTTTCTATTATGCCCTTGCTTAATTAATAGAAGGAAGTTTTTGTCAATAGTATTTAAGTAAGGGGAAATATTTTATTTATATTTTCTTATTTTAATTTAATATTTTAATATTTATAATCTGAATTTATATGAATAATAATATATTTTTTGAAATATTTATTTACTAAATTTATTTTATTTATATTTTCTTATTTTAATTTAATATTTTCTTATTTATAATTTTAAAT
>JANIIA010000005.1:16950802-16963054 GCA_027478495.1 Erythroxylum alaternifolium
TATACCGAGTTTTAATTGTTAAGTGATGTGACATGCCACCCTCGCGGGGCACGGATTCGGATATCACCATCGATATCGAGTTAGGATCCGGCGGGAGTGGGGTGTTACATGGAAGCTGGAAATAAACAGAGAATACTCTTAGTACTTCTCACATATTTTGAAATTAAGAAATCTCGTATACCCTTAGATTAGGCACAAAATGAGGAATGGTGTAAAAATTTGGTTATGGTATGGTAACTAAAATGATCTCATTCTAGTAATCATAAGAAATGATCTGCTAAATTAAGGAACAAAGTTCCTTTAGATGCTATATTTTATTCACTCATACAACATGGAGTTTGGCATTGTAACTTTGGAGGCTCCTCTTCATTATTAAATTATCTACCTCACCTTCATATAATCATTTGGTTAGCCAATACCAATCGATATTTCACTAATGACTCTTCCAACAAAACTTGCAAAACTAACTTGGAGAAACAAACCTTAAACCCAAAAGCTTCCTTAATCAGCCAGCTTATTATAAAAAATAGTATCAAAACTAAGGATAAGTGGTTTGATTCCTATGATCTTATATATGTCTTACGCAAAGAAGAGGATGAAGATAAGAATCATCTCTTTTTCCAATGCAAGTACTCTAAAGTTATTTGGAATGGAGTATTGTATCTTTTAATGGAGCACTGCAAATCATATGAATGGAACAAAGTCTTGGCTTGGGTTACCCAAAATGCTATGGAACTCAAACAAATTGGTGAGCTAATAAAAAGTGCTTTCATTTCAATAATCTATTCAATATAGAGAGAAAGAAAAAAATAGATTATAAAAGGGAAACCACCGAAAATCATCAGTTAGCTTACAACACTTTAAACTGGATTAGAGAGATTATGATAGCAAGGAATGCACAAAGCAAGCTCACACTAGACATGAAGCTCAGATGGAATCTTTGATAACTTGTAACTTTGTTCTCAGGATTATTGCACTGAACAATAGCTAGTTTGTAATAGATCTTACATTGTAATGGTGTAATAGCTTTGATAGTGTAGATAAAATGTTTCATTCATTACCTATTTTCCATAGCACAGAGACAGAGAAACCTTCCTTCTACAAAACCCTAGATTTTTGGATTTTTTTAGCTTCTGTCTTTCAATGAGCTAGCGTAATAAATCTGGTAAAGATATCTTTAATTTTTTTGTCATCTTTGAGGTCCAAGTCAATCCACCAGCTCAACCCTTTTGAGGAGTTTACTGAAAGACCTTATTGGTTGAAAAATTTCAAACCTTCTATCTTTTCTTTTTTAACTGTCTATTAAATGCTCTTTTTCTCTTACACCAATATGAGAATTTTTGTAGTGGGTGGTGCAAGGCTTTGAAGTCTGGCACTTCTATTACAACTTTAGGCTTTGAAGTATAACTATTTTATCTTTGGAGCTGACCCTAAGTCTCTCTTAAGGAATTCCTCTTACCATCGATCTTCAGGACTACCCAGTGGGAGGTACCTTCGAAACCAACTCAATTATAAATTCCTATGTGAAATCTTTGAGCATTATCATATTTTGAAGTATAAGATTTTTTTGAAAAATGTCATTGAGATAGATGTCTACTATCTTTAATGGTAGAAGAGCTATTGGCAATTGGTTCCTCGTTCGGATTATGACATCATCAAAGACACTTCTCTTTGCCTTGGCCTTTTAGAAATCATTTACTTTTGATCTTTATCATTGACTTTTATTGCTTTATATTTCAAAATTCTAAATGTTGAAGGTATAGAAGAGGGAAAGACTACTTCTTAGAAGGAAGAAACTATGGTTCCAAATCCTATCATCAAAAGGAATTTGAAAGAGAAGCCTTCATCTGCGTCAATCTCCAAGAAGGCTAAGACACTAGTCCCCAAGAAATCTGATAGAACATCAACCCATTCTATTACCAAGTTGCATAAGGAAGCTGAGATCACTAAACATGTTATTAAAGAAACTGACCCCATAGAAGAGACTTCTTCCCACCCCTAAAATATTATGGAAGACATCAATGATGGTACCTTACTTTTCCTAACTTATTTTACTCTATTCTTATAAATACATATCTTCAATTTTATTTCATAGATGATCCAATATAAAAAGTACAATCTCCTGCTGAAGTCACTTCGATAGAGGTAAAGTAGGAATTCCTTTCATTTTTAAGGAAATCCTTTAAAATTCTGACATATTCTTCCACACCTTATAGGTAAGAGATGTTTGGACAACAGTAGAACTCAGAAGAAGTCTTTAATATAAGCTTATTAGATGTTTCACTTGACTCTCCTTCTAGTGCTATGCCGACAATTAATTCAAAGAAGCTAATAGGAGTTAAGGAGCTAAAGCTTAGAATGTAGTAGGAACTCCAGTTTTTTTATTAAAAATCAAACCATTTCCTTTTTGGGCATGCTATCCTATATTAGTTCTAGACCCAATAGCTTGCTATTGAAGGACTTTTAAGAAAAAAATGAAAAGATATTCTCTTCCTTCGAGAAGTCCTGTTATGACCAAGTTGTTTATTATAAGAGACTAAGTTGTTCACATAAAGCTGAGAGGGTTATGAAGTAGAAGAAGCTAAAGGCAAAAATCTCTTGGAAAGAATTCAAGGGTTAAAGAAAACATTTGACTCCTTAGAGGATTAGGCTAACCCAACGAGGTCAAGCAGACAATTAAGGACCCGGGGAAGTCACTACTCGTATAAAAGGCAGAAGTTGACCTTTGGCAATAACAAGTTCATTAGGAAAAGGAAAATCAAGTTTCTTGTGCTAAATAATAAGCTAAAATTTGATCTTTTGACCTAGATCAAGTACCTTTTATGTTTTATAAAAAAATTTATTGGCCATAGATTGGCTTATTTAGATCTAAATTATCATTTCCTTAGAACAATTACTGTCTGGATACTTATTTTGGATTTTTATTTGATTTTATAGAATTTTGTTTTTTAAGTCTCCCATAGATATAGGGTTTAAACATTTATTTCTATCTTATTTCAACAAGGATTAATTAAGCCTAAAAACTTAGATTGGGCTTGTCAAGCTTTCTATATAAATAAAAGAGTTAAACATAATAGAGGAAAAAAAGGTTAGAAATTATTTACAAACCTCTTAATGCATTCATTCAAGATGATAAGTTTCTGTTACTAAAGATCAACACTTAAGTCTTATTTCTAAGGGAAGCAAAATTCTTTTCAAAGTTTGATTTAAAAGAAGGTTTTTGGCAATTGGGAATCAATCCACAAGAAAGGTACAAGACAACTTTTTGCATTTCTAATGCTCAATATCAATGGTCTGTCATGTCATTTGGAGTTAAAGTTGCTCCAGTACTATTCCAAAGGGCTATAATAAAGATTTATAAACCTCGCTAGTGCTTAAGATGAAGATCATAAGGTACTACTTCAATCTTTTTGAATATGAGATTATGCTTTCGGCTAAGAAAAGCCACATTGGAATAACTTAAATAGAATTTTTGGGAATGAACTTTCAGATGGATTTTATCAATTTAGCCCATACATAGCCAGTGAGTTATTACAATTTCCTAATTAAAACCTCAACACAAAGTAAATCCAACAATTCCTTGGAATTGTTAATTATATTAGAGATTTCATCTCATAAGTGGCTGATTATACAAGATCCTTATCCAAATTTTTGAGAAAGAATCCACCCCTATAGGGTAAAGATCAAAACAAAGATGTATAGTACTTAAAGTAAGTGAATTAGTATCCGCCCTCTTTAAAGATTCCTAACAAAGGCCAACACATCCTCTAAATAGATGTTAGTGACCATTGTTAGGGTGTCATCTTAATTGAAGAGATTGATAGGAAATGACATTATTACGACCATGTTAGTGGCCAATTCAAGGAATCAAAAAAGCCTACCATACCATCTATAAGGAAATCTTGGTGGTGAAAAAGGTATTGAGAAATTTAATTTCCACCTCATCCCATGCCATTTTATGGTGGAAATGGATAACATATCCTTTCCAAAGATTCTTGAACCTAACAAGAAGATATTACTTGACAACCAACTGCTTCATTGGCAAGATTGGTTCTCATTAATTCACAGTCCATCGTATTAAACGTCATTACAATGTGCTTACTGATTTTCTCTCCAAACCTAGAAAATCAATTCAATTCTTCTCTCTTATTTGAAGAAATCCAATCACTCTAATCCTTCCAGTTATGTATTTTTCCCTTTATAGTAGGATAAAAAAAATCCTTCCCTCAAATCACCAGAAATCCTCCACAAACATTAGATGAAATTGCTTTTCTCCTCCGTAAAAGCCTTTTTTACTACCTTCATATTATTCTCACCACCCTCAAAATTCCTCCTCATCCACATAATTTTGATATGTTAACACCCTAACGTACCGTTTACCATATATATGATACTCTTCTTATGCCAAATATGTGGCATCTCTGGGCTCTGTCTGCCCTTTATGCCTGTCCAATTGCTTTATCTTCATTGCATGTTTATAAACATCTTAATCCTGCTAATGAAAGTTCTCTCTTATGGTTATCCTTAGAATAGTTCCAACCCTTAGCTAAATGACATATCTAAATAGGATAAATCCTCAACTGCTATCAACTATAGAGCATTCCCCTGGTTTGAATAAAAAGCTCAATCTTTCTTTATAGTCCATTGTCCTTATAACCTGACTGGTAATGGCTATGTCTACACCATCAACCATTTCAAATTTGAAAAACCTCTATTGACTAGCCTAAAGATAAGGAAAACAAATGTGAGATCTATACTATATTATTTTTTAGATCATTTGAACCATCATCCTAAATTCACTAAGCCAACTACTTGTGCATCTCTAAGTCCATACCCTAGTGACTTTTCCCTTCCAAAGCCTATTTAACTATCTGATGGATATTTGACTTCATTTGATCAATTTGCTCATATGGGATTTAGTGTCATAGCAGGTGAATTGCCATGTCGACCTAGCTTTGAGCCTAAGGAAAATTTTGAAATTAGAGAAAGCTCAACTACTTTAAAGCCCAATGAAGAGCCCAAACATCCTAACTATTTTCAAGATGCTTAAGATCCTTGGCCTCAATTAAGATTGATGCATAAATAATCCATTTCAAAGAAATGGAAAAGATGGATGATGATATGTCTCCTTCTGATGATGACAGTGGACCTCGATCTTTCTCTACACCACCTTATTGAAAGATTTTATTTGATCTCTTAGGAATGTTATAGGGACCTAATGTTTCCTAATAATTTTTACTTTTACTATGTCCTTTTGTTTTTAGTTAACATTATTGTACCATGTGGGGTTGCTTGTATCTTTATTTAAAAGTTGTTTATCTTGTTCTCCCTTGCTTAGTCTGCAAAGCAAGAATTCCCTTTTTTGTAGATACAACTGGTTCTATCAATAAGATGAAGAGTGTTTTCTATGTTATAACATCCTTCTAATTTTTTCTCTCTCCTAAAAGCTTGAGTCTTGAATAATATAAGCAGCAGTCTTATACAAAGACAAGTACACTCTACACTTACCTCTTCATAAGGACTCTGTCTATTAAAAAGTTAAAATATAAATCCTATTTGAGGTCTAAGTTATATGGGAAAAAATTGACCAGTTTAGATTTGTCAAAAGCATGCTTTGAGAATTGTTGCTCTAAAAGAAAAGAAAAGTTTGTTTCTTGGCTAGCATGTCTGAAATTTAAGTTGCGCAGATCAATGTCCTTTTAAAATACTTTTTTACTAGGAAAAAATGTAACATCATTTTATCTTTTTTTTTAATTTTAACTAGGAGTGATGGCCATAACTATAAATTTTTCCCTATTTCGAGTTTCAACTCATATTTCTTTAATGTGTGAATAGCTCATTAAAGGCAAGTAAAGGAACAAGCAAAATCAATTGATTTTGATATCAAGTAATAAACCACACAAGCTTTTAATGTCAAGCTAACTAACCATAGATTCGGTCAACACAATGGAGCTCTTTATGTAACATTGACAATAGGATTGAATTGATCTTCATATGAACTTTAGCATTGATATAGATCAAAGTAAAGATGATAACTAAATTAACAAATGCAACAAATATGAAATAACTAAACTGAAATTTTATTAAAATTTTATGGGAAGATGTACATTAAACAAAAAAACAAGGTAAAAGCAATAGCATGTAAGGAACGATCAACTGACTTTATGACTGGGGGAAAAAAATAATATATTGCTCTTTGGAGCAAAAATTAACTTTCTATGTTCAGTTATCGATCACTGAATTAGTGACCTCCCAATTTAACAGAGATCAGATCCTCTGTCCAATTTTACGGTGTCTTATTCTGTCCCATGAATCTCAGCCATTCATTTATGCGGGTCCCGCATAAATAAATGTGAGACCCATGTAGGACCCGCATAAATAAATGGCTGAGATTCATGGGACAGAATAAGACACCATAAAATTGGACAGAGGATCTTGTCCCAATTTAACAACCCCTACTGACCAACAAATCTGAGAAGTGAGAACCAAAGAAGAATTAGAAGAGACAAAGAATGATGAAAATAAAATATAATAGATTGAATTTTCCTTAGAAAATGTTGATCAACAGAGTCATCATCCATGCAACGAAGAACTTTTAATCAAAATCAACCAACCCTTCCATAGACCCACGACAGCTTCTGACAACAAAAGGGTGATTAAGTAACTCATCTATAGTTCCTCTGTTTCTCCAATCCTTTTCCAAACACCTCCTCACGAAACTCCTAAACTCTGACGATGAATTCTCCGGCATTTCCAATGTCTCCCCAAAGCATATTGCACACACCAACGCTGCCCAGTCAGGTTTCTCTCCCATTCCAATCAACGGATAGTGACCCATCAGACACTCCAAAACCACCACTCCAAGTGACCATACGTCACCGGCGAACCCATCGGCGTTATGATCCCCATCCCAGCTCTCAGGATCAAACCTTTCAGGGCTCATGTACGCACATGTTCCCATGAAACGATCGCACGAATCATGCTTGCCAGCCACAACTCTGCTCACTCCGAAATCTGCTATCTTCACGTCACCTCTTGCATTGATCAATAGATTCGAGGGCTTTATGTCGCCGTGAACTATCTGCAATCTGTGCAGGTACTGAAGTCCTAGAAGGACGCCACGTGCCACAGCAGAGATAACGTTCTCCGGCATCACTTTACGTAGAAGCAAAATATCGTGGAGCGAACCTCTCTCCATGTGCTCCATCGCAAAGCAAAGATCATCATCCCTGTCGAACACTGCATGACACCGAACAATGTATGGAGAGTCAACACGTTCAAGTATCTCCGCCTCCCGAACGGCCTGTTTCCTGAGGTTGACGGCGTTACGGTCGAACCGGAGAACTTTCAATGCAAAGATTGATGATGTTCGCTTTTGACGTACTTTATATACAGTTCCACCATTTCCATGTCCGAGAACAGTCAATTTCTCAAGGTCGGAGAGGTCATCAATATCTGGACAGCATGGACTGGTGGTGGCAGGGAACACCGGAGGACAGTGTGAGGGCCGGTGGCGGAAGTCGGCTGGCGGAATGGGTGGTGGTAAAGAGAGCCGCAGTGATTGTTGGTGTCTTCTTTCCTTCACCAATGTCATTGGCACACAACAGGACACTACCTGAAACACGCTCAAAGGAATTGTAATTGTCAAGAACAAACAAACAACTAATTAAGCAGTCTTCTCTTTAAGAGAATCATTTCCTTAATTAACTATATATCCTTAAAACTTTGAAAAGAAAACATTCATTTATGTTTGCGATGTGAAAAGATTATAAAGTCGTGTGTTTATACGGTTACATGCAATTGGGGAAGAGACAAAACACGTGCATGCATGGGAAGAGAACGGCCAAAAAGTGGGTGTGTGACAAACGACAGTGCCCAAATCCAAGGGGCAGGTGAGGTTTTCATGGTGACGTCAGCGCCAATCTCTGGCAAGTGAGTTGAGTTACGCTTGTAAGTTCAATTTCCGAAACGACATCTGTCCTCTGGATTTAATTTTCTGTTTTGGGACTAATAGTTTTAGTGGTTATCATTAAACATGTGATGTTATGGGAGATTAATATGAGTAGGTTGTACTGTATATGGACTGATTGTATGTTACACAGACAATCATGTTTGATTATTAACATGTATATTGATACGGACAATGAAACACGTTTTAACCTTTTGTTGGCTGTAAGATTGTGCCGGCGAGATCTTGATAATTCAGATAATTAAGGATCCAAAATCCGAAATGGAAGGTGAAGCCATGCAACCGCCGGTTTTTATTTTAACTAATTATATTACATACAATTACGTTTGCTTTGCTTAGCTATTTTCGTGCGCCTGAAAACCCCTATTTTTAGCTTATCAACTAAACTGATCTTTCTTTTTCACGACTGGTAACAGATCTCATTCCTCAGCGGAGTGCTTAGATCAACTTAATTAAAGGCTTTAGCCTTGATTTTTCACATTTATATTATTATAATTAAATTTAGCTTTACTTTTAATCGTTAAGAAGAAGTAGATACTTGTCCGAGATTCAATCGAGCCACCTCAACGACATAATGTGCATATATACAACCGAGTTGGACTCGTTATGTGTTGCTCTTCAGAACAATCATAAGTTCAAAATAATCATTGTTTAGTAAGATGTCATCTAAAGCAAACTTATCATTGATGTATAAAACTGAAGAAATCTAGGATCAATAATGACCGCTGACTATGAGTTGTCTACGGCTTCTATATGTATATCTATATTGCTTAGCTAATCATATGCAAATATGACTAATTCGTCAAACCTGAGACCTATATATAGACTAAAAGCCAGCTGCAATAATTAATAGATGTTGGCGTCAACTGGAGCCCTTGAAAGTAATAGATAGGTTCCTAGGTGTTTCAATCCTACTAATACCCTCGCAATGGGAATCGTCTAATCCTAGATCAGCTTTAGAAGTATTGAAAAAATTCCAACATTTTGAAATCCATCTAAAGTTAAAATTGTGTACCAAATTAGCTTGAATCTTGTTTTGGTTTAAACCTAATCAATTGGTTGTAATTTTAGTTCTTTTGCTTATACCTATTTATGTATATGTGATAAAGATATATGTATATTACAAATAAAATTATAATAAAATCATAATTATAAGATTCATATTTTATTTATATATTATCCTTAAAATTATCATGTCTTACACTATCATAATCCCTCTTGCACTAATATACTCACTGGTTTTCATCCTTTCTTACGCTAACATCCTCTCGTACGCCATCTTTTTTCCATCTTCCTCTGTGCAGACACAAAACAACACCAGTGCAACACCTTTTTCTTCGGGTACGTTTCTTTTTCAATGGTAAAGGGCCTTTTGAGAAAAATAAAAATAAAAGACCCTGAAATTGCTTTTTATCTATATAGCACGGACATGGCTCCATTGTGCCGTGTCACGCGGTGGACACGTGTCGGACACGTGTCTATACGTGTTGAAATAAAAAAATTATTTTTATCGGCTCGGACACAGCTAGAAACAGCTTGGACACAGCTAGAAATAGCTCGGACATGGCTGGAAACGGCTCGGACATGTCTTAATATGGCTCGTAACATTTTTATGAATTATTCGAAATTTTATTTAGTTGACAAGGGTAGTCTTCCTTATTAAGAAAGATATAATTGTTAAAACTTCTCAAATTTCTCGTTCTTCTGTCCTTGCTGATTTATGCCTCTCACAAATCTTGGTCCCTAGCTTTCTCACCCATTTCAGTCGACGTTGCTCCTCCTTGTTTTCTCACAATTTCACAAATCTTCTATCGCCCATCGTCCTAGCTTCCATCTGCTCCTTCACGTTTGCACTGGTTCTTCATACAACGCTGTCTTTATAACGTCATTCAGGTATGTAACGCCATGCCCTACTTTGTGGTGCATCCGTGCATGTCATGCATGATGCACCTGTACAGACTACAGAGTCATGTGTAATGGAAACACACGACTCCTTTATGGTGCTGCCGACCAGTTTTTAGAGTCGTGTGTAATGGAAACACACGACTCTGAAAACTACATAAGTAATAACCTAATAATCTTGAAACCATTAAGTTCTGTTTTATGACAGCCCCGTACCATCTAACCCATGATGACAATTCCCACAATTCAGGGTCAGAATCGTGGAGAAATTGTGATAAGTTGAGGAAGTTTCTACCACCAAAAGAAGGATAAATGGAGAGCTGGTCTTTAAGAATGAAAGATGTGAAAAGTGAAAGTCGTGTACAGAGTCGTGTGTTTCCACGACTTTGTACACGATTACAATACTTATTAATTCCTCTGATTAATAAGTATTGTAAGCTTCTGGTGTATCAATGGTTCTCATCTCCGGACATCTCCGCCATGTAGCTAAATCGTCTTTGTATTGTTTTACCAGCCGATTTGGATGAACTTGACCCACTGAGTAATCATCCTAAGGTGCCAAGTTCAGGCCACAAAGAGGTTGAGAACCGTGAGAAATGCGGTTGTGGGGGTCAAGTTCTTGCCTTTCTTCAGATTCTTAAAAGAATTTAGAGATCTAATATGGTTCATTACTTTTAAAATTGTTTTATATTGGGAATATTAACCGATATTTGTTAGAACACTAGGCTTTGATTGGGTCAATTCTTTGTTCTATCTTCTGTTTATCAATGTAACAAAGACCAAAATCTAAAAATAGAATAGAACAGAAGCCATATTTGTGTTGGTCATAGAAAAAGAAAGCGAGTTTTATATTGCCTAACGTTTTTGGTGAGTGTTTAGTTGGTGTTTTGCAATGCAATATTGATGATTTCATGGCTGGAGTACTGTAGCCTACAATCTTTTTTAGAAGTAGCAATCTTCATATGTGATTTTGAAATTAGAAATGTGTTTGGTTGAAAGTTGCTTTTCCCGTCTTACTTTCTTCATTGACATAAAAACATGTTATTGTTTCTTGATATTGTTTACTTGTTTGTTAATACAATTTGGTGTCTTAATTAGGTATTTCAGTCTACTATTCTCCTTTTTCCATGGCTTCTAGTAGTGGTGCTGAACAAGAAAACCCAGAAAAACCACTGTGGAAATATGTGGTGAAGAAAAATAAAACAAAGGGTGGTGGAAACTTTGAGTTTGAATATAGTTTTTGCCATAGCTCATTCAGAGGTTCTTACACTAGGGTAAGGGCACACCTGTTGAAATTGCCAGGCAAGGAAATTCGAGTTTGTGGTGACATTCCATCCTCAAAGGTGACAAAACTTAAAAAAATTGACAATAAAGCTATATTGTTGATTGAAAATTCCAAGGCAAGACTTGTCCCTCTTCCACCCTTATCTAGTCAATCTCAAAACTTCTCAACTGGTGAAGCATCATGTACTAGTAGTTTTGATTCAAGAAAGAGGAGGGCAACATCGAGACCTATAGATGATGCTTTCAACATGCAAGCTAGAGAAAATTTAGATATTGAGATTGCTAGAATGTTTTACTCTTCAGGGTTACCTTTTCATCTTGCAAGGAATCATCATTTCATCAGAGCTTTCTCTTTTGCCGCAAATAATTATATTAGTGGTTATGTTCCTCTGGGCTACAACAAGTTGAGAACAACTTTACTTGACAAAGAAAGAGAACATGTTGAGAAGCTTCTTCAACCTATAAGGAATACATGGAATCTAAAAGGAGTGAGCATTGTAAGTGATGGGTGGAGTGATCCACAAAGAAGACCTCTTCTCAACTTTATGGCTGTGACTGAAAGTGGGCCAATGTTTCTGAAAGCAATTGATTGCTCTGATAATATCAAGGACAAGGATTTTATAGCCAAGCAAATGAGGGATGTGATTATGGAAGTTGGTTTTCATAATGTTGTGCAAATTGTGACAGACAACGCACCGGTTTGTAGGGCGGCTGGTTTAATGATTGAGGCAGAGTTTTCAACTGTTTTTTGGACTCCTTGTGTTGTCCACACTCTTAACCTTGCTTTGAAGAGCATTTGTGAGGCTAAGAATACAGAAAGGAACAATCTCGTGTATCAAGAATGTTCTTGGATTTCACAAATCGCTGACGATGTTTCTTTTATTAAGAACTTCATTGTTAATCACCATATGAGGTTGTCCATCTTTAATGAGTTTGCTTCATTGAAGTTACTTAATGTTGCTCCTACTCGATTTGCCTCTACAATAGTGATGTTGAAGCGGTTTAAACTTCTCAAACATGGGCTCCAAGAGATGGTGATAAGTGAAAAATGGTCTGCTTACAAGGAAGATGATGTTGGCAAAGCTGAATTTGTCAAA
>JANIIA010000005.1:16972451-16988538 GCA_027478495.1 Erythroxylum alaternifolium
TCAAAGGTTCATAGGATGAGCACCTACCTTTGATTGAGTTTGCTTATAATAATTCTTATCACTCTAGAATTCAAATGAAACCTTATGAAGCTTTGTATGGTAGGAAGTGGAGAACCCTATTTGTTGGGATGAAAAAGGTAAAAGAAAACTTTTAGAGCCTAAGCTAGTACAAGCTACAGTCAACAAGATTAAATTGGTGAAACGGAGGCTCAAAGCAGCTCAAGACAGGATGAAGAGCTATACAGACGCATACAGAAAGGAGATGGAAAATGAAATTGGGGACAAAGTATTTCTTAGAGCTTCGCCATGGAAAGGAGTTTTAAAATTTGGTAAAAAGGGTAAACTCAATCCCAGATACATAGGACCTTATGAGATTATTGAGAAAATTGGGCCTCTTGCCTACAAGTTAGTCTTGTCGCCAGAGTTATCAAAGATTCATAACGTCTTTTATATATCGATGCTAAGGAGATATAGCTCAGATCCATCACACATAGTCCAACCTTTATAAGTTAAATTAAGGGAGGATTTAACTTATGAAGAATAACCAGTGGCAATCCTTGATTCAAAGAAAAAAGTCTTACGGAATAAGACTGTGAAACTGGTAAACGTTTTATGGAAGAACCATGCAAAAGAGGAAGCAACATGGGAATCTTTTGAAGCCATAAAGGAGAAGTACCCACGCCTATTTGTAAACTCAAGTAAGAATTTTGGGGACAAAATTCTTTAAGGAGGGGAGAAATGTTGGGTCCCGATTTCTTAGGATTTATTTTATTACATTATCAAGCATGAAAATAAATTAGAATTTATGAATTTAAAAATTTTTGGAGTTTAATATGATATACTATGAATTTTATATGGTGGCATGAATGAAAATGAAAGAATTAAAATTAAGTGGAGGAGTTAGTAGGAATTTGCTTTAATAAGGAAGGGTAAAATTGGAAAAATCAAAATTTTGTCTTAAGTTAATAAGACAAAGAAGAGAAGGAGTCGTGAGAGTTAAGAAAACAAGAAAAGAAGAGAGAGTGTCGTAGAAGAGACTAGAAGGAGAGGAGAAGAAAGAAAGGGAAGAAGAAGGAAAGAAAGAAAAAGGAGAAAGAAGAAGAAGGAAAAGTTTAGGTGAGTTATTAGGTATTCTTTGCCGATTATTTTTGTTTTGATAGATGAAGGAAGTAGAAAAAATAGGTTTTATTTGGTGAAAAATGAAGAGAGAGAAAGAAGAGGAATACCAAAACTATGTTCTTGGATTTCTTTTATGAACTTAAGTAGGTCTTAGTTCTTTTAGTTAGAAAAATCAAGAATAGATCAAGCTTAAGGTCATTCATAGATAGGTATGTTTAAGGAAAACTTATTCGTGTATATTGATTAAATGAATATGTGTGTGTGTGTGTGTGTGTGTGTGTTTGAAGGGAATCAAGCTAGTCGAAGTCAAGAGCAAGGAGAAAAGCAAGCTTGATTTTGGAAGTACCAAGTAAAATAAGTGGATAATATGTTTATAGTTTTGTGATGATGAGCAAAAATATTTGTGTGTATGAATGCTATGGATGGTTGTCTTGACTTATTGTGAATGTGGGAAAAACATTTTTTGAATTTATATCATGTTTGTTTGTTTGATTGTGTTACTTTATGCTAATGAAAAAAAGAAACTTAAAAAGCATGAAAATAGGATTTTGACATATACGTGTCTAAAATCTGTTTATGTGGGTAAGAGAGATACTATTTCATTCGTCACGTGCACGTTGACTTAAAGTCTTCTCCCAATTACCCGCTTATGACATATGAGCTCTGAAAAATGAACTCATTTCGTTCATGGTGTAAACTTCGGTTTCACCATTTCGCTCTATGGGATTCTCTCGAGCCATTTTATTGTGCATTGCATCATGAATTGTCAGATATGGAAGATACGTGAATGATATTTTATGATGATTGAATGAAAAATATGAGCTGAATTTTGTGCTAATGTGTTCATATATATATATATATATATATATATGAAAGTCTTAGTTTTTGAATGTGTTCTGTTAAGTTTAGTATATGATGCATATATATACTTGAATATGTATGGTTTGTTACCCCACTATTTTCCACTCCTCAGGTGAAGAAAAAGCAGATCAGCAATAATCTTTGCAAAACTTCAGTAGACTCCAAGGATTTTTATCATTTGTAACTTATTTAGGTAGTTCAAAAAGTATTGGCACTTAGAATCATTTCAAGCATAAGCATCCACGATTGTGTTTTACATTGTGTTGCTTATGTGGCTTTTAAGGATTTGTAATATGGAGTGGTGCAGAAACTCTATTAATGAAAGTTGAAAGAAAAGTTGTAGAGATTTTCATATGATTGTGTAAAATGTTAATGTGATTTATGTGATGGTTTTTTTTTGGGATGGATTTGTCTTAATTAAAATTTTTTATATTGGAAGTAGTATGTATGGAATTGAATGTTGGATTTGGGTCTTGTGGTTTAAGTTATTGGTTCTGTCTATATATATACATGTTGTTAGCAGATGTACGTAAACAGTGATTATGGGTTAAAAATACAGTCTAAAACTTTGAGGAATAAACCGCACGGATCTAGGTGAAATTTGACAAAAGTGTTTGCATGAAAGTTGTAGATCTTTTTCTTAGTTTTCTAACGACATAAAGTTCTAAATTTGTGGATTTTTGGTTTGAAAATTATCATAGTTTAAAGTGAGGGTGCGAGATTGTGGAGTTACAGGAAAGTCACGATCGCAACGAGTCGCAAAATTGACAATCAGTGTAAAGTCGCGACCCCAACGAGCTTGATTCTCACGGGCGTAAGAATTTTTTTTCACGCCCATGCATTTCTTGTTGAAGTCTCATAGGTGTGAGACTTAAAACTCACACCTGTGACTTTGTGTTGTAGTCTCACGAGTGTGACAATTTTATGTCATGCCCTTGACATTTGCATGGGTTGGTCAATAAAATGATTTTGTTAACTAAAATTATTGGATTTATTCTTTATTTTTTGAACCCTATTGGTGTTATTTTTTTAATTATGTATTATTAATTGTGTATTACAAAAAATCCCACCATGATTTTCCTTTAACTAAATCATGTTCCCAAATTTATTTAATTATTAATTCATTAAATCCCAATTGTGGAGCGTAGTTGCCATGAAATGCAAATCAAGACCCGGGCCCAACATTCATAGTTTTAACATTTTCTTATCATATCCATTTGTTATTAGATTCTAATGCTAGTACTAGAAAAAAAGGTAGAGGTAAATCTAGAGGTTGTGAATTGTAAAAAAAAATGTTACAATGAATTATTAGTTATCAATATATATTAATGCTCATCAAGGTCATCATATAGAAAAGATCTAATCTGCAAAATTTTAAAATGAGTTGGAACTATTGCAAGAATAGAACCACCTTGTCTGAAACAGATTAAGGACTTGAAAGAAGACAAGTTGCTTGAAAATGCATTAAAAATAGTTTCCATAATTACTTAAAATCTTTAACTTCATGTAACATTTTTTCAACAAATTTTAGATTGATTACTTTTGTACTTATTGTTCAAAGTTGAAATTGAATGTTGTGGATGTTAAAAACATAAATATTTCAAATTGTGTTACATCATTATTGAAATAAAGGACTAGGAATCATCATTTCAAGTTGCATAAAGTCTTTAGCTTCTGATGCAGAGGCAAGAGGACATATACCCTAATGAATGGCTAAACAAAATTGGAACAATTTATGTGATCATTGGTCTAATATGAAAGTTTGGTTTTGATTTTTTTTCCTTCATATTTGCTTACATTAATCTTGTTAGATGAATTAATGGCTAAGCTATGTATTTGTTGAATTTAGAAAAATTGTGAGAAGGCAAGGATAAGCATATCATAAATAAAAACACCTCACAATCAGGGGTCCAAGTCGTTTGTATTTGTTGAAAAAAAATATAAAAAATTTACATTTGCAAATTGTACTTTAATGAATTAGCATTAACTTATTTATTGTGCCCTGATTTTTTAATTTCATAAAATAGAGTGAGAAGGAACTAGATAGACCAAAGTGTATTAGGACCATGTTATATAGACTTACTCGCTATAAGGAAGGTAAGGATGAGTGTCACAAGAAGCAAAAATTAATTATGAAAGTACAAAAGTTTGCTCAATATTTTTGTTTATCTATTAATATAATACTAATATATTGATTAAATATTGGTTTTGTTTTTTCTTTTATAATAAGATGCAAGAGATATGAGAGAAGTCTAAATCTGAAGGTAATGAGCTCAGTACAAATGAGAATTGTGATATAGTACTTAGTACTAATTCAAATTATGTTAAAGGTCTTAACTACGGTCCTAAGCTAAATGTTTTAATCTTTACATATAATACAATAATTGAACAAATTCAAAGGGGAAACAACAAGCTTAAGTCTGCATTAAATGCTGAAGTAATTAAGGGAGAAAAAACTCAAGTTAAATTAGCAAAACATGATATATTATTCAAAAGGTTACTCGGCTCGAATGAAGAGGAAACTGAAGGGAATTGATACTAATTCCTAGCCTTGTTCTATCACTTTCTATATATACTATAATTTAATTTTAATACTTTCTTTTTGAATTGTATAACAGATGAAGATGCAATTGAAGAGTGATCATGTTGTGAATGGTAAAGTTATGTTTTGTTTTCTTTAATTTAAATTGATTAATTAGTTATCAATTTTTTCATAATAATTTAGTTGATTTTAACTAACCTTGTTATTTGTTACAAGTTTACTTGGACAATACTTAGTTTATAAACTTGGACAACACTTAGTACTCGTTCTATTTATGCTCATACTTTTTGCTATTTTGAGCATCTTTAGTTGTATGTTTAGACATATTCAAATATGTGAAGTTTTTTCTCCGTATTGTTTCATTTATAAAGAATGCTCAAATTATTATAAATATTTTGTACAGAAACAAAGAATCAACTGTTACTTTTGTTGGTAAAATTTGATGATATTTATACAATTTAAACTATATAAAGATTGCTTGATATTTTGAATTAGTAATGTTTCTCTACGATTTAATTTGATAATAATAACCAAATAATTCATAGGAAAAAAAGTTGATATGTTATACACAAAACGTTTCAAATTGCTTATGCAAAAAGTTACAAATAATATTCATCAAATTTTTTTACACTTTTGCAGTTAAAGATTTTACTTATGAAATTACAAAAATGTAGTTAAAAGATTTTTCTTACAAAACTAGAAAAACGTAGCAAAAAATATATTGCTACGAATGCACAGAACATAGCCAAAAATTGTTAACTAAGTTTTTTTATTAAATTATGTGGGGCCAAATTTTTTCAATCAATATTGACTTATACTCAACATTTCGCTAAGTATTTATCATGTTTTAGTTATAAAAAGTATTCATAGCGAATAATCTGTTTATGATTTTTCAAAATATCGCCCATAATTTTCTACTATAGGAAATTAGTAACACTTCCTTTAATGAAAGGAAAAAGTCACAAATAACTATATGCAAAATGTTTTGACAAATTGACTATGTTTTTTTATAATACTAATCAGTAGTCATTGGATATAGTATGAACTATAAGAAGGTAGTTGAGTGATTAATATATGATTTATTATCCTTAAATGACTAAGGAGAATGTTCTATTACTCTCAATTAGTATTGATCAAAAAATCCTTAAATAAGGTGGAATGACACGTTGAAAATGGAAAATTGTTATTAAAAAAATCAATTTCCTAATAGTTGAGAACTGACATAACTGGACTCAAATAAAGTATACGTTAATTCCATACTTTTTGTCTAATTGAAATATTATATGATGAAAGGATTGAATTATATGAAAAAAAATATATACAAAAAGGTTAGTCATAACCACTTTGGCATTCCTAAATATAGGTGATCATAATGCAATGCTAGACATCAATCTTATATATAGATAGATAGATAGATAGATAGATAGATAGATAGATAGATAGATAGATAGATAGATAGATAGATAGATAGATAGATAAATTAAAGGAGTTTATCTAATCCTAAATATGATTTAGGGTGATAATTTATATCCATTGCCAATAAATGTAAAAACCTAATAAGTCATATATAAAGAATAGGTTGAAAAGAGAAAAGGTGGGTTTTAAGAACTTTAAGATTAAATATAGGATATTTAATAAAAAGGACCAATATGAGATATTGATTATATTTATATCCCATTTAATTGAAATTAGAGTTTTATTTCAATTAAATTATTAAAAGGTCCAAACCCTATTATAAATAAGCCTAGCTTTAAAGGAAATAGCTCTTTTTGCATAACGCTCTCTACATCAATTATAGAGTTTTCTCAATATATTCTATAGGTATCATTATATGTTGGACATGTGTGTGGCTATGATAGTTAAGATGAGCTGATTTTATAAATAGTTCAAGGAAAATAATAAGAAAAAGATCAAGTCTCACAATAAGTAATGAATTATGATTCATGCTTTATTATATTTTATCATTAATCTTGTTAAAGAATTTAAAGTAACATTCCCTTATGATAAATTAAACAAAAAAATTTTGTATTTATTCAGCTGCATATAGGATTTTGGGTCTTGTCCTAATTTTTCAATAGTAGTATCAGAGCTTACTTTAATTATGTAATTTGATTAAGAATATTTGATTACTGTTAATATGAATTTTGGAATTGAAATTAAAACATTAATCCTAAAATTGGATTTGGATCACTCAAACATTATTTAAATTTGAATTGATCAGCTTATAATCTTGAACCTTAATTATTTAGAAACAAATCACATTTTTTAAAATGAGAAAACCATGTTAAGTAACAGTCTTAGTTTATGCAATAAGCCATCTAAAATCACATAATAATGTTTTGAAGATTATGAATTGGAAAATTCAAAATCTTTACCTAAGAGATGCATGTGCCTGGCGATGATGGCACTAAGCTTTAAAATAAGAGTCCAAAGGAATCTTTAATGTCATTTATTCCTTAACCTATTTCATGTTTGTAACATTAATGCAGTGATATGAAGGTGAGATGAACTTGCTTAAACCCATCAAAATATAGAAAAGTGTCTTCGAAGACTTATAAGACTTCCTCTCTTGCTCGATGATACAAATTTAGATATTTAGACAAAAGAATCAATGTCCAAACAAGCAAAACTTGATAAACAACATGTGATTTTTTATGTTGGTAGTCGCATGTGATTATTGTTGAATGGAAGACGAGTTTTGTGTTGTTGAGTCCTGCATGTGTTGAATTTGAAGGAGCTACTATTAGAAGATGGGCTTTGATAATGGTGGTTGAAAGTTTTAGGTGAGGAGCTCCTATGAATGCATGGTCTATTTGAAACAACCTTTCTATCAATTAGCAATAAAGCTACATATTACTGGGCTCCTTAGACCCTGCACATCAGCTAAACTTTCACTGGATTATTATTGTTGTTGTTGTTGTTATTGTTGTTGTTGTTGTTGTTATTCTTGTTATTGTTTAGTTATTAGAGAAGTCAAGCAGATGGAATCAAGCGAGAAGACATTGATGATTGGAGAAATAACTCCTTTTGATGATGGTTAAAGGTTCATACAAAGGAGAATGCACAATTGGTACGATGCCAATTAATGGTGAGAAAGTTTTGTAGCATCTTGTCAGAGTGTGAGGTTGGTCCTATACGAGGTAGCAACTGAAGCAAGTGACATTGATGTGGAATGGAAATGCCGTATACTAGATGTTGAAGCATAATGGCGACATCAACCTTATAAGAAGATGGTAGGTAAGGTTTCAAGTTTTGGAAATTAAGGTTTCTCAACTTGAAGAAAGATTATGTTTGGCAACAAGGACATTGTATCCTAGGTCTGGGATAAGGAGTATTTGGACAAAGGATTAGGTTATTTTATGTTCGGAATAAGGTATTCTTAACGTGAAATATGACTAGTTTGGTAACAAGGATGAGGCTATTATATGGCTAGAATAGATTTGTTTAGATACAGTTTTAAGTACGACTTAAACCTAGAAAGGGATAAATTGTTTGACTCATGGATTAAAGTACTTCTAAAGGTGAATAAATTTATTTTAAATATGAAATAATTTATTCCTAATTTAACCTAATTTTCAAATATATCTTAAATGATTTTTAAAATTTCAAAGAATTCTAAAAATTAAATCAATTATTTTTCTTAATATGATTAAGATTAATAATTAGATTGATTCCCTAACTTAAATCTTATAAAAATTGTTTCTAAAATTAGAATTAATTATATTTCAGCCAGATTGAAATCAAATAATTAAGAATCTTTTAAAATTAGAAAATTTTTTTATTAAGTAATTAAGAAAAGTGTTTCTTAATTAAATTATTATTTTAATTTGAATGAGATTAGTTAGATCCATGATTATTTTATTTAGAGAATTGTTAATCTATTTATTTAGAAATAGTTTTTATTTATAAATATTAAGTTTCTTGATTTATTAGAAAAGATATTGTTCTTGATTAAATCTAGAAAAGGTGTTCTTGTTTATTAATTAAGAAAGCTGAGCTTTCCTTAATATTTTGAAATTTTATTAAGGAATGATTTTATAATTAATTGAGAATTAATCTCTAAGTAGATAATAGAAGGAGTTTCTTAATTAAATCTAAAAGTGTTTGTATTTAATTTCGAAAGTGTTTCCTTTAAATATTAGAAATAATTTTCTAATTAAGAAAAACTTATTTCTAATTATATTATAAATAGTTTTTTAATTGAATTAGAATTTATTACTTGTTAAATTTTGAAAAAACAAATCTTTTCCTAAATTACAATAAGTAATTTATTGAAAATTATTTTCACTTAAAGGAGTTAACAAAATTGGAAATAGTTTTCATTTGAATTTGAAAATTGTTTTCAAATCAAATTAAATTTCTCTTTAGACTAGGAATTTAATTTATTTAATATTCAATAGGTTTAATTTAATTTAATTTTCTAAAGAGTTAGAGATGTTATTTTATATTATGAAGATCAATAAATAAAATCAAATAAGGCGTGATTTTTCATACATATAATTTTATTATATTTGCAAGAGAAGTTGCATGAATTTATTTTATATGGTTTATATAATTACAATGCATATTATATTACAGGTTTGATTTTTTTGTGTGCGTGTGTGTATATGTGTGTGTGTGTGACATTTTACATGTATTTTGTGTTTAACGAGACAAACAAAATCAAATCCATCATTAAAATATTAAGTACACATTGATAATGTGATTGTTGCCTTTTATTATTTAAGCCTAAAATTATAGTTCTATTCATTACAAGTCTTTTGGAGTGACTCATGATCATATGAATTTAAAGACAAGATTGGGAATAATTTATAAAATATTTTAACAAGAGTTGTCACTTAACAGATCTAGGAGCTACATGAGATGTGATTTATAATGATATTATCTACCTAATTTAAGTTTAGTTGGTTTGCTGGGTGACTTAAGATTAACTAAATTTGAATGTGATCCTAGCCCACTAAAGAGATTAATCTTTTCAAATAATAGTGAGGGTTATTATTTTGAGAAAAATAATAAAAGTAGCCAAATATATGATTAATTTCCTAATCTTATTTGGTTGTAGTGATATATAACCAATTACTTACTCTTATTACATTTATATTATATTCTGAGTAGATACTTTGGTTAGTATTATTAATACTAAGAGTTAATAAACCAAAAGTCTTAGATATAAGGTTAGGTTTAAGAAGAGTTCTTAAAAATAGGAAGAAAAATTAAGAGTTAATAAACCAAAAGTCTTAGATATAAGGTTAGGTTTAAGAAGAGTTCTTAAAAATAGGAAGAAAAATTATATGTACATTATGCAATTTTGATATTAATCTATGTTGATGCTTTTGTGAAAAATTTTTAGAGATATGTCAATTTTATATATATGACAAAATGAAATACAATTTTAAGTTGACTAATATCTTATAAACTTTAATAACGTGTAAGATGTATATCAACACCATGATAGCACGATGTAAGATGTTACATAGAGTAAAGCTAAAAAAGTATAGTATTTCAATATAATCATTCCACTTAATTTAACCTACTAAAAGCATAAATAAGGATCACAATTGAAGACATTGGCTTATATATGATAATAGCTGTTGTTAGAAGAAAAATAGTTATATAACTTTTCTTGCCTATATAAGATCTAATAGAGATTATATATATACATATATATTTCTGATTCATGCGTTTAAGTATTTGATATTAAATTTGAATTTAACATTATTACAATGTTAAAGGCATGATAAGAAATAGATTAATGAGTAAAAGTAGTTGATCTAATATCATAAAAATAGTTTGTATATGTTGGATCAAGAGAAACTTATACTTAACATAAGTAGCAAGAATACAAAGTTAGATAACTAAGAATATCCTTGTATACCACAATAGTTAAATCAATACTTTTCATAAGTTCCATACAATGAATTGAATTGTATGGAACTTATGAAACGTGTTAGATTGAAGAATAAATAAACCATCCTTTGGTGAAAGGGTGATGATAGTGAAATCGTAAACTAAACCATCCTTTGGTGAAAGGGTGATGATAGTGAAATCGTAATTCATATATATATATTATGTATGAGATTTAACAATAATTCATAAAAGGATAATACTTATATTTTATTCAAACTCACTAATGACTTTATGTGATAAAATTATATATATTAAATGAAATATTGATATTTTTTTTTGAAAGTTTAAATTATTTAAATCTAAGTAGAAAAACATTTAGAATGCTAATCCACTTTAAAGAGGTCATTAAAGTGAGATATAAATTTAGTTATTTATAAGGAATGAAATTCATTGTTGAATACCTTCATAATTAAAGTTTATAATAGTACAGATTTATGTAAAGGAAAAAAACATAAGATATTATATCATGCAATATTTATTTCTTCTATAGTTATACCTAATAAAATAATTTACCTTTGGTAATTGTAACTAAATTAACTAACAAGATTTCATATTAGATATGGAATTTTAAGAATTTAAAGAGTCAAAGTTAATAGTTTAGGATGTGATACTTAGTTGAAGCTTGTATTATACAATAAGTATATAGATAATAAAAGGATGTGAGGTATTCAAAAGGCTGGATATAATCTTACAGACACATTAAACAAATTATTCGTTTTAATGAACACTTATAGGAGAAAGATTCTAAAGATAAGTAGTAGAAGTAAGTTAAATGTGAATAATTTCAAATCTTATAACAATACATTCAATTGGAACCAATGCCTTTGTTACATTTGATGTATAGTTAAAAGGTTATGAGACATTAAAACATTCACTTTCATAATAAATTTAAATAGTTTGTTTTGGAGATGAATATGAATTTTTCTTGTCTACTAGAAGGTTAATAGGAGTATAATTATCCTTTTTAGTGGAGTATGTAAGGATATATTGCTCATAAAAGAAACAATAATTCACATTGTCAATTATTAAAAATGTGATAATCCTATAGGAACTCTTATTGGATATGAAAAGATGATAACTTAATTTGGGAATTAGATATACATAGATAAATGTAGAAGTTGTTTACCTACTTAAGTCCAAACATGTAGATAATATATTAAAGTTGTTTAATATTTGAGATTTCTGATACCTTGGAAGCATTAAGATATCAATTATTCTATGATGAGTTGATATTTGATTTAGGTTTCCATGGGCATTAACTTTAAAAATAAATCCTGGTTAAGGTATATTTTAATTAGAATAATTTTATTTTGAGATTGAAAGTTTCTAATGTAGCATTAACTGCTAATCAAGCCAAAATACATCTTTTATTTAGTGGAAATGATTGATTAGATTAAGGAGTTCTCTAGTGAACTTGGTACAGTTCCTTGCTCTGTTAAGACAAAGGCATATCTAAGTATACATTTAAGTAGCTTCTCCTAGTTATGATGACAATTAAGAAGACAGTTGTAAGATTGTAGAATTTGTGGAATTTTCTTACTAAATTGCTATCATAGTTATAGCATAATCATCATATGGTAATATAGTATAAAATACTTAAATTATTAGTTTAATACAAGTGGGAGATTGTTGGTTTATTCCCTATAACCAATTAGCTTATTTTAGTTTTAGTGACATAATTTTTCATTTCTTATTATATACATATTTAGATGTACATGATAAAGTATATAACATACGTGTACATTGTAAATGAACTTCTAATATGATCATAACTATGAGATTCATAGTACATATATGTACAATAATAACGATAACCAGTGAAAGTTATGCCGATATATAGGTTCTGAAGAGGTCTAAAAGTATGAGTCTTACCCCTAACTAGTAGTCCACACACACACACACACAGAGAGATATGTACATAATAGAGTAATAATAATTAAAATAAAAATAAAAATAGAAATAAAAGATAATAATAAAAATACAAATAAGTAATAAAATAAATAATATAATAAACATAAAACAAGGTAAAGAATAAAAATAAAAGATAAAACAAGTAAATAAATACACAAAAAAGGAAGGAGGCAAATAAATAAATAAATCAAACAAGTCATTACTAGAAAATATTTAAGCTAAATAAGGAAATATTTAGGCTAAATAACTAAGAGGTAAGTACTACATATTAAATTTTTAGGCTAAATACAAGACATAAGACTCGAAGAAAAATGTTTAAAAGATATATGAGAAAAAGAAGGGCATCTCTATGTGAGATCCTTTACCCTTATCCTAGTACACTAAAGTATTTATTGAGGGTCATGTCCTCAGTAAATTTCAACAAAGTTATATCATCTATGATCACCTCTCTTAATTCTTTTTAGGCCTTCCTTTTTTTCCTTTTACAATTTTTAAGTACAATCTTCTTGCATCTTCTCGTTGAAGAGTCAGGGAGTCTCCTCTAAACGTGCTTGAACCACCTAAGCTTTGTCTCTTTTAATTTTTATTAATATTAGCCATATTTAATTTATCTTTTACCATTATATTTCAGACCTTATCTCTTCTAGTAGGGTTGCTCATTCAATGGAGCACCCTCATCTCTGCCACCATTAACTTATAACTATAAACTTGTTTGGTGGGCTAACACTCCAACTCCCTATAGCACATTCGGCCTAATAGCTAAATGTTAGAATTTACCTTTAAGCTTAATTAGTATTTTCTTGCCACATAAAACTCTTCATGCACTTCTCCATTTAAGCCACCCTAATCTGATAAGGTGAACTATGTCTTCATCGAACTCTACATTGCTTTAGATGATAAATCTTAGATACTTAAAACACTTCTTCTATAGTGTAACTTCTATAACAATCTTTACCTCCATATCGGACGCCACCCTATGACCTGAAAAGTTACACTTGAAGTGCTCAAATTTATTCTTGCTCAATATAAGGCCCTTCAACTCTTACGTATCCCTCAAAAGTTTTAGCTTAATGTTTACACCTTCTCTTGTGTTATCCATTAAAACAATATCATCAACAAATAACATGCACCAAGGCACATTCCCTTAAATATTCTTGGAGAGCTCATCCATCACTACTGCAAATAAAAAGGGGCTTAATGAGGAGCCTTGATGTAACCTAATATCGATAGAAAAATAATCTGTATCTCATCCTATCATCCTTACTTTAGTCTTTATACCTTCATACATATCCTTAATAACTTGTATATAGGTTATAGGAACTTTCTTAACTTCTAAACACCTCTATATGATTTTCTTGACGCCTTCCGTAAGTTAATAAAAATCATGTGTAGGTTACATTGTCTTTCCTTGTAATATTCCATTAATCTCCTAAGTAGATGTAAAGCTTCCATTGTGGACCTTTTTTTACATAAAGTCAAACTGGTTCTGCGAGATCAATGCATCCTTTCTCATTCTCTTTTCAATTATCATCTCCTATAACTTCATGATGTGATTAAGTATATTAATGCCTCTATAGTTATTACAACTTTGGATATTTCTTTTGTTCTTATATAGAGGAATTAGCATGCTAAGTCTCCACTTATCTGACATTTTGGTAGACTTAAAGATCAAATTAAAAAACTTGGCTAGCCAAGTAAGACCCCCTTTACCTACTCTTACATATGTCTATAAGTATCTCATTAAGTATTATTGTCCTTCCACTCTTCATCTCCCTCAAAATTCTTTTAATTTCTTTCCTTGTAATATATCGATAACAAGTAAAGCTATGATACCCCTCGAATGTGCTAAGATCACCTAAAGAGATGCTATATGCCTTCATTAAAAAGGGTATATACGTATCTTTGCCATCTTCTCTTAACATCATTTTTAGCCATGAGCACCCGCCTAGTTAATCTCTTACATAACGAACTTGATATAAGTTTCTCGCTTTCTATTCCTTAGCTCTCGCTAACACAAATATATCATTTTATCCATCTTTATTTTCCAATCGTTGGTATAATTTATCATAAGACATGCTTTTAGCTTCTAAGATTATATTATTTGCCTATTTCTTTTCCCGTTTGTAACTTTCTTTATTAATTACTCTCTCAACCTTTGTGATGCTATCCAATATAGCTTTATAGGCACCCTGTTTGATCTTAACCTTTTTTCTACATCTTCATTCCACCACTAAGAATCTATCTTACTATCCTTAGGCCTTTTAGAAATACCCAAGATCTCTTTAATTGTATTCCTTAAAAAAGTTGCTACTCTCTTCCACATCTAGGTGGCATCTCCTTCCAATCTCTATCCTTAAGTTGTTTCATCATATCTCCTTTCAAATTCTACCATCTAACTTTGGTAGACCTCCGAGGATTTCTCTAATAATCTATCTTAAGTTGATAAGAAAGAATTAGAAATCACTTTGCAATCCTTGTAACTAAGTCAATCTCTTTGCCTTATAAAGAAGTGCTCAATTTAAGTTTTCATGGTTTTACTCTTAAAAGTCACCAAGTGTTCCTTGTTTTTCTTAAACACCTTGTATACTAAAGTTTGAACTCATTAATCTCTTTCATTTTAGCCCCTATCCACTTTGTCTACTGGATGCATGCGATATGAATCTTATATTTGTTTAAAATCCCTACTAATTCCAAATACTTCCCTGTAAGGGTCCAACTGTTCCAAGAACCTATCTGTAATCTATCAACATCTATTTTCTCTTAGACCCAAAACTCACCAAAGAACTAACCCTTGCTCTATCATGAAAAGTCAAATCCATTACTCATATCGTAAAGCCTAACATAAGCAAAAAAGTACAAGCCCAATAAGTCTACTCAAGAAAGGAAATATGGATTGATATTAAATTCCAAAATGTGCACTGTAATAAACAGATATGAAAATCACATATATACGCGATCGCAAGCAAATCAAAATTAGATGGTCCAAAAATTAAACCAATAACAACAACTAGGTTTTTGCAAAATGCTTAAACATAGCACTAGACGGTTAAAAAGGAACAAAGAAAAAATTGAAAACTATAAACAAAAAAGAACTTAAAACTTTCAATTGTTCGGTGAACACCGAAAACTAAAATCCCAACACCCAAAAAGAACGAATTAACCACAAGCAAACATAATTAGTTTTGTATATTCTTGTCGTAATTAGCACCATTCACCATAAATTTCGGTGTCGTTGGGCTCACTCAAGATTTGCAAAAGAAGAAAGCAAAGTATAAGGTTTTCTAAAAGCCAAACAAGGAAACATGTGGAAGGAGACTAAAAATCGATTTAGTAAAACCCAAACTATTGTAGTCTATGGTTAAAACAATGAAACAAAAGAAGTTGAATGAAGGTAATAGAGTAGTGATACTAGTGGATCAGAAAAAATGGGTATAGGTTTGGGGTTTTATAATGGAAAGGGTCCAAAAATACTTATAAATAAGATAATCATCAAAGACGCCAATTTCAAAATTTAATTTGTCTCCCTGGTTCGATTGAAAGTATTTAACAAAAATAGAGGAATTTTATAAACTCTAGATAGAGGTGTGTAACATCTCGTTTCCAGAGAACGGGTCGGACCAGAGAAACGGGTCCAAGTGGGGTAAATTAACACATCTCATGCTCATGCAGTAGTGAACAGTGAGTTATGTGCATATAAGAATTTATTGTACATGCATTCATGACAATTGTCCCGGTATAAGTGTGAAT
>JANIIA010000005.1:16988638-17009234 GCA_027478495.1 Erythroxylum alaternifolium
GCTAATAAAAGTGTTTGTGATTTTCATTGTGTTGTCTTATGTTCTGCTTCTGATTAAATAGACAAAGTGTTTTCGAACAGAAAAAAAAAGTGGGCACACAAATGAGTGATATGTGCAAAACGTTTTAAAAGATTTTACAAAAAAATTTATACCGACTTTTGTTAAGTGAAGTGTTAAGTGATGTGACACGCCACCCTCGCGGGACACGGATTCGGGTATCACCATCGATATCGAGTTCGGGTTCGGCGGGACTGGGGTGTTACAAGGTGTGTGAGGGAAAGATTATTATTTGCACTCTTAATTATTGTTCTATTGAGATTGGATATTAATAGAGTGCAAAAAGACTAGAACACTTTATGTTTATTCCTTATTAAGGAAATAGTCAGTATCATAGACTAAACAATGGAGATACTTAAACAAACATATAAGTGCATAGTAGAGAACATGTTCACAAATTTGGCCTAGATGAAAAATTCATTTGCGTCATTACTTGAATGTCTACGAAAATTTTTATTATGATGACTATATAAGTGATTCTTTAACTTAAAATCTCCAAAGTATTTCATACAAGAATTGTTGTGTTTTGATAATACTTCATAACATTTTCTACTCAAGAGTAGCTCAATTGATAGGCGCTAGATATAACATAAACTATATAGAGGTTGTTGAGTGATGAATATAGGATTCATCAACCTAAAGTGATTAGAAAAATATTTTATTATTCTTCATTAGTATTGATTCAGGATATGACACTTTAAAAATAATTTTTAAATGTGATTAATGGAATCAATTGGTAATAGTGAAGATCTAACATGATATGACTAAAATAGAGTAGATATTAATTACATGCTCTTTGTCTAGTTAGAATATTGTATGATGAAAAAATTGAATTATAAAAAAAAAACATGCATGAAAAGGTTAGTCAAAACCACTTTGATATTCCTAAATATTGGAATGATTATGATGTGTTGCTAGATGTTAATCTTGATATGTGGATATAATTTGTCAATCAAATAATTAAAGATGAATTAAAAGAGTATAATTTATCTAAGCTTAAACATGATTTAAGACTATAATTCATATCTATTGTCAAAATATTTGGGAACTTAATAGGTCATACACAAAAAATGAGCTAACTTGATTGTAAAGTTCAAGAACTTTAAGATTAAGTATGTGATATCTAATAAAATAAGGACTAATTTGAGATATCATATCTTATTTAAGTCTAATTAATATTTAATTAAAATTAATTGTGATTTTAATTGAAATTAGAATTTTATTTTAATTAAATTACTAAAATTTCCAAATCTGTTATAAATATACCTAGATTCTAAAAGACGTAGCACTTTTCATCTCCTCTTTACATCAGTTGTAGAATTCTCTCAACATATTATGTGAATACTATTAAAAGTAGGAAACATGTGCAACTACAATGATTAAGATGAGTTGATTTCATAAACAATAAGAAAAATGATAAGAAAAATGTCAAGATTCACAATAAAGTAGAAATTACAATTCATGTTTTATTATGCTTTGTGAATTAATCATGTTATAAATTTTAAAATGATCTTGACTTTCTAGAAATCAAATGAAAATGTTTTGTATTTATTTTGTTATACGTGAGATTGGATCCTATCTTGATTTTGTAACATCTTGTTATTTATTATTCTCTAGATAGGGCATAAGCCAAAAGATATGATCTGCATGTGGTAGACTAAGGAAAGTAATTGAGAGAAATCAAGCTTGTATGTAATCTACCAATGACTAACCAAACGATAGACAATAGTTGTTGCTTATTAGTTATGTGCTTATATGATAGAAAAACTTTATAGTAACAATAATTTTTTAATGAAAAAGTAAATGTGTAAGCATATTGAGAGCAAAAGTGATTACAGCTTATGAATATAGAACTCCTTGGAGAAGAGCATGGTAGCAAAAACAATGCTAAAAGCTAGCAAAGCACTACCAAAAGAGCATGGCAGCAAATCAATAATAAAAATTAGCTTAAAATGTATGTTCAGTCTTGCTAACAATGAACTGTAAATAGATGATATTCAAGAACAAGACGCAGTTTTAAAGCAAGACTAAAGAGAATGAATTGCTGACTGTGGAGGAGTTGGAATCAGTTTCAAGGAAAATTTCAAGATCTTGTAAGCTGCCTGCTGCAACCATTATGCACTTCGTGGAGGATTAGTTGCATTCTAATTTGTCCTTGATCTCCTGTATGAGGAATTCCTTCGTGGTTGTTTAGTCTTGAACACTTCTATTCCTTTCAGTCCATAAACCATATACCAGAGAGCTCAGGGATAACTTGTAGGCTATAACAATCAACTTCTTCCTGGAAGTGTTTCTGACAGCTCCATTCAACAATGTTCTTTGGGATTTGGATTGGTACATCGAGGAGTCTCCCTATTTTACAAAAGAAATCGTCAATATAACTCAGAACCCCTTATCTTCATTTTACACAAAACCTATACGTGATCACCAAAACTCCGCTTAATTGGTGTCTATCAATTAAGCCTCAACTCCCTTTACACATGTTCACCGCCCACTGAATTTCTACGTGTTGGACATTAAGGACCGAATTATTCTAGGCACCAATATTATCCCACAGCCATATGCACACACGAAATGTATACATCTACGATATTGCAAAAATTATTTATCTACTACCGCTAAGAGACAAGCAACAGTCTTAGAAAGGGACCACGCTTAAGAAATATCGAAAAACAAAAAGGACATAAGTTATAAGCCACTGCCAACTGTGCGAGGAATAAGTGCATTCTCGAGACGAGAATGAAACTCAAAATGAAAAAGTAACGGCACGTAGAAGCTTTCAACGTTACATTAAGTTGCTCCAAATTTTTATCAAGGCAGAGCAGGGGCACTTTCAAATAGATCTTAGGTAGAGAAATTTGATATTTTGTCTTCATATATGCAAAAACAAAACCAGAGAAAAGCCATCCATTTTTCCTAGGGGCTAAAGATGATGACCATATTGATGTAAATTCTATAAGGTTAATTATCTAGGAGTTTTACATGAGATGATGCGATACAAATGTACATTTGGAGAACAGGCTTAAAGTTTCTTGGTTTCTGAGGAAAGAAACTCCATTTGTTCTGTAAGCTGATCCATATGCTGACCTTTGTCCCACCCATTTTCCATTTGCTGCACATCACTTCCCATAGGTCTACCATCCATGGAGCTTGATTCAATATCCTCCGGTACTGGGCTTTGAACAAGAAGATCATTCCAGAAGCCAGAATCATCAAGCAATGCATCAATATCAGGATCTGGGGGAATGCTATCAAAATCTAAGGGTATTGTCCCATTCACTCCTAGAGATGGATCCATAAAACCAGCTTCAGGTTCCATGAAATCTTCGCCAGGAAGATCAGTACAAGTATCTGGAATCATTTCTGATACCTGAGAAAGCTGGGGAATTATTACATCTTCCTGGGGAACAGAAATGGACGGTGAATCTTGTGCTCCTACCAGCATGCTAACATCAGGAAATTGGGAATCTGAGACCTTTTCAGAATTAGCAGTGGTGGAAGACTGTATTTCAGTCATGGCAGGTGCAGGGTCATGACCTGACATCCCTGAAGCTGCCTTTACATAATTCAATGGCCTTGAAATAGGTGGAACCTCTTGGAGAGTCACTCCAGATGTACGGGTTGAAGAGCTACCAGTGTCCATAGCATTAGATGAAGACGAGCCATTGCCAATGATAAAACCATCAAGACTATTATTATAAGATTCCAACCTGGAAGAAGTGTTCATTTTCATAATCTGCCTGAGCATGTTTTTAGCTGCCTCATTCATCAGAGGCTGATACTTCACAATTTGTCCATCAGAAGCACCAGATATCTCACTCTCAGAAACACCATCCTGTTTGAGCCTCCTTTTCTTGTTGGCTTCTGTAATGCGCCTATTGCTTTCATTTTGCTGCTGTACAAACTGAGCCAAGAAGCCAGGGCTTTGCATAGCCTTAGCTAAAAATGACATCATTTGTTGCTGCCGCTGTTCCATCCCTTGAAGTCGCTGCGCCATAGCTTGCAACTGAGTATCAGTAGTCTGTTGCTGCTGCCTCAACCGAACAAGTTCCTGCATTAGAACATTCTTGTCTCGTTTAAGTCTCTCAACTTCTTCCTCCAAACCAAATTTTCCAACCTCAACACAGGCCCCCACCGATGAGCTCTGCCCATGTAAGCATTGTGGCAGTTGATGGCCATGACCATGGGCGGGCTTCCGACGACTTATGCTCTTAAGTAAGTGTTTTTGACCCCTTAAAAAACCCTCATTGGCAAATTCCCAGCGGTCTGGATCAACCTTTCGGAAACCCTGTTTAATACATGAAACAACATAAAAAGTTGTGGGGAAGAGAGGAAACATCACAATTAATTAAGACAAAATAAGCAATTAAAAAAGGATTACCCACTGTAGAAAGTAAATAGAAAAAATAATGTTGAATAATCAACAGTTATTGATATAAGAAACATTCATCAAACAAGATGTTAACCACATAGATTATCATGCCTTAACATAAATCATCAAAGGTGTGATTTTTTTTTTTCAAGAGTGATTCTTAGTCCCTAGAATTTAAATTTGTTAGGAACCCTTTAATACTTAGCCTAAGCATGAATTTGGCAAATCTTCAATGGACCTAGGGAGTTTTTCTCCAAAAGAAGGCACTGTCAAGATGCACCAAGGTAAGAGCCTCACCAAGGGTGACTTGCCTAAAGAGTCTAAAAGCTGCTGAGGCATTCTATCAGCTCACCTCTGCATCCAGGTAAGTGCTCTGGTGCTTTTGTATTCTTTGCATAAGACATCAATGTGATTACAAGCTGAAGAAAAACTAAAACTCAATTATGGAGCAAAAGCACAACCTTCAGTTATTTAGACACAGATAATCAGAAACAAGAAATGGTTCTTGTAATACTAGTATCTGAAAAGTCAGAAACAAGAAATGGTTATTGTAATACCAGTATCTGAAGTGTCAGAAACAAGAAATATTCTTGTAATACTAGTCTGTTAAGACTTACATCTATAGGGTGCCCGTGGATTGAAAATTAAGTAGCAAGAACAGAAGCAAGCATTCAATAGTGGACTTCTTTCTACAACATTTTGAAATTTCAACCACTATCCAGTTCAGGACTCTGTTCATTGGTTCTCCCACAAATATGCAAGAAAACATGTTTTGCAACAAGAAAATGATATACAAACTTGATTATCTTGGAATTAACATAGAACTGAATAGAAAGTATGGTAGACACGGTAGCATCATAAAGTTGGCATCAGAAGAAAAGCATAAAAGACTACCTGCAACCAAACCAAGTGGATATGGAAAATATTACTTGTAATTATGATATAACAATCCATTCTCTCTCCTATTTCATCACTCATTTCTTTCCATGTACAGATTTTGTTTTACAACTCTCAAGCATCCAGATAAATTTCTGGATATGCATAAACAATAAACAATTGGTTCTGCTGAATGTTTCCTTGTAACTTCAGCCATTAACAACCCTGACAACTGATGTTAATATTTTTTGTGGTTACAGGGGAAAAAAACTCAAGTCAATAATTCCAAAAAATGAAAAAAAAAAAACGATAAGCAACCATTCAGGGAAAAAGTTGCAAACTGAAGTATCAAATTTAGACAATGTCTATCATAAGCAAGTTACAATTGAATGGAACCAATCCAAATGTATTTTATATGGCAAACCAGCAATAATTTAAATGAATACAGAAAAGCAGGTTCTCAAGCCTTTATAGAATTTCAATACCTATTTCAACTAGCTCCCCAGCAGCACTGTTATCAATCTTTGCATACTATCCACTAGATTAATGTCCAGAATCAATTTACAGAGAAGGTCAAGATGACATTGAAGTCCTCCCTAATCTAAACAAAATGATGCATGCATCAATCGAGCATAACTTAAAACAAACAGCATCGAAGAGATAGACAAGTTTACTCTTGCAAAACTTTTACAAACTGCAGTAGGAGGAAATGTGCTACCCTCTCTAACCAGTAATTTGTATATGCTTCTGAGTCCAATTAGATCTAAGCTACAATGGACTAAAATTCAAAAATCAAATCACCAATTAACCTTCTGATCAGGTTGTGATCAAACTAAGCCATGCTTTCTTATCATTTTCCAATTCTGCTCCATTTGGTTGCTGAGAAAATACCAGAAGAATTGATATCAGAACTTTAAACTTGAAGAAATCCAAGGGTTAAGAAAGAAAAATAAAAAGAGACGTGTTCCTCAGTTTTAGAATATATGGAACAAATTGAGAACATAATATGTTCATTATTTTTGTCAAAGGATCTTACTCCAACCAAAAACTATGTCTTGTTACAACTAGTCATTCACTCTGACATTGACATACTCTGCTCAACTTATCTAAGAGTCATGGTCAAACCAGTTACGGGTGGTTATAGAATGTACTTGTTCCCTTTCAACAAAAGGGAGCTACATCTTCAGAAATTACTGGTATTACATGGTACATTGAGAGTCACTTTATCATATACGAACAAACCAGATGACCAAAATACCTGAATCATAATTCCAAAGAGTTGGAACTCGTGAGCACCTTACCAATGGCTCTGGCCCTGGTCCTTTCCTTCATAACTCTTGTTTTACAAGGGAGAAAAGGTCACTCTATTGTATCTGTAAGCAAGCCATGTAATAGCCCATACCCTTTACAGAAAATTCACCATGTTTTCCAGATAAGTTTCATGTTTTCACCTCTACCCCATCCGCACCATTTTGCTTTTATTACCTCTTTACTTCCAATTCTACAGTATTTTCTCACTCTTTCTAACTGATTTGGCATGTTTTGAGCATAACAACACCATCTCAAGGAAGCCTCAAGTGGAATAACAGCTAGTTTATGCATGTTGGGGGAATATCAATCTCACGGAGTCCAGCATTTACAGGTGCAAGAATGAATTTACAAGCTACAACCACCTTATTACAAACATTCTAATTCCTTAGAAAATTCATCCTTCTAACTCTTAAGATGTGACCAATTTCATCATCTACAGTTGCAGATAGCATGAAAACTATCATTTTAAAGAACCTCCACATCATTGTTGTACCTACTTCTATACCACCTGCGTCTAAAATAACAAAGCATGGCCTCCATTCTTCTCATGCTTAACCTGAAATCCCTAGGTTTCAGGGCAATCCTCCATAATTTCCATTACAAGCCATCCTAGCATTGGTTTCATTTACTAGAATAACATTATTAACAACTAGCATGCCTAAAAAATAAACTCGGTTTATTAACTACATGAATTCAATTTCGACGACGCAATCACTGTTCCTTGAAATGAAAAGTCAAAGAAAACCCACATGCTCTTCCCAACCTATTCTAAAGCTAGAATCAAGTTTTACCATCTGATTAAATGCTTTCTGATAACTTTAGGTCCAGAACATACTATCTCAATTCATAAGATTTATTTGCTTTTTTGGTGGACAATAAAAAAAAAATCATGGCAATGATATTACGAACAAAGCAGTATATAAATCCACCAAATTTTTTCTCCTCTTTCAAGTGTAGCTATGATTTTACACTGCATAATGTTTACTGAAGTGCTTAGCTATTACTCCAAGCTTCCTGCCTAAGATTATAATCTACATCAGGACTCAAATTTTCATAATAAAATAAAATGTAGCTCTGTATTCTTGACCTTGACCAAAGTGAAAACATGGTCTATATATGAACAAATGCTAACAGTCAACTGATTAAATAAAATCTATATCAACAATCAGTAAACACGGTGACACCCAGCTCAACATTCAACCAACTATGGGGGCACAAGGAAGGAAGATTCTACACAAAGATGGACGACAGAATTCCATGTTTCCATCCTTAAAGCATAAGTAAGAGATACGGAAACGCGTATACATAAACATAGTATATAGCTCAAGATATCCTCTACAATATTGCTTTTGCATACCGCAAACAAGGTGTTCCAACTAAAGAACGAGTTCTATCAATAGTACAAAGTACCAAAGAAGATATTTAGGTACACCAAAAGCGCAAATTTCACTACGGAAACTAATTCTCTACCCTTGTCCCTAACGTACAAGTCTACAAATTACCATCAACAAACTCAAACAACTAACCTTATCCAATAAGCAAATCAACGGTCAGCTTGTGAGGAATTTAAATGGTTAAACGGTACAAAACTGAAATGAAAACAACGAGCCAAAGAGAAGCAAGCGGCAATTACGTAGGTATTAAGTTGCCTAACGAAGCTGGAGAAGTTATTGTGTTTGAAGTACTTGGGCAATAAGTCACGTGCGAACTCCGGCGGATTCCACACCACGAAGCTGTTATTGGCGGGACTCCACGACACGATCGGGTCGGTAGCCGGGTCGTCCACCATGTCGTAAGTCTTGCTCAAGAAGGGCGGCGGCACATTCGCCTGATTCGACATCGGCACCGGAGCTGAACCCCCGGCTGTGGATGCGTCGGCGCCGGTGGCATCGGCACCACTGCCCTTGCCAACAGGCCCATCCATTTCAACGCAATCCAGTGCAGAAGATGGAATTAATATTTATATGAAGCGATTAAGAATGAAATTAGAAACAAAGGAAACAACAAGATTTAGGGTTTTGGAAGAGAAGCAAATCGATAAAACCCTAGAGATTGGGGCAGTCCAGAAAAAGTAGGGAAGAGAGAGTGAGGAATGTACGGTCGCCGAAAATTTGGGGAAGCAAAAAAAGGAAAGTTCAAATTTAGAGATTGGAGGATTATTTTGAAATTACAGCTTTGTCCTTTAACCCCTTACAAGTGAAGCTTCTTCAAGCATGATTTTTCACTTTTCACGAATAGAACTCAGCGCTGGCTTTCAATTAAAAAAATGGATCACTCGAGGATGACTCGAAATGTCAAAATTATAAAATAGCTATAAGAGTAGGGGTATAATAGTAAAGTAAGGATACGAATTGAGTGCTGCTCAGAAAACTCGAGCTTAAACATATATATAGAATATCCATCCCTTTGCTAGTTTTGGACCGCGCCGGGCTTTTATAATTAACTATTACTAAGAAATTCTTTTTAGTGAAAAACATCTTGCTCTATATTTTAAGAAGATGGCGGGAAGCTAAAGAGGATTTGCTCTTTTTAAGAAAAAAGAAAAGACGAAGGGGAAAAATGAGTTCACCGGCTGCCGATCTGGTGTTCCAGGTGGATAACGTCCAAGGCATGGTCGACGCTCTCTCGGCCGTCCGCTGGAAGCGCCACCAGGTAAGGTTCTTCTTCCCAACTTTCAACATTTCTTTTTTAATAGTAATTTGCTAGCTTTGTTTTATATGACAGGACGCCGTACTAGAGTTATCGGAACACGGTGTGGTTTTGATTGTGGAGGAAACCGGCTGCCTCCAAGCTAAAGTTTATCTTCAGAAGGAGGTAGGTGCTACTACTAGTCTTGGATACAATACCGTCACATCACCACCAGAACACAGCTAATTAGTTACTTTTTAATTTTCTAAAATTATAAAAAGTATTATACTAATTAATGGTTGATTGGAATTTGATTAAGCTCTTCATCAAATATGAGTATAATGCGGAAGTGCGACCTCGTTTTGGAGTGAGCTTGGGCCTTTTGGTTGATTGCCTGAACACGTTTTCTGTTCCGGGACACCCCACCGTCGTCGAGATCACATATCCCGGACCTGATATGCAGCTTCTTCTCAAGTACATATTTACTTTTGCACTCAGACTTGGTGATTTCGTAAACTATTTATATATATATATATATATATATATATACACACACACACATACATATACATACATACATTAAAGTCAATTCCCAATGTACAAGGGTCTTTATCTTCAGTTTAGATGGTGCTTAAATACCATTTGAACAAGTTATCCTGACCAAAATTAGTTGCTTGTATTGCGGATATTGTATCCGTTTATTTTGATCGACCGAATTTCCATGGTCCTTCAGGTCTGTTGATTCAGTGGATTCCTGTATTTATGCTGAAATCAGGACAAGAATCCCCGAAACTGTTTCATGGGACTACAATTTTGAACCATCTGGGACCAAAACTCGCAGTTTTACCGTCAAAGTATACTCTTCCTTATTCTATTACTTCAAGGACTAGCACTAGTTTGGTCTTTTAGGAGAGAAATGCGAAAATTCTTTAGAATTCCTTGTGCAGGATGACACCTAGTGCATTGATGCCAATGCATTTTGGACTCGACTAATGACAAATAGAACTTGTGTTAACTATTTGACATTTCATTTGATTATTGTATGATGCATTGATGTGAATCTAATGTTTCTGAGAGTCTGTTGTGCTTTTTTTTTTTTTTGGAAAATGAGAATCTGTTGTTCTTGTCTAGACTATTTTTTTCATGAAATGAGATTTAAGGAAAAATTGCAAGGGCACAGTTATTTCGGAAATGGTTTTTTTTTCAACAGATGTTCCTACTTCTTCAAAACACCAAGTAATATGCTTTGTATTTGATGCTATCGAAAAAAAAAAAAACCTCGATCCTAAAAGTTTAGCTTTATTTTACAAACTTTTACGTTTCATAACCAGCTCCTTTTCTCAATTTGTTGTCTGATGTTATGGTATTCCACAACATAGTCTGCAGCACTGAAAGAAGCTATTGATGATCTCGAATGGCCGGGATCCAGCATCCAGATCATTCTAAAACCAGTACCCCCTTCTGTTACTTTCAGGGGAGAAGGCCATGGAGACTTGCAGGTGTTATTTGTATGAGCAATTACTTGGTGTGATGGCTGAATTATATTCACATTTTCTAAAACTTTTGCTTTTTCTAGATAGACTTCATGTATTATGCCAACACCGACTTGTTAACTGCATTTCATTGTGATCAGCAAGTCTCTTACAGGTCTTTTCTCAAAACTGTTGAATGAAATCATTGGACAGCTCCTCGACTGATGTCTGACTTTAATTTCTATGCATAGGTATAAGTACAAGTTCCTTCGAGCTACAACTTCCAACATTCCCAGCAGTGTGATTAAAGACAATAGAGGTAGCAAGTTGAGCATTGGGAGAGGTGGCATGTTGAAAGTTCAACATCTGGTTTCAGTTGCAAGACCATCATACTCACATATTGATTCAGCTGGCTACCAGCAACCCTGTAGAATTGCCTATATTGAGTTCTTTGTGAAGCCTGAAGAAGATGACACCACAAATGGGTGATACGTGATTATGTTAGTAATGTGTTGATGTATTCATCCCCCTGTACAGCATGGTATAAATCTGGTGATGAATGCTTAAAGTAAAATCGTTGAAATGTTGTGGCAAGCGAGCGATGCATGATTTATATGACGTTGATTCTCAGAATTCATTATAAACTGAATTCCGACGTCTCATATGTACTGCATGTTTTTTGTTTCTACTTTCTGCTACTTGCTAATGTTCTTTATCATTTCCTTGTAAACGTGACTGTTTGGTGAACTCTAGTGATGAATGCTTATATGTCAAAATGGGACTTTTGAAAATTATGAGCAGGGAAGTTGTGCATGGATAACACTGATTCTGTGTTAATGCGCTTCGTAACAGCATGTAGGACGAATAGGAAAACATGAACGCAGGATAAAAAGAAAAGGAAGGGGAGTAAAATTGGAGGGGTTTGAACCCGACGTGAATCGAACACGCAACCTTCTGATCTGGAGTCAGACGCGCTACCATTGCGCCACGGATCCCTTTAGTTGTTTTTATTTTTAAATTTAGTTAAAATAGTTGCTTGTCTATTTATTTGAGTTTTTAGTTTTAAATTTTTTCCAGTTTTTAAAATTTGTGAAAACCACAATTTTTGTGGTTTTTTTATTTTTATAAACTAATTTACTATTAACGAAATAAAATTATTAATAAGAATTATGAAATTTTTATTTTAATATTGTATATTTAAATAACTAAAATTTATTATTAATAAAAATTATGAATAATTTAATTTTATTTAATAATTTATGTAATTTAATAACTATTAATAAATATAAAATATCTTTAAAATATGAATATTTCAAATAAAATTTGATTTATAATTAAAATAAATTTTAAATTATTTATTTTAATAAAATATTATAAAAAAGATTTAAGTAAATTTAATTAATTACAAACAATTTATCTTTAAATTTTATCTAATATGTGATTATCATCAACAATACAATATAACTACTTGATTAATAAATAAACATGTTTTTGTTTTTGTTTGAAAAAAAACAAAAACTAAAAATAGAAAATAAAAACGAAAACGAAAATGAAAACTAGCTACACATCGCAATAGAAAAATAAAAGTATAATTAAATAATTTTCATTTAAGAGATTGACTAAAAATGACTCACAACATTGAATTATGAAAACTAAAAGAAAAATGTTCTCTCTCTCCTCTAATAAGTCGTTTTATAAACAAACCAGCAATTTCTTAGCAATATTATAATCTTTGGCAGGTCTTCAAATATAAGAATAACATCTGCAATTTTATCATGATGTTAAACTCACATTTAAGTTTTCACTAAATTAAGTATGATCTTGTTAATTATTAACCACATAAATTAAGGTAGACACATAATAACAACATAACTTTAAAAATATCAATGTGCTTTCTTTGTGGTCCATTAACTAATTCCTTACAAGAATTTAGTAACAAGCGTGTGGCAACAAATTGTCAAAAAAATAGTTAGGCAACAAGCGTGTGGCAAGTGAGGCCTGACGCTAATGGCATTCTAGGAAACGAAGTCAACAAAAAGAAGCTACAAGGTCTCCCCTTTGATTGAGACATTGATTAAGGAACATGTTTATGATCATGTATGAGCTCTGTCCAATCTCTCTCTTGGCTTCATCTTCATCTTCTACACTTCCAAACATCTAACCAATAGATGTACAATGTGTTTTTGAGTTTCAGAGATGAACATACTGACAACTTCATTAGCCATCTTCACCCTACTCTTTTGCAAAAAGGTGCCGTAGCATTTATAAGTGATCACTTTCAAAGAGGAGAAGAAATAGGACATTCACTTCTGACAACAATCTAATAATCAAATGCTCGTCATCGTTTTCACCAAAGACTATGATACGTTCCACGTAGAGCTTGGAAAGACATTCAAGTGCCATGAAACACTTGAATAGGTTGTCTTGCCTTTGTTCTATCGTGCGGATGAATCACATGTAAGGAAATAAACCACATGTAACGAAATAAACCACAGTAAAATGGTCATTTAAAGAATATCACAAAAATTCAAATTATACCTTACATTTAGTGGGATTAAAAATTATTATATTTTAAATTTTGCTTTATTTAAAAATAAAATTGATAAAATCTTCAACTTTCATTTAAATTCTAAATAAAACATTTGAATATTCTTAATATTATAATGAGTCTCACCAACCAATTAGCTTGCCTCTCTAAGTCCTTAATCTCAATTTTGTAATCCTATTATATAGCCTAAAAATGTGAGATAAAAGAATATGATAACTAAATTATTAACGTGCTCGGTTACAAATTTTACCATTTGAAGAATATATTTAAAAAATTAGCTAGGGAGTGACTTAACTTCGTACAACTTTATAGGATAATCTCATATCTCTTTTTGTTATTATCACTACAATAAAAAGGCATTATGTAACTAGCAAAAAGCATAATTAGAAATGTAATTATCTTTGCATTTTTATTAAGACATCATAATTCTTACTGTTAAATAAAACAATCTTATGGGTATAAGACAACAAAATTTATTGATTAGGTAATGAAATGAATAATGTTGCTTCAAGTTTTGACTATGGCAACAAAATAGTTTCAAAAATAGCAACATTTTGAGTATTTATAAAGCAATGAATTGATTTTGTTTAGGCAGCAATATCCAATGTACATGTTAATATAAAGGCAAATCCTTGCTATTGAGTAGGCAATAACCATACAATACATTAATATTCATTAAGATAACAATATATAGTATTAAAGTTATACGTACATTAATTTATACCGTAAAATATATATTACTAAATGTTAATGGCCAACAACTGCATTTATATATGCTATCATATAGTCTATATAGATTACTAGAATTCAACCTTTAACATATCCAAAACACAGTAGGCAAAATTTATTATTTAAAATGCACATATATTAACTTCTTCTAGTCTATATGAATTATAAGTGAATCAACCAAAATACAAAACAAAACAAATATGTGTGGCCACTCCAAAATCCTTCACAAAGTATCTCCTTATTCACTCTTTATGGTCGCATTCTTAGAAAAATATATTATAATTGTTATAAAATTTTGTAGTCCTTTTATAAGACAATTTGCTTCTATTTAAAGATAAAACATAAAATTACAGATAATTGTAATTCTTCTATGATTCTATTTAGCATACATATGTGAATTCACAAACTGATAATTCTTGATTTGAAGAAGAACTCAAATATGTAGAGAATGGGGGTTTCATATGAGATGATAGACAGTCGACATTATGAATGGTATTGTATATATACAAATAAAGAATTGTTTAACTTCTATATTGTTAAATAGTGCCTTAGAAATGATCCATGTAAATCAAATAAAATAACATAACTTAAATGAAAAAAAATGATCAAATCACTTTAGACTGTACAAAACTGTAGCTAGTATACAACATTCTAAATTGAATGCTATTTGGACTGGTTAATTATTAGTTAAAGCTTATTGTAGCCACTCATGAAGGATAGATTGTATCTTTAGAGTTGGTGGTAGAAGGATGGTGTTAGGTAGCTATTGATTTATCATCTGCTTCATTAGTTCTAACATATCATTAGGCCTTCATATGAATAACAAATTTAACCAAAGTTTATTTTACTTGAAACATAAAGTAAGATCACCAGGAGATCTTATTCATCTTAACAAATGGTCATCATACAATATAAAGACTTCATGAAATGTTAATCGTATAAGTATTGACCATTGTCGCCTTTGTTCTATTTTATTGCCATAATTTCATCCTCGAAGCTTAAATGCTTAGGTGGTGAATAAACAAAGAAGGGAAACAACACATAATATAAGACCAATCAGAATAAGCTTTGCGTATAAGACACCTTTAAGTCCCAGCAGAGTAATGTAATACAAACAATAGTGAGCATCATTCTATCTAGATCAACTTGCAATTAAATATTAAGAAATAAAGCACTCAAGCTTAACAAGTTTAACATTTAAGTCATCTAGGCTATTACAGTAACTCACTTAGCTTATAAGATGCTTCTTTTCACTTTCCTTTCAAAGAATGTAAGTACCTTAGGTAATATATAGAGCAAAATAAGATGCTTCTTTTCACTTTCCTTTAAAGGAATGTAAACACCTTTTGTAATATAAAGAGTCACTAAGGATTTTTTAGGTGTAAATTAACTATCAGAAGGCATTGCCCTTTCTTTATATTAGCTTTAAACATTAACCTTAAGCATTATGATATACTTTAACCAAACAAAATAGGAGTTTAAAATTTTGAATCAAAAATGTCCTCGCTCTACTTAAAAATGACTAAATTTCTACAAAAACATTCAAATTAGTGAAAGATAAGGAACATAATGAAGAACGCATAAACTATATGCAAAATAGTATATGCATTTGCAAAAGGATTAGATAAATCCTTGATGTTAATTATTAAATATATAATGACCTTTAACATTCTAACACATTTAGATGACCCATAAAACTACAGTTTCTAATAATTTGACCCTTATTTAGATATATTATTAATAAAACTATTAATTTTTCATGGTATGACATATGGAGTCAAATGTTAGGATAAGAATTCATGCTTAAAAAATTATGAAATATATTGAATTTATTAGTAAATCTTAAAGGAATAATTTGGTCTTTCTGCCCAATCAAAATATATTTTAATAGGTAAAAAATTATGACTTCAGCTGCATTCTATGCATTTTAATATAAAAGGTAGGGATGATGAAAAGATGCACTTGTCCTTCAAAAATTTCCTATAAGCCCACTTGTAAGTCGTAAGAATTCATTACAAGGCCATACATATGTCAGAGGCTTGAATTTCTAACTAGCAACACTAACAAGCTAACATGCAACAATCGACTTAGTCATCCTTTAGCAATAGTTTAGCAGGAATGATCAAAGTGAATTATTTCATTGAAGATTGATCTATTTATGAGAAGATATTATGGCAAATCCCCATTCAAGTATATGTTGCACACATAAGCATATAAAAGACTTAAAGTTTTAAAGAGAGGATGAAATGAATATCTAGAAATTAACCACATATGAGGAAGAAGCTAAGACCATTAAGGTACAATGCATTAGCATTTGGATCTATGCAAAAGCATATATGAAGAAAGGAAACAGAGAAGACTCAAAATATGTATAATTGTAAATAAACTAAGTTCATAAAAATGAGGCTTACCTAAGAAAATATTGCTTACCATACTAAACTACTTATTCATTTACCCATGCAAAAAAATACAATCCAAGTAAACCTCTAAAATGTAGTTGTATACCTAAAAAAGAAAATGTATCTACATAAAAAGAACTACAAGTCTCATGTGCAAGGTAATCTATCCAAAATAGTAATAACTTCATGCCTAATGTTTTAAGCCCTAGAATAGTTATCTATTTTTAGCTCCCCTGCTAAGAAAGTTAAGGGATCTTTAGTGCTTTAATTGACCACCTAAGTAAAGATTTCCTTTAAAGTGACTTAATGAAGTTCTGGGTGAAAACTCATTTTTTAAAGAAATAGAAGTCAACAACAACATGCTCTAGCTATAACTTGTATCATGTAGGGCAAACTAACTAATAAAAAGTGCACTTATAAATAATAAATTTAATTGCACACTTTCAACTTTTCGTGAGCTTCTCTAATAGTTTTCTCCAACAATAGTCTTCTTTATGAACACATCAAATTGACTTTCAATCAAATAGAAATAAAGGACTAGTTAAACATTTTTAAAAAAATCAATTACAATCATCATCAAGGGAAAGGAGTATAGGGGAATAACTATCAATTAGAACTTTCGTCATCTAATAAATAAGTACAATGCCATAAATAATAAAAAACAATAACTTATAAACAATAGAAGGCAAAAGAATTAGTTTTGATAAACAATTATGATAAAAGATAATAAATTTATTATAAACACATACTAAAATAATCAAGAGGACAAGAAGAAAACCAAAGAGCCAGAGAATGACAGTAAAGAGAGAGATTGGTAATGATAAAGTTAATGACAATGACGAGGGATAACATTTGGGTTTTGTTAAGGAGATTAGGGGTTTTAGGGAGGATGGAGTAAAATTTGGGGTTTAGTTAATAATTAATTTAATTATTTTATTAGTTTAATTAATTTTATTTAAGTAACACCCTAATTGTTACTTAAAGTTGTTCTTGTATATATAGGATTTTAATGTAACCATTTTTTATTGTTACCTTTTTCAATATATTGCAAAAAATTATACTAATTTTTAGTAACACATTTTTAAAATGTTACAAGTATATTGTTGCTTAAAGCTCTTTTTATCTTATTGTCTCTTATCCTTTAGGCTTAATAAAATTTCATTAACTAAAGTTCGATGAAAATTTGCAACAACATTTATTTTCAATTAGCTATGATCTTACGCTAATAGTTATAGGTCAATTTTTCCTTATAAGGATAGTTTGTATCTGTAGTTTCTAAAATGAAAAGTATTATTATTAAAATTTTAATTTTCAATTCAGTTGTCATTGCTTTTATCTTATATTATATTAAGCTAAGAGAAATATCTTACACTATATTATGTAAACAAAATTACAACGTGAATAGTAACTGATTCCTTTAAATGGTTGATAATATATGAGTTCTTTTTTTATGTGAAGAATCTACTTATAATGGGAATCATATAGTGAATGATAAGTAGATATACAAGCGTTAATTAAGCTCCAATACTACTAATTAAAATAATTAGGAGGATAGAAAATGATCACAACTTAATAAAGATTAAAATAAATAGGACAAATCAAATATTACTATCAGTAAGAATAGAAGTTATAATACAAATATATATTAGCTAACCAACTTTAAGTTATAGATTAAAATTTGTAACTTAGAACCTATAAGATTGGACCTTCACAAATTCTTTTCTTAGATACTTGAATTTGTTTCTTAGATGCTTGAAAGTTGAAACAAGAAGATGAATGAGTATTTGTATGTGAATCAAACTAGTTATATTTATACATTTCAATTTGTTCTAATTGCTATACAATCTTATATTTTTCTTTTGTCACCATGCATTACTTATCTTTATCCAAATATTTTTATCAATAATCTTTCTTTCATCATGCAGTTATTTGTGTTTAATCAATTTTTTTAATGTATAAGGAAACAGTCTCTGTATCTCTATTGGAAATGCGAGCATGACTGCGTACATCTTACCCTTCTTATACCCTGCTTAGGCAGGAATTTAGGTATGTTTGGTAATCAATTTTTTTAATGTATGTGAAAATTTTTCATGTACAAATAATTAATTCTTTTAACAATAACTACTATATAGATATATTCCAAAGAATCATAGATAAGGATACGAGTCTATATATTGAAAATTGTTATTCACATTCTTAATATTTGATATCAAACATTATTATAATTATTAACTTCTATAATCTCATTTCTAGTGCTTGCATACCAAACATATATAATTAGTAATTTCATTCATATCTCGATCCCCACTTTTCATTTCTATTCTTATTTTTTATTCTGATTCCTTCATTACTGGTCACGAAACGAGACCTTGCGATTGGAATTATACTAATTTGACATTAAATACCACTATTAAAGTTTAGGGTTTGTATTAAAATTTAGTATAAGTGCTAGGTTTGAAATGACCTTTTTTTTAATCTTCAAGAACATTATAATTTTAAAAAAATAAATTATTAATTAATTATCATATTTATTATATTTCACAATAGTATATTCATTATCTAAATTAAACAAAATTATTAATTAAGCAATAAGACCCTTATTATTACTGTGATGGGTGTCTTATATAAAACCTATTAAATTAATAATGTTAAATAGTCATTCTATTAGCGAGTTATGATCAATTTTTAATTTGTATAACTGCAAATCCCTAAAAATATCCAATATTTATGACAAAACCTTAATTTGTCAATCTTAAATTTTCCAAACACTAAACTGATTCAAACCCCAAACTTATTAAACGCCAACTTCCAAATTAAAGATGCCCAAATCCTAACTGACTAAATTCTAAACTTGCATATGAATATTGAATGTGACTACATATTTTCATTACTCTCTAAAAGTATCTTCTTCTTTTTTTCAATTAAAGACATCAACCTTCTTTATAGTTTCATAAATTTCACCAACAATTTCATATAATTTAAAAACTTCGTAGGAATTTTATGACAAGTCTACAATAAAATCTTCTATTTCTCGATTAAAATCCATTGGAAGTGGATTTCCAATGGAATTTTGTGATTTTGTGATTTAAGAATTGAGAGTAAATTTTTTTTTCGAACTTAAATCTTGGGGGTTAAATCAATTTAAATAAGTTTATGAAATTTGACGAACTAAGAAATTTGTCAAAGTTTCCAACCGATAATGATGTGACATTAATTTTTAATATTCTTTTTTTTAAATTGTGACATTAGTAATTTCTTAATCAACACTCTTATCTAATTTAAATTCAAATAGGTGAGACTCCCAATATTTATTTATTGGAAACAGTCAACGTCGTCACATTAAGGGCATCGAAAGAGCGAACTGAAAACGAAGAATTTGTTAGTGCAGTATGCTACAATTCGAGAGTAGTTTGAAGCGTCGAAAGAATAAACAGAAAATAAAGGCCTGAGAGCGCCAAAAGAACAAACAGATAACGAAAGGCTAAGGTTGCATAAACTAATTTAGAGATTCCTTTTTTATCAACGACATCATTTCAATAAATTTCATTTGTTGTATTAATTTTAACTGACGTGTAATAATAGTTAGGATTTCTAGAACACGTGACAAATCACATCAACAAACTTAATATAAACATTAACAACGGGTTAGAATTTTAAAAAAATTAAAATTTTGAATATTTTATTGTCACTTTTTAAAGTTCAGTCTAGAATTGAAAAAAATTAAAAATTTAAACATTTTATTATCATTTTTTAAAATTCAAGTTAGAATTGAAAAATATTGAAAGTTTGAATATTTTATTGTCACTTTTTAAAGTTCAAATTATAATTACAAAATTGAGCAAAGTTTGAGATTTTTTTTATAATTAATCGATAATATTTTGTAATTTTTTTATTAATACATAGGTAGCCAGCACTGGCTAATTGACAACTGTACCCCTAAGAGAAGTGGACTAGTCTAACAGAGTCACTGTCAAAGAAAACTTCCCATCTGTCCCTGGTAATGAGTGAGTGTGCCTCGTTTCTCCTTTGCGGTGGGAACGATGAGGTCGACGCTTCATTTACGCCCCCGAATTGTGGGGAATGTGGGTACTGCGTTGAGCACCGAAGATGACTAGCCGATTGGCAGTGTAAGCGTATGTGGTGTCCACCTTCCTGTTGCGTAGAGGAGTGTGCAGTATCGTGAGAGATGATAGGAAGAACATCT
>JANIIA010000005.1:17009334-17053783 GCA_027478495.1 Erythroxylum alaternifolium
CTACGAGGGTGAGTGCCATGTTCTGATCAAGTTCTTCCTGAATCCTTGCCGAGAATGTTATAACCGGGGTACCGTCAAGACAGTCCTGCTGAACATCCCCTTCTTGGAGCTGAATGAGTTTGCACCTGAAGCTCTTGTTGCCTTGAAGGGTGTCCTTGAAAGATTGTACTCCTGGTTGGAGAACGTCCTTGAAGGATGGGGCTCCTGGTTGTGAAAGAGACTCCCTTGGTGGGAGATTCCTTAAGGGTTCCTCCTGTTGGACCTCTTTGTTTTTTACTTTTTTGGTAGCAGCATCCTCCTCCATGGGAGGTGGGGGTTGAACATGGTCAGTATCCATGTCCATAGTAGACCAGATACCAGCAGTTTTTAAGAGAACGTATTCACAGGCGAGAGAGAGAGAGTTTAGAGAGATTCGATTTTCACTCGTGGTTTAGTGGGTGTTAATATTTTGTAATTGAACACAAGAAGTTTATCTAATCTTAAGTTGATTCACCAAGACGTTGTCAAAATAAGATTTCATTATTTGAAACAGCAACTAAGCTTGTGAATTTTGAAACGTAATCTGACATTGGAGTGAAATTGTAATACAGATACGAACATATAGATGCTATTAGTCATTTCCTTTCGTAAATATATTTGTATAAGTACCTGCAGCCTACACTACACATCTAAAGCACCATTGCCCCAGATGAGCTCCGCTTGCCTGAAACTGCTGGTTCTATGAGAAACTGCAAGTCGCATCTGACCAACTGATCGTTAACTTGGAGTTTGTGGCATTATCATCTTGCCCATGATAGTGTCTCACTTATTGCCAGCATTTAGACTTTTGTCACAATCTGCAACATTTTTCTTCAAGGTAGATTATATGAATCTCTTCTTTACAGCATCTAGCTGTCTCCCATTTTCTTCTTGCAATTGATTGAACAAAACAATTCAACATCTGTGACTGCAAAGTATAAAAGCTCAGCAGAAATAGAATAAACATGTAGTTTCTCCAAAATGTAAGTGCTTCTAGAATTTTGCACTAGAAATGAAGAATCTTGTCTCTTGAGTTTCCAGAACTAAAGCCAATGCAAGTTCAAACAAGTGTGCATCAGTATCTAAATCAGTTTCCAGAACTAAAGCCAATGCAAGTTCAAACAAGTGTGCATCAGTATCTAAATCTTTTTCAATACGACAAGAGAACCTGTAAGACTCAATCAATCAAAACCTATTTACCCAAAAAAAAAAAAAACACTAATCCAAGGAACCATTAACCTAACTCAATTAAACAAGTATCTTGAACAAAATTTGAGTCAATATAGTTGCAACAAAGGATGATAAGTTTGGAACTAGACCTTGTTCAAAAGGACAACAAGCTAAATCCCGTCCAAAGAACTGGGATAAAGAATCTGTATTTCTTCCCTGAACAATAACCAAAACCAGTAATCAATCACAAAAGAAGCCATAAACAAATTTAAGCATATAGGGCCAGCACTTCAGATTACAAGGAAATAAGTGACCTTACTTCTGCGTCAGCTGTACCAAGGAAATTCTTCAACACCGGAGAAGGGTTATTCATGTTTTAGATGAACTAAGTGTTGAGGGCTCAATTACACGAGCTATTTCATCTCAGCTAAGTATAGGACTGGAAAATGACCCGTTAGTGCAGACTTCACTCCATACAAACTTGATTGGAATCAAGGAAACAAGTAATGTCAAAACTCAAGGAAATCATGTTACTTATATATATGGGCCCGTGTAACACATATTGCACCACATGTTCTGAAATAGGAGAGGGGGGCCTCTCCCACGCTTCACCTCTCCCTACCAATCTCAAGCGTGTCAAGTTTAGGATGAGATTCTTGAGTTTTGGCCAAGATATTATCACCTAAGACCATCTATGGACTTGTCCTATAACTGTTTCCTTTCTTACTAACATGCATGAATCTCATATGGCAAAAAGGTTCAAAAGTCAAGTCAATGAGTTCTTCGTAGCATCAAAATCAACATCAGAGACATGCCAAACTCACATCCATGATAAACTCCAGGAAAACTAGCTTTGCAGTTAATTGTAAATGCACCAGGAGCTTCAAGTGAATCTGCAAAGAAGAAAACAATATTGAATTGTTGACTATTTTTCAACATCGAAGCAAGCTTCAGAGTTCTATGCTTATGCAACAACCTGGTAAAATACTAGGCCCATAATCTGCCAAGAATAATGCATCATCTTCATAAATGGACTCCACTGAGAAAAACTAGAAAAGTTAAAGGATGAAAGAATGAAGGAAAAGTAGTCAACTAGGATCAACAATTGATCAGATGAATCTTCAAAATAGTATTCATTTTTTTTTGTTCTTGGTAATTTGTAAGTTAGAAATTGTTTTCCAAAACAATCCAACATGTGCAGAAAAAAAAGAAAGAAAATGGTCCAAACAGATTTCAGTTTTGAGCTCAAACAGATATCTACTTGAAATAAAAATATAAAAAAATAGTTGACGCAAAACCTATACATATTAGAGACTGATAATCATGAACAGAGCATATAGAAAGAGTGATTAGTGATTTACCAATAGTTCCTTGTACACTGTTTTCTGAACCACTTAACCATACGAAACCTCATGATTACCATGAAAACATGTGCTGCATCTAGCATCTGCCGAAATGCCCTTCTGCTTCATTTCCTGAAACACATCATGGGCTCGATCAATTCTTCCAATTCTTTGATACCCAGCAATCAGTGCAGTATAGGTCACCACGTCAGGTGTGACATTATTCCTCTTCATCTCATCAATCAAAAAGCTCGCCATATCCATGCGCTGTAACTTGCAAAAGCCATCAACTAGACATGTATAAGTAACAACATTTGGTGACTGACCTCTACGCAACATTTCCTTATGTAATAACCAAGCATTTTTCATGTCTCCAATTTTGCAAAATCCATCAATTATTGATGCGTACGTAACTGTGTCTGGGATCAAACCGTTTTTAGTCATCTCCATCAGCAACTTGTAGGCTTCATACATTTTGTTTTTTTGGGAAAATATTTTGATGAGGATAGTATAAGTCACAGTACTTGGTGTTAACCCAAGTTTTAGCATTCTTGCATACACTCTAAAGGCCTTCCGTGGGTTTGCCTGTTTAGCAAATCCATCCATAAGTGTACTGTAATGAACAACACCAGGACAAACATTCTTCTTAAACATCATAGGCAAAATCTCTAATGCTTTCTCTGTTTTTTGTTCTTTGCACAACCACTTGAGAAGAAAATTATATGTAAATGAGTTGGGAGTGATGCCGTGCTCTTGAATTACATTAATAAATTTCAAAGCTTCGTCCAAGTACCCTTCTCTGCAATACTCATCAGCAATGACATTACAAGTTATAATACTTGGCAGGACACCAACTTGTAGCATGAGGTTAAAAACTTCCAGTGCTTCATCCAAGAGCCCCATTTTACAGAAACCACGAATCAGCTTGTGAAAGCTAGCAGAATTTGGAACTAAACCATGCTTCGTCATCTCCTCTACAAGCTTAGTGGCAGATTCCATATCACCCCACGTGCAAAACCCCCCAATCAAGATATTAAATGAAACTAAGTCATATTTGTATCCAACAGCACCAAGATTATGGAACATCTCTAAGGAAATGTCCATCAGTCCTCTTTTGCACAGAGCATCAAAGAGTGGGCTATAACTGACAAGGGATGGGCTTATATTTTGCAGTTTCATTTCTTTTATGAGATCAAGACCATTTTCAATATGACCCTGCCTGCAAAAGCCATCAATCAAAATACTGTAGCTATAAACATCCGGTAATATTCCATGGCTTCTCATTTCTTTGAAAATTTCAGAAGCCTCATACAATTTTCCTCTCCGGCAAAACCCATATATGACAGCGTTATAACAATAACTATTGAGGTTTTGGTGTCTGCTTCTCAAATTCCTAATAAATTCCAAGGCAAGTTCAACAAAACCAACTCTACAAAGACCATCAATATATGCGGTATACGTTACTACACTTGGATTTTCCCCATTTCTCTCCATTTCTTGCATGATCTCATTTAACTGTATCACATCTATATTCTGATCAAAATGTCCTTTACAATAAAAACTTATCATTATTGTATAGGTGTAAACATTAGGTGATGGCCCAGAGTTCCTAAGTTCTTCAAACAAAGCTCTGACAAATGCCAATTTGTTTGCTTCAACCAAGCACTTTAGCAAGAAATTGCATGAAGTTATACTAGGCACAAGACCCATATTCCTCACCTGTATATACACGTATGTGGCATTGTCAAGCAATTTATTTGCAGAGAAAACTTTTATAAGTTCATCAAATACAATTCCCAGCATTTTGACAGGTGCAGCCGAATCCAACAAAGCTGAGAATAAACTTTTGGAATCCAAGTTAACTTCTTTAAAGTACATAATAACATCGTTAAGCAAAGTATATACTTCCATCTTCATCTCTGCCAAGGAAAAAGCACGAACCATGATTATAAATGCATCAATTGAATGAGAAAACCCATGAAGAGCTACAGCGTTGGAGAACTTTAGTTTCCTGGCAGCCCGCCAATCCAAAGTCTTCAACACCCGCACAACAAATGGAAACAATTTACAACGTTTCCTACCACTAAACCTCCTTCTTGGGACAGAGCAGTCATTACCTAATCCTGTTCTGTGATCCACCGTAGGATTATAATGCAGCGCGTAGTCTTCCAGCTGCAACACCGCAGCTAAAGCATTAAGGTGCCTCTTAAAAAGTCTACTTTTTGCCTGGACAAGGACACGATGAAACAAGCATGTTTTTGAATCCAACTGAATGCCCATTAATACTCAGACTGAGGTGTTACAAAATAATTAACTAGAAGCTGCATTCCAAAAGGCTGTGTAACAATTGGCGCTTCGGTAAAACCATTCAAAGTAGCACCAAGACTTGTCCTTTCCGATACCCCAATTAGCTAAAAAAAACTCCGTGATGAGGACCAATTAATAAGTTGAAAATAAAAAAAAATCAGACCAAACTCCTGTTCTTGAAATTAAAGCAGCAAAATAGATGCTGAGAAAAATACCTTCAATTCTGAGACAGGGTGTTGCTTAAGAATCTTTGAAGATGTTTAAAGTGGTGCTTTCAAGCAGGAGTGTGCCACCGCCCCCGTGAATGAATGCTAATACACAGACACACGGAAAGGAGAGAGGAGGTCGGCTTTTAAGTAGATGACTTAAAAAACACCATAAGACTAAGCATTAAGCAACAGGCAAAGGAATTGACCCGGTGACCCGACCCAGTCATAAAAGTTTTTAAGTGGTGAGGGTGACTCGTACCTTGTAAACTTCACCAATAATATTAGCCTCGATTTTAAAATTTAATATTAAAATATCCTAACTTTTATTGTTTTTTTTTAATTTTTTATTGTGAATGACTGGACGAACTATATTAAACCAATATTTTTGTTACTTAATTATCACATATTGCATTTTTATCTACGCATCTTTTATTATTTAATAAATTAAAGTTATAAACCCTAAAATGATTATAAAGTCAAAATTTTGAAAAAATGTATTATTTTAGATTTTTATTATTTTAATTTATTAAATTATGAAATTCATGTGTAACACAATATAAGATATAGTAGCCATATGATAAAAATATTAATCTGACATAACTTACCACGTCATTTTTGTTAATGAAAATTTAATGACAAGCTATTTTTGTTAAAAATTGAAGTTGGAGTATTTTAGTGCTAATTAATTAAGTAAAATTTAACATTTGTTTATAAATAGCTCTTTTTATAATATTAAAATATTATTTATTCCATTTCTAGGGAATTATTTAATAAAATTCACAGTTAAAATCAAATTAAACCAATTATATAAATTTTATCACATATATTTTTAACATTCAAATATTTTTATTAAAATAAATTGATAAAAATTCAATTTATTTTTATTCTAATATAATTTTAAAACATAGGAGTTTGTTGTTTTTAAAGTGCAAGCTATATGAGAGGTTCACTTTTCTAATCAAAATTTAAGAATTTATTAGAAAAATCTTGCTCGCCAGTTGCCTATAAAGTTTACCACGTATTTCAAGTTGGGGCAAGAGGTGTAACGGTTTAAGAAAGTTAAAGCTTAATTAAAGCTGGAATTTAATTATGTAAAGAATTAAAATTTTTAATTAAAATTTTATAAAATTATTTAATAAATGTTGAGTTCAATTTTATTAAAATTATATTATATTTTAAATTTGTATACAAAAATTAATCCATAACAATTTTCGTTGGATGTCATTAATAAATTTCGTAAATAATTTTTTTTTTGAAGATCAAATTTCGTAAATATTTAATATCTTTTGATTTACAAATTTGAATGTTAAAATGTTTTTGCTGAAAATATTTGTTTATAGAGATTTATCGGTCATCCCATCACATCAAATCATTCGGTAAGTGAATATACATCACAATTAAATAGCAAAATGTTAAGCACGAGAATTTAATCCAAAGACCACGAATAAGAAGCTGAAGTTGAGTTAGCTTCTTAGAAATAGGAGGGTCAATTAGTACCCATGTAAGTGTTGGTTTATGCTTTATAGTTAACTGTTTTGGTTGTAATTTAGTGACAATTATTAATAAAGGCATTCTTATCTTTATGTATTAATATTTTATGTTTTAATATTAAAGATAAAATCTTAATATAATTACTATGTAATTGAAATTATGATGAGATCATAATTATAAGATTCAATTTACACTTATGTATTATTCCTAAATGTTCCTAATTGTAGTTTCATCAAGACAGAATATTGTTGAAATGGTAAGACTAGCACACATTATATTTCTTTCTTATGAAGAAAGTAATTGATCTCATAAATTAAAATATAGAGATACTTAAACTAATGTGTGGGTGGTTATTAGAGAATAAGTCACTGAACTGACCCAATTATGAGAATTTCGGATGGAATATTATTTATATGTTTATAGATTGTCTCATAATGATGGTTGTACAATTGATCCTCAGACTTGAGATTACCAAGGTATCTAATGTGTGAATTACTGTGTTTTAATGCTACTTATGAATCGTCCTAGGATAATTCAGTCAGTAGTAATTGGATACAGTATGAACCATATATAGATAGTTGAGTAAGTCAATATAAGATTCGTCACTCTAAAGAAATTAAAGAGAATATTCTACTGTTCTTGATTAGTAATGATTTATGGAATTCTCTGGTCAGAGTGAATTGACATTTGAAAAGGTATTTTCAAATTTCAATTATAAATCAATTACTAATTAGTAAGAATGAACATGACTGGATAATAAGAGTAGACACCGTATCTATACTCTGTACAATTAGAATATTGAATTACGAAATGATTAAGTTATACTTCATAGCCATACATAAATAAGTTAAGTCAATCACTTTGACATTCCTAATATTTGGGTAATCATGACATGTTGCGACGTTAATCATGATTTATGATTATGAATTATTTAACTGAATAATTAAAGATAAATTAAAAGAAGTTTTAATTTATCTAATTCTAATTGCAAATTAGAATTATAATTTATAATCATTGTCAATTTATTAGGAACCTAATGGGTCACACATCAAAGAGTAATTTATGAAAGAAAAATCAATTTAATTAAGTTGGACTTAATTATAAAATTTGAGAAACTTTGGGAATCAAATATGAGATATTTGATGTTATTAAAATTAAATTAATTAGAATTAGAATTTGATTTTTTTGAATAAATTAGGAATTGATTTTAATTATAGTTAAAGAGATTTAGTTTTAATAAAAGACTTTTATGATTTGTCTATTTAAATAGGAAGCACTTTTAGAAGCTAGCACTTTTGTCTTCTTCCTCTCAAATAAGTTGAGAATTGCTCTGTGGATACCATCAGAGGCTGGACATCTGAACAGCTTGTGATTGATCAATCGGAAAAAGTTTTCAAAAATTTTTCAACAAGAGAGCGAACAAGGTACGATATCTAAATTGTTTTATGTTTTATTCAAGTTTAATTAATTATCGGGATCTGCTTGAAATTTTCGCTACACTCGAGATTCAATCACGGTTAGATTCCAACAGAAAGAGCAATAATAAAATCGTAATCTTTGTTTAAAATGTGATATTAATTAATTAGATAGGGGCTGAAGTTCATAACTTAGCCTTCTTTGTAGGTTTTCATATTTAATATTAAAAAATCAACACATAAATAATACTCAAATCATTCGTGACCATTAAGATCTTGAATGGAATAATAATTACATATATAAAGCGAATAAATTATTTACTTTGAGTGTAATTCGTCATAATATAGAGAAAGTTTTCAACAATCACAAACTAGTTTCTTTCGTTGAACCCTTTTTCTATAACAGGTAGCTTCATAGATAGCTAAATATGTTCGTTCTGTATTTGTTTTTATCTGTGTACACTATTAGGATAAAGAGAAGGCTAGTTTATATACCTGTTAATATTAAATGTTGTACGTCCATCAAGTACCAAATTAACGGTTAAGATTTAATATATTATTAAACAAACAAAAATCTTAAACCAAATTTAATATGGACTTATAGAAAATATAGACTATAATATCAGGTCATATTTCTCGTATTCTCCCATTTGGCTGGATGTTTAATCATTATATTTAATAGTATAACGTAAGGCCAGCAAAAGATTAAATCTTATAAACCGTTAAAATCATAAGCACCTTAACACAATAAATCATATAATGTGGGTTATATCGATCATACATAATATAGTCATATACTCCTTTTCATATACCACTACATAAGTAGACCTCAATATTAATTCTGTATTTGTCATTAAAAAAACAAACTCATTCTTACATAGTTAAGAACCATAGCTTATAATGAATCAAATGTAAGCTTTCCTTCTTTTGATCCTTTAGTTAAATCCTTATAATGAGGGTTTTCATGTCTAATGGTGTCAAATTCTAAGTTGGAAATGGAAATAAGGCTATGTTCTAGTTTAATAACTAGTCCAAGTTAGGTCCTCTTTTGTTTTTATAAGGTCTTAATCAATTAAGGCTTCATTTCCGTTGGAATGACAAAGTTAGCTCCATCATACATAATTGTGAATGGCTTTACAGACCTAGAAATGCTTCGCTAAAAATAGATCAACTTCCAAACTATCTGCCTAATCAGAATAAAGAAGATAAACCTCAATGGATTCGCTATGGCTCCAAATGTTCCACGAATAAATCACGTCTTCAATTAGTTAGGCCGCCTAGTGTTAATGTCTCATTGTGAAAATTGGTTTGGTTCCTTAATCATTTCCCTAAAGCTTATTTTATCTTGTGGTTAGCTATTAAACAAAGGTTACAGACTATGAAAAAATTGAAAGAGTTTCTTTTACCAAAAAGTACGTGTAAACTTTGTAACAAGTCTTGGAGAACCTTAATTATCTTCTATTTAATTGCAAATACTATACTTCTTTTTGGTGCAATGCTTTAGATTTATGCAAATTGAAAATTCCAATTTAATATTAGTCTCAATTCATTGTTTAGGCTAGCTCCATCGGATTCACTTATCATGGAGAAACTACTATATTTAAACTATTAATAAGTTATGGAACCTATGCTTTTATAGAGGGATGAAAACTTAAAGAGTCTTCCAAGACAAGATGCTCTCAATTTATGAATGTAACAATATCACGGTGCAATTGGTAAGATAATTCATATTGATACATGATATCATGTCTCACCTATGTTTAGTTATAGCTTCGATATGAGATATTGGTAGCTAGTTATTTTCAATTTTTGTTTCTTTATTCCTATTCTTTTAGTTGTAATATAATGGCGAGCATGACGTGCATTGCTCTATATTATTTCTCATATGTTAGGTAGATAAGTTAACCAAGTTCAAGTTTGTCTTTAGTTAATTGTTTATGTATGTGTTATGATATTCACCAACGCTATCAATCAAAGAATTCTTTTGTTTTCTTAAAAATACAAAAAAGATATTGAAAGATTTATAAACCTAAAAAGGAGGCATCACTAATGAAGAACATGACAAAAAATAGAGTCTCACAAAGTAAAATTATTTTCATTTTTTTTGGAATAAAAGGCATAGAATTGTAAGCCTTCCTTATCAATTAAAATATCCAACTGCTAATGAGATTAACAGGCTGTTTGAAATGGTCTGAATTGAATTCAATTGTAATATTGAATTCAATTCATGTGTTTAGAAACACAAAAAAGGGATGGGTTCAATTCATGTGTTGCCATGTGGAGTATTGTAGTGATTGCATATAGCGCTCCCTTATTTTAGGATATGTGTCGGAATGACCTACGGACATCCCGGTGCGTACCCTAGGGTAATGGGGTGTTACATCATGCATATAATTGAAACTCATCCCTTTTATAAATTGAACATCGGAATTGAATTCACTCCTCCAAGCTCTACGCCCTATCTCCCCTCTCTTCTCTTCTCTATTTACGAATTGCAAACCCTACATTGCGGTCTTCATTGCTAACCTTTTAATTTATATTTGATTATAAACTAGTTGGAAACTTTTTCTTTTCACCTACTATATTCTCTATAATGTAATAATATAATTTTTGGTTTTATCCTACTTGATCTTTTCCGTGGGTTCAGTTGCAGTGTATTATGACTTGTGAGTTTTAACTTTTAATAAAAATATGTTTAATTAAATTTGTAATTTTCATTTTTAGTTATAATTTTTCTAATTTGTATATTATGAAAAATTAAATTTTATTTTCTATTTTTATATAAACATTTACCTCACTTAAAAAATTATAATATTAAAATTAGCTATTTTATAATTTTTATTTTATTTTATAAAATTTTTGTTTTTTAATTCTATTAAAATTTAATAAAAATATACGCGTTATTGATTTTTATATTAATAAATAAAATTATTCTTATTATTTTATCAAGTTACTATTACTAAATTTCATTAATTATAAACATAAATAATTTGTAACATATAATGCTAATTAATTTTACCTATAATTATAATATTTTAATAATAATTAATAATATATTAATCACCAATTTATAATTATCAATGAATCTTTTTACTTGTATACAATAATCCTCGTCATTCAATCGAAAATCATATGATATAATTGCATTGTGAAAGTTAATATAATACTGCTTTGAGTACTACTTTAAACTATATATTAATTGTAATAATTTGCACATTTTATACTCTTGATCTTTCTGAACAAAGTACATTTGATTATTTCATATATTATTTTTACCTAGTTTTTTACTTAAGAATATTTTCTTTACATTTGATGTAATTAAGATCTATTATGGTTACCAAAACTAGAATTAATTGGAATAAAGAAAATAATCTTATTATTTAATAAGATTATTTTTTAGTCAACGGTAAAAATGTCATATGAAATAATTGAATTCATTTTGATTGTGTTCCAAATAGTGTAATTGAATTCAATTCTAATATTACTGAGTTTGTTTCAAATAGTATAAATCGAATTCAATTCAATCTCATTAACGTAATGGAATCTAATTCGTTAATGAATTCAATTCGAAGGTTTCCGAACGGTCTGTTAGGGAATTTTTTTTTCTTTCTTCATGCCTTCTCCACAAGGAATTAAATCATGTTCTCGGAAGAGTTAACTTCTTCTCAATTGTTATTAAATAAACAATTAAAAAAATACTTGAAAAAAGAACATTAATAAATTTTTAATTAAGAATGGATTTTGCTATTTCTAAATAAATTTAACTTAAATATAATATTTCATCTTTTAGTAATTGCACTTTAACTGTTATTTCTTCATACAAACATTTGAATTATTACTCAATTAACTTGTATTTTAGATTATGAATTATTAAATTAATCCATCAAATTTTGAATTATATATCAAAACGCGAGGTCGAAACATACGTTACATTTGTAATTGTAACTGTAACAAAAGAGAACGGAGGCCATTGTTAATGGCGAGCAGCCACATGGGAGAACACAAAAGGGAAGCTAAGAGGAAGCATATAATCATGGAGGACCAAATGGAGAATTAGTAAGAGGGTAAGAGGCAAGACCAAATGGAGAATTAGTAAGAGGGTAAGAGCACAAATGAAAGATTCATCACTGAAGCAGTCGGGTCTTTGGTCACAAAGTTAATCTCTTCTATAGAATAAGACCATCTCTTGGCTTGCTTGTGAATGGGGAAAATATTTAGATGACTTTGCACGTACACCTGTATCGTTTACGCTTGAATATAGTAAAGCTTTTCCATTTCTTCGACTTTAATTTGATATGCTTGTCATAGTCCTCCTCTTGTAATAAAGGTATGTCCATCCTGTTGGAAAATCAGGATAGGATTCGATCCCTACCTTAGCGAAATAATTACGAAACTTTTTAGTATTTTAATTTCCCGAAAATCAAGATTACTTTAATTCTATAAAATGATTAACACATAAAATAAAATAAAGCATGAATCATAATTCGTACTTTATTTCGAAGCTTGATCCTTATCTTGTCGTATCCCTTGAAACGTTTCTAAAACTAATCCATCTCAACAGCCATAGTTACAAAAATGGCTGATCTTTATTGGTATCTATAGAACATGTTGAGAGAACTTTGTAACTCTTATAAAGAGGGTTAAGCAATAAGTGCTAGTTCCATTAGAGCTTAAGCTTATTTATAATAATTTCAACTAAACTTTAATTAGAATTATAAACTACTTCTATATAATTCATGCTACATCGAATGACTATCGACTGAACGATCTATGATTAAATAGGATCATAACAATCCTTATACAAGATAACTTTGGAGATCTAAATTCAAAAGATTACTTATATAATCATTATAATGAGAATTCTATGGACATACAGGTAATATTCTAAATGGATTTCTCATATTAGGTCAGTTCAGTGAACTTGTTCTTGAACAAGCTCCTACATATTTGTTTAAGTATCACTATACTGTAGCCTATAAGATTGACTACTTCCTACATAAGGGAAAACATAATGTGTGCTAGTCTTTTTGCATTCTATTAATGTCCAGTCTTAATAAAACAATGATGAGAAACAATTTAGGGATAATATATAAATACAATATGAATCTCATAATTATAATCTCATTATAATTTCCTTTGTAATGTATAATTATCCCATGAATTTTATTATATACATCTAAACATGTATAAGATAAAGAATGCCTTTAAATAATTGTCACTAAACTACAACCAAATCAATTGGTTGTGGGGCATAACTAACAATCTACCACTTGCACTAAGCCAATCATTTAAGTATCTCATACTATATCACCATATAACGATTATGCTATTACTAGAGCAGTGACTTAAAAAGAGAATTCTACAAGATTGTCTATAGTGAGAACTTGCTTAAACCTTACAACTTTCATCTTAATTATTATCATAATTAAGAAAAACTGCCTAAATATATCTTTGGATCTTTAATGAGACCTTATATCCTTTTACATGCCCAACGACTCTAATATTCCATAGTAGATTGCTGCCTTGAACAATGCAAGGAACTATATTAATTTCATTAAAGAACTTATTGATCCAATTAATCATTTCCACTAAATGAAAAATGTATTATGGCTTAATTAGCAACTATTTGTTGGGTTTGCCGTGTATACATGCATCCCATATATAAGAATGCAGCAGAAGTGTCAGAATCTAAATTCCGACACCATAACAACCTGAAAAAAACATAATCATACGTGCATGCATGGATATATAAAAGAAGATGAAATATAAAACTTTTACCTTTTGTTTAACCTCCTTTCTTATTTCTTCTCCTTATTTGGGTTATTGCAAACACCTAACCCTTCCTTGATCACCCACAAACACACAAAGATTAAGAAAAAACAATGTGTAAGGGTAATTTGAGCACCAAAGTAGATGAGTTCTAGTAGATGCTCAAAATGAAAAGAAAGATCAAGACTCTTGTTGCATGCACTTTGATTCATGCAACAATTACATAAATTACAAGAACAAAACTCTTGACACCTCTCTCTCACTCTAGAACTCTTCTAGAGCCCTTATGCTCTCACTTAGCTGTGTAAGAAGTGGTTAGAATCTTATGAACTCACTTTGGTACTCATTCGTGCCATGATTATGGCCTACTTAATACATACTATGTTTTTCATCCGATCTTTTATGCGTGTGACCCTTAGGTTCCTAGTTATTTTATGCACTTGAATTAACTCTTAATTCAAGCAAATCATGAAGGGTTGCTTGATGCCAATTTGTCGGAATATAAGTGGATTAATATATGAACTCTTCGATAGTTAGTTTTTTGACTTATAAACTTATTCATAGACAATTACCATGCAATTCGTCCTTTCATCATACTATACCCCACTTGGTTCAGATTATAGGCTATGTGTCAACTCCCACTAGACTGATTATGTCACATCTTGTCCAATTGATGTTAGTTCTTATCCTGGGATCTTATTACTCTATATGTAATTGAAGACTCTCTTCATGACACGTAGCTGCTCTGGCTAGAGACTCCCGAGTAATGACCCTGATAAGAGGCCGTGGGTATCATCTCCTTCTATCAGGAGTTGTGAATTCTTTATTGGCTACCCAATTACTTTCGAATACCAACAACTGTACCCAATCACCATCCTAAGAGTGACCTCGTCTTGAGGTAACAAAAAATGATGTCAAAACATAGGATTAAAATCAAAGATATCCTTGAGTACGTCAATTCTAAGGATATTTGCACCATTGCTATGATGAGATTGATCATTGACATTTGATAGATCATCCATATATTAATCTCATTGTGGGTTATCCGATGTACTTACTACCCTTAGTAAGCATCCATAACTTTAAACATCTCATACTTACAGTTTGTGAGATCCACTGCTTAATCAAATCAAGAAGTATAACATGTGCTAGTCTGTTTGGATTAATAATGTCCTGTCTTATTAATCCTATGACTAGTGATTATTTAGATACTAACATAATTGCACATGATAGGAATCTCATTATCATGATCTCATCATGATTTCCTTCATGCTATTTTTTGTATCATGGACTTCCTTAAATCGATTTAAGATCAATATTAATTCATATATAAACGAATATCAAATTAATGAAAAATGCCTTTCGCTTTATTAATCAAAATAAAGTTAGTACAAAAGTGCTAAAGTGATTGCCTTTAGAGTAGTACTTTAACTATTTCCCACTTGCACTAAAGTCAATTGCCTTTGTATCTAATACTATATACAAGTTCACAAGAATCAAATTTCATTTGAAAAGTGGCTTAGTTAAAGGATCAACGATGTTCTGATCTGTGGGAACTCTCTTTATCTTTATATCACTTCTATCAATTATCTCCCTGATCAGGTGATATCTCCTAAGTACATGCTTAGACCTCTGATGAGACCTTGGTTCTTTGGCTTGAACAATAGCCCCATTGTTGTCACAATACAACAGTATTGGGTCTATTATGCTCGGAACCAATCTAAGTTCCATAATGAACTTCTTGATCCAAACAACTTCTTTTTTCACTTTCGTAGCTGCAATGTTCTTTGACTCGGTAGTCGAATCTGCATCTCTTCCAACTGACTGCTCCACCATTCAATTTAAAAACATAACCTGATTGGGATTTGGAGTCCTTTTGGTTAGATTGAAAACTGGCATCCATATGCCCGCTCCCTACAAGATCTCCATTTCCATATATCAAGAATACATCCTTTGTCCTTCTCAAGTACTTTAGGATATTCTTGACAGCGAACTAGTGACATTTACCAAGATCCGATTGATATCTGCTCGTAACACTTAGAGCATACGATATATTAGGTTTTGTACATAACATAGCATACATGATTGATCCTATTGCCGAAGCATACGGGATCATACTCATGTGAGTCCTCTCATCTTGCATCTTGGGACACATAGATTTCAGGAGTTTTATCCCATGAGTCATGGGAAGAAAACCTCTCTTGGACTGCTCTATGTTAAACCTATTTAGCACTTTATCTATGTATGTTGACTATGAAAGACCTAGCAATTTCCTTGATCTATCTCTATAGATCTTTATTCCCAATATATAAGTTGCTTCTTTAAGGTCTTTCATGAAAAAATTCTTGGACAACCAAATTTTGATTGATTGCAAACTTAAGACATCATTTCCCATTAGTAATATGTTGTTCATATATAACACAAGGAATATGATAGCACTCTCACTAACGTTCTTGTACATACAAGGTTCATCAGGATTTTGTGAGAAACCAAACTCTCTAATTATCTCATCAAATCAGATGTCCCAGCTCTTAGATGCTTGCTTTAATCCATAAATAGGTTATGAAGCTTGCATACCTTTCTGCCATCTTTGGATATGAAGGCCTCAGGTTCTATCATATACACATCCTCAACTAGGTTTTCATTTAAGAAAGCCATCTTCATATCCATCTACCATATTTCATAATCATAATGAGCAGCAATGGCTAGGAGTATTCTAATGGATTTAAGCATGGCTACGGGGCTAAAAGTCTTATGATAGTCAACTTCTTGTCTTTGACGATATCCTTTAACGATTATCCTCGCTTTATAGGTCATCACATTACCTTTCATGTCAATTTTCTTCTTGAAAATCCACTTGCACCTTATAGGTTTTAACCCTTCGGGTGTGTCAACCAAAGTCCATACTTGGTTTTCATACATGGAATCTATTTTGGACTTTATGGCTTGAAGCCATTTTTTAGATTTTGAACTCTTCAGAGCCTCTTCATAAGTTGGAGGCTCATTGTCCTTTATGTATAATATGTCATTGTGTTCGCTTACAAGAAATCCATATCTCTCTGGAACATTGTGTATCCTACTTGACCTACAAACATTTTGTGTATCAGAAGGTTTAACTATTGTCTCATCTCTGTGAACAACAATTTCAGATTCAGGAAATTGATCTGCATCTGTTTGAGTATCACAAACTTCATCAAGTTCAACTTTGCTCCCACTGTCTTCTTTTAAAAGAAACTCTTTCTCTAAAAATATAGCATGCTTTGAGACAAACATCTTTTGCTATAAAGCGTTATAGAATTGATATCCAATTGTTTCCTTAGGATATTCTATAAATAGACATTTATCAAATTTCACTTCAAGCTTGTTTGATTGAATCTGTTTCACATAAATCAAACAACCCTAAACTTTCATATGAGAAAGATAAGGCCTTTTGTTAGTCGATATCTCATATGGAGTAACTTCAATTGCCATTGAAGGGACTCTGTTTGTCACATAAACAATAGTCTTGAGTTTATAACCCCAAAAAGATTTCGGTAGATTTGCTAAGCCCATTATTGACCTTACCATGTCTAATAAGGTTTGGTTTCTCCTTACAGTCACACCATTATGTTACGGTGTGTAAGGTGGAGTCCATTGGGATACTATCCTATTATCTTTGAGATAAGTTAGAAACTCCTCGTTTAAGTATTCACCATGTTGATTTGATCGAAGTGTCTTAATACTTTTACCGAGTTGTTTCTCTACTTCATGTCAAAATTGTTTAAACATTTCAAATTCTTCAGACTTGTATCTTATTAGATACATATACCCATATCGTGAATAATCATCAATAAAGGTAATGAAGTAGATAAAACCACTTCTGGTATGGATGGACATTCGACCACATACATCATAATGTATTAGATCTAATAACCCATTCACTCGTTCACCCTTTCCTTTAAAGGTAATTTAGTCATATTACCTAACAGGCAAGATTTACATGTGTCATATGATTCATAATCAAATAACCCTAAGCTACCAAACGTATGCAGCATAATCATGCATTTCTCACTTATATGGCCAAGTCGACAATGCCATAAGTAAGATGATTTTAAGTTATCTCGTTTTAGTCTTTTGTTATTGATATTTAAAATTGGATTACATATATCTAATATGTAAATTCCATTGTCTAATGTAGCAGTACCATATAACATTTCATTAAACTTAATTGGACAACCATTGCTTGAAAAAGTTAAATGAAATCTCGCTTTATTAAGACATGAAACAAACACAATGTTCTTTGTCACAACGGGTACATAAAAACAATTGTCCAAAATTAACTGTAGTCTACTAGGAAGATACAAAACATATGTCCCTATGGCTAATGCAGCAACTCTTGCTCCATTTCCCACACGTAAGTCCATCTCTCCCTTCTTGAGTGGTCTATTATCTCTGAGACCCTGCATATCAACACATATGTGTGAGCCACATCTAGTAAATACCCAAATGTTATGATCATAAATAGTATTAACCTCAATGATAAACAACATACCCGAACTAGATAGTGGGGCATCTAATGCCTTCTTTTGCTTCAACGACTCCAGATAAGCTTTGTAGTTTCTTTTCCAATGTCCTTCCTTATTGCAACAAAATTATATCCCCCTTAAAGTGGTCTCCTTCACCTTCTTCTTGGCTACACCTCCCACTGGCTTCTTGGACTTCTTCTTCTTCTTTTGGTTTTTCTTGTGAGAACCAGAAAAAGAGTCCACCAACATTACAGCCTTATTGTCTTTCTTAACAGTTTGCTTAGCCGTTTTGAGTAGATTAATCAGCTTAGGTATTAATGTGGATATTTGGTTCATTTGATAGTTAAGTACAAACTATGAATAACAATTAGTCAAACCAGGTAGAATTAAGTCTATACTTAACTCATGATCCATTACAAAACCCAAACTACTTAACCTCTCAATATATCCATACATCTTCAGTGTATACTGCACTGGAGATGATTCCTTAGCCATCTTAGAGCAGAAAATCAACCTCGAGGTCTTGAACCTTTTAGACTGAGCTTGCTCATCAAACAATTCCCTTAGATGGTAGACTATGGTATGACCATCCATAGCCTTATGCTGCTTTTATAGTTCTGGTGATATAGAGGTCAACATTATACAACTAGGTAGCTCACTATCATCCAGTAGCTTCTTATAAGCTTTTTGATTCTCATCAGATGCATCGACAGTAGGGGGATTAGGAAGTGATTTATCTAGGACATATCCTAGTTTCTCTGATTTGAGAAAAATTCTCAAATTTTGTAGCCAATCCAAGAAGTTTGGTCCCCTGAGTTTATTGGAATCTAATAGAGAGTGTAGGTTCACATTAGATGAAGACATCGTGGCGATTCAATAACCTAGAAGAATGAGAGAAAGTGTTAGAATGTACACTAATGCATATCGATAAGGACTTTAATCATATGCATTATAGGTCCCACTATTCTTATTCAAATCCATAGCCCTTGCTACGAATTTGAGAAAACTTATAGTTTTCTTAATGGGTCGATATCCGATATCACCAAGAATGACCTTGGGTTTACCCAACAAGTTACCTTAGGTCAATCATTAGGTATCATTCATACCAATTGCATTCAATTATGTAACTATCGACTTGTGCCATCAACTGTTGGTTTAGCACACCCATTGGGTTATCAACTCTTAATTTGTATACATCCCATGTATATAACCTAACTTTGCCTCTATCCAAGTTGACCTTGGATTTGTCCAACAAATCAACGCTTCTAATTAGGACCAACCCATTACTCTAAAAATCTAATTTCCATGGTTTGAACATATTTGCGTAGAACAGGCTTAGGTTTGCCCAATAACCCAACTCTAAAAGAACTATGGTTCTTGCCATATTAATGGAAGGCATAAGTCCTAATATTTCGGTTGAGGGTTTTGTTCTTTGCTCTCATCAATGCTTGGATGATATTGTATATATATATATATATATATATCACATATATATATTCAGATTATGGACAACTCAATTAAATTGAGCCTATATCCATAACAACCCTTAAAATGCATCCAATGCATGTATCACGTAAAGGAGGTTTAATTTAGGTTATGACTTGACTATGCATCTAAAGTTCATGATTCGATTCAACTTTTGAACCGAATCGGATACTAGAGTTAGTCTTAGCTAATTCAAATTATGAATGTTGTTCGATTAGGAACTCTAAAATTCAATTATTTTGATGTCTAAATTAAACACTTTAATCCTTGTATATATGCCCTTTTTCTAGTCACACTAGAAATGCTATGCTCTACTTAGATTAATTCTAAATTGATCCCTAGGGTTTTCAAAATTCCCGTACATCAATTAGTCATCTATAATATCCCTACATCATCTCAAATTTATCTAAACAATTTCAGCATAAGCTAAAATTATCTTGATGGCTAAAATCGTCAAGATAAATAAGTTAACCTATTCGATACTAAAAGGACCGATTTGATGTCCAAAAAATTTCCGGAACCCTAATTCCAAGCACATGCATTAAGCATGCTATTACCATCAAAATAATACATTTCTTATCACATAAGAACTTTATTAAGGTCTTATAACCAAAATACATACACTATTAGTCATTAAGTAAGTTAACTCCATCAGCTTTCAAAAAGTTGTCCAATATTGACTTTGACTTGATTTAATAATTGAATCAAATTCAATTAATTCTGAAAAAATTCCAGAATATTATACACATTCTAAATGTGTCTAATGAAAAATTCCAGAGCCTAATTCCTAGGAATTATTTATTAATAAATAGGAATTAACTAGCACATCACATGTGTATGACACTTGTTATATTACTTCTAACACTAGTCAAACTTTACATCATGCATGCATAAGATAATCACTTTAATAAAAAGTTTCATGCATCTCATCCACATGGAAACATCTCATCTTACATGTGCATGCATAAAATTCATAAATGTTTTTTATAAAATTTAATATGGAATTTACAAGCATGCATATTCATCAGGCTTCTAGAATTTCCCAGAACTTCATATATGCATCAAGCTGAAACTAAATTCGTAATAAAATAGCAGATGGCATTTAATTGCATTTTTTTGACAGAAACATAACATAACACCTTATAAACATTTTTTTTGAAAGCGAAAATCAGAAATTTGTTTTCTAGAATTATTATAAAATTTTCAAAATCAACACATGCATTCAGTTTTTCAGAAATTCCCAGAAACCAACATATGAACAGTATGGATATTAATTCAAAATAAAATAGTAAATGACGTTCAATTGCAATTTCCTTTGACATAAACATGATATAACATCTTATAAACATTTTATGAAAGAAAATTAGAAAAAAATGTTTCTACAATTTACACGAATTATTCCAAATCAACATGCATGTCAGTCACAACCCAGCAAACACTTTACACATGTTCAATACATCATCTAATACATGCATAAACTTGCTATGATAATACTATTGGGCTTGCCATGTATACATGCATCCCATGTATGAGAATGTAGCGGAAGTGTTAGAAACTAAATTCCAACACCGTAATAACCTGAAAAAGACATAATCATATGGATATGTAAAAGAACATGAAATATAAAACTTTTACCTTTTGTTTATCCACCTTTCTTGTTTCTTCTCCTTGTTTGGGTTGTCGAAAACACCAAACCCTTCCTTTATCACCCAAGAACACACAAAGATCAAGAAGAAACAATGTGATTGGGTGATTTGAGCACCAAACTAGATGAGTGATAATAGACGCTCAAAGTGAAAAGAAAGATCAAGACTCTTATTGCATGCGCTTTGATTAATGCAACAATTGCACAAATTGCAAGAACAAGACTCTTGACACCTCTCTCTCACTCTAGAACTCTTTTAGAGCCCTTATGCTCTCACTTTAGTGTGTAAGAAGTGGTTAGACTCTTATGTACATAAGTGAAGAACTCACTTATGTACTCATTCGTGCCTTCAGTTATGATTATGGCCAATAAGCCACGATCGTGGCCTACTTAAAATCATGCTTGCCTTTGTTGAAGTTCATGGCCTACTTAAAAATAGTTATACACACTATGTTTTTCATTTGATCTTTTATGCATTTGACCTTTAGGTTCTCAATTATTTTAGGCACTTGAATTAACTTTTAATTCAAGCAAATCATGAAGGGTTGCATGATTCCAATTTGTCGGAATATAAATGGATTAACACATAAACTCTTCGATAGTTAATTATCTAACTTGTGAACCTATTTATAGACAATTACCATGCAATTCGTCCTTTCACCATACTATACCCCACTTGGTTTAGAGTATGGGTTATGTGTCAACTCCCACTAGACTGACTATGTCACATCTAGTCCAAGTGATGTTAGTTCTTATCTTGGGATCTCATTATTCTATGTTTCATTGAAGACTCTTTTTATGAAACATAGCTACTCTGGCTAGATACTCCTGAGTAATGACCCTAATAAGAGGCCGTGGGTATTATCTCTTTTTATCAGAAGTGGTGAATTCTTTATTGGGTACCTAATTACTTTCGAATACCAATAGCTGTACCCAATCACCACCCTAAGAGCGACCTCGTCTTGAGGTAACAAGGAATGATGTCAAAGCATAAGATTAGTATCCAAGATATCCTTGAGTACCTCAAGTATAAGGATATTTACACCATTGTTATGATGAGATTGATCATTGACATTTGATAGATCATTCATGTGATAATCTCATTGTAGGTCATCCGATGAACTTACTACTCTTAGTAAGCATCCATATGTTAACTCTAAATATCTCATGCTTACAGTTTGTAAGATCCACTACTTGATCAAATCAAAGAGTATAACATGTGCTAGTCTGTCTAGATTAATAATGTCCTGTCTTATTAGTCCTATGACTTGGGATTATTTAGATACTAACATAATTGCACATAATAGGAATCTCATTATCATGATCTCATCATGATTTCCTTCATGCTATGTTTTGTATCATGGACTTCATTAATTCGATTTAAGATCAATATCAATTCATATATAAACAATTATCAAATCAATAAAAAATGCCTTTTGCTTTATTAACCAGAATAAAGTTTGAACAAAAGTGTTAAAGGTGATTGCCTTTAGAGCACTACTCTAACAAAAATTTTAAACTTACCACATTGATCACATCAAAGTGCTTCAACATTCTCAATGCTTAATTTCTACTTAGATTTAAACAATTTGAACTTTTCAAAGTTTTAAATCAACATTTTATTTAATACATATGACTATATCATATAAAGTCACTAGTAATCTAATGAAATATAAGTATTATCCTTTTATTAATTGTTATTCCATCCATACATCACATGCATAAGATTTAACAATTCATTACCATTATTATCCTTTCACCAAAGGTTGAATTGGTTATTCTTCAAATTGAAAAGTTTTATACAGTTCATAATCAAAATGATACACATATCCTTGTATATAACTTTATGATTCTCGTTATGTTGATTCAACCAATATGACATAAAAGGATAGTCTCACTAATCCAACTTTGTATTCTTGTCACTTATGTTAAGCATAAGTCTCTTTTGATCCAATACATGCAAAATATTTGTATACAATTATATCAACTAGTACTAATTAGCAATTTGTTTCTTATCATGCTTTGAACATTATAATAATGTTGAATCTAAATTCAGTATCAAATACTTATAAGCATGAACTAAAAATACATATGATCTCTATCATATCTCGTATAGGCAAGAAAAGTCATACAATCACATTTCTTCTTATGACAACTATTATCATACTATAGCAAATTCCTTTAATTGTTGTCCATGTTTATGCTTTTAGTAAACTAAATTAAGTGGAATAATTCTAACAAGGTATTATACGTTTCAACTCTACTTTATGCAACATCATGCATCTTTCTATCATGGTGTTGACATACATCTTGTGTATTGTTATCAAAGTTTATGAGACATTAGTCAACTCAAAATGTCATTACATTTTGTCATCTGCATGATTTGTACATATCTCTAAAACATTGTCACCGAATTCTCAAGAAGGATTATAGCAAAATTACGTAATGGGTATACAATTCTCTACCTACTTTGAGAACTCTTCTCAAACATAACCTATGTCTAAGAAATTGAGTTCACTAACTTTGTATCAGCTATACTAAACAAGGTAAATTCTACTCAAAACAAAAATAAATGTAAGTAAGTAAGTAATTAATTATGTACGATGACTACCAAATGAGATTAGGACTTTAATCATATATTTAGTTACTCCCACAATTTTACTCGAAATAATAGTCCTCGCTACTATTCGAAAATATTACTTTAATCTTTCTAATGGACTAGGATCCCATTCAAATATAGTTGATCTTGAGTTTGCTCAACAAGCCAAATAAACTTAAATTAGGTAAATAACAACTTTATCAATCACATCTTATGTAACTCTTAAATCTATTAAGTGACAAATCTTGCCAAAACATACCTTATATGTTATTCCTAACCCTGCCTCTAAATTCATATGATCGTAAGTGTGCTTATTCAAATGAAAAATTTTTAGTTAAGTAGAACACATTGTCATAATATTATATGTATTTAGGTTAAAGCAACCTTGAGTTTGCTCAATAGGCCTAACATTAAATAGAACTCTGATTGTACTCAATATTTTAATTTAATTTGTCTCATCAAATACAAAATTGGATGTAAAAAATCACATATATAAAATATACAATTTGACACACACACACACACACACACACACACACACACACACACACACACACACACACACATATATATATATTGTGTGATAGGAATAATCTAGGAGCTGAAGATATAGGATAATTTATTTCAGGTAATTCTCTTAATGATGTTTGTAAATTTATTCCAATTTTAGCTACATCATTAAATAGTTGATCCATATAAATTCTATCAGTATTTTTAAGTTCAATACTATGATGAGAGTTTTTTAATGCATAACTTATTTGATAAGTAATAGAAAAAGGGTATTGTCCAACTGTCATTAAATTTTCTCGATTAAATTTATAAGCTATAGTAATTGTTTCATTTAAATTGTGTGATTGTAAAGGAATTCCTAATTTTAACCTAGTATTAAATTTAATTTTTCCATAAGCAAGATTTCCATTTATAATTCCGATGACTTGTTCTTTTAATTCAGTTAATCTTTCATCTATATTTGCTAATCTTGTTGGTGAATCAATATCTACTTGAGTAAAATCTAAATAGTAAAAAGATGAATATACCCGATTTTATTACGTTTATTTTCAGGAATTTTTGTAACTATTTATAAATCTGTTCCTGATTTATTAGAGGAAGTCTAATATGTCCATTACATTGATTGATACTAATTGGAGTTTCATGAAGTAATTTCCCATAATAAATTATATTTTGTCTATTTATAAAATTATGAAAAGGGTAGTATTTTATATCTTGGCCAGTTTTTAGATCTAATTGGGTTTTAGCTATCTATTTTAATTTTTCTTGCGATAATAATGTTGAAATATGAAAAATTACTCTAGCTTCTTTTAAGTCTAAATTATCTATTTCAAGAATATCATTAGTTTAAGTAATATTATCGGATTCAGTAATAATTTCAGTCATTGTAAGGATTTTATTGATGAGTTTGTCTTCTATGTAAATTTAATTGAAGTTGAAGAGTTGCTAATTCTTGAGAATATGTGTGATATAAATATGTTATTGAATCTAATTTTTCTTTAATAGGTTTTAAGCCATTATTGTTAATAAAAAACTATAACCAGTTTTTTATTTAACCATTTTGAATATCCTTTCAAAATTTGCTCCAGGCTTTATTTAAGCTATCAAAAACTATTGTGACCGATTTGCCAAAGAAATGGAGGTCTTAATCAAAGTGTTCAACAATTACCTCATTTTTAAAGAATCAGGTAACATAAAGGATGCAGAAATTAAATTATTACGAATTGCTTTTGTCCAAATTGGAGTAAGCAATGGAATGTACCCACCTATTGATGATCCACCAAAGCACAAATTCACTTGGGATTTAATCAATCAATTCAATCTCTAATGCTTGGAAGGAGTATATCAACAATGTCTTCGAATCAACACCGAATCATTGCTTAAATTGAATTATAAGGGCATCAATATACTCATGACATCAGCATATAAATCTCCAATTACATCAGAAGCTTTACAATTAGTTCGTCAGTTTGAACAACCATTTTCTACTATAGAAGGGATTTTTTTCCAAATTATCAGCACAATAGAAATATGCTCTCTGCCAACAATTCAAGACACATGTCTAACATAAATGTCATTATTGTCCTTCTACCTCTGCCGATATTAAAGAAGTAGCTTCTGAAGACGCAATTATTGAAGAATAGCTGGAAAGAAAAAAGTGAAGCATTACTTGTTTTAATCATGTAAGGAATCAAACCACTTTCGGTCCAAAAGCAGATTCTTCTGCTTTAACTTTGTCTTTTTTCTTTTAGCTTTAGCTTTCTGTCTTTTCTTTTACTTTAACTGATTCCTTCAGTTTCTCGTAGCTTCTTCTCTTCTGCCTATATAAGGCAAACAATGTAATCATTCTAAGTATGAAATAAAAGCTCTCTCTATAATTTACCGTTTGCTCATTCGCGTCTCAAGCCTAAGAGGAATTGGCGTTTAAGCGAAGGAAAGCGAAATAGGTATCTTATATACCGATGTTTTTGTTTCATCAATAAAGTATTATGAATCATTTATTTGTACTTATCATTACAATAGCTATTAGTATTTATTATGTTCAACCTTGTTTATTCATCTTTATTATTAGTTTTATTAGTTTACGAAAATATGAACTCACTGATTTCTTTCAAAAATTCTGCAAATATGGATTTACTTCTTTATTGTTACAATATTTGTTTGATAAATTCTATTATCCCTCTCTTAGTTATAACAATCTAGACTAAATTATTTTTTAGGAAACATGAGTATTAGAACAGATTGTTGGACATGTAAAGCTCTCTATACATGTTTAACACTCACTACTGAAAAATCACGAGTCAGCAAACAAATTATCCAATATTTTACTACTAGAAGATAGCACTTAATCTATCTATATCCACCTTCTCTACAATTAGATGCAGAAGTAAACATCTGTCAAGATCGAATTAGAAATAATACCATCATCTATCATCAAGAATTAGAAGAACTTCATCTGCGTCATAAGCGTTTTTGCAACCACTACCAGCAAGAACATCTAGACTCTCAACTTCAAGATTCAACCTCTACTAGCTCTTAAATTTGTAAACAATGAATAGCCAATGTACTATTGTAATCAATTACGAACTGATATTATGTATTTTGAAAGTTTAGTTATTCAATATAAAGCTGAAAAAGATCATTTTGAATATCGTTATAATTATTCAACATCTACAATCTTTTATATTTTGTGGACAATATTTTTTTAGGTTTAAATTTTTTATATGCTTTCTTTCTAAAAAAACGTTTTATAAGATTTTAATGGTTTTTTATAAAAATTTTCTTTTTGGATATTTTTTTCATTCTGTATTTCTTATATCGATGTTTAGATCTTAGATTTTTGTTTCTAGGAGGATTACAACCATATTGTTGAGGTACTTCTGAATATTTTGAGCAACATAATTGTGTTTCTGTATGTTTTAATTTTTTGTGTAATTTTGCTTCCAAACATTTTTATGCTAATACTTCTTTTGTTATATGTATAGCTCCTCCTAAATTATAGGCAACTAAATTAGCATTTTGTGATTTAAGGAAGGTGTCTTCAACTATTTTATTTAGTGGATAAGGTAATTTTTGAATAAATATTTGAATATACATTTGTTGTTCAGGACGTGTCAATTTATAATAATATTTTTTAAATTCATAAATTTATTCATCCAGATAATAGATATTACATATGCTTATATTATTTAAATGCCATAGAGCTTGTTTTCTTTCTTTATTTTCAGTTTCTTGTTTATATGAAGCTATATCTTTCCTAATAACTTCTTTATAAATTTCATTTATAATGACACAAAATGCATTAATTGGTTCTACTGCATTAAGAAATTCGGTGGTATTTTTAATTCTTGCTTCATTATCTAATAAGAAGTTGAGAACTATTCCAGTTGTTTTATATGTAATAAAATTTCATAATAGACTATTATTTATTAATCCTTCAAATGGTTTTTCTAATTGGATTACTCAAGCTAATAAATTAGACCATTCCAATAATAATTTTTCTAGTGCTAAGACACAATGTAAATTTAAAATTCCATCTGGTCCTAATTGTATATGTTTGGGAGTATATTATGTTTCAAATTTACGTATTTTATGGTCTTTGCGGTAATATCCAAATCTGTTTAAATCATCTATTATAATTGGTTTACTATCCCATTGATAATTTGTTTGTTGTTCTTTTTTATGTTTTCTTTCTCCTTGCTGACTAAATCCTGGTTGCTCTGTTTGTTCTACAAAAATTTCTTGATCATACTCATAACCATATATTATTTCATCTTTATCTGTAACTGGTTTAAGTACTTCAGTGTTAGCAAAAGAATTTAATGTTAATTTATTAACTAATTGAGTTAATTCTTCAAGATGAATTTTCACATCTTTTTCAATATTTTCAATATTATCGTCTGGATTAGATAAATCATCTATATTTTTCATGGTTTAATTAAAGAAATTTTTTCTGTTATGCTAGGTTCTGATACCACTTTTAGACCTTGTATTATATTATTTAATTTTTGATCTATTTGAGTTGTTAATTCTTTAATAAATGTATTTTCTGTTATAACTTTATGTATTATTTGAACTATTGTCAAATGAGTTTGTATGAGTTCCTTTAATTGTTCTTCGATTTGTATTTGTTTTTCTATTATATCTGCTAAATTTTTTGTAACACTCATAGAGCTGTTTTAATAGAGTCAATTAACTCTTGAAGTTGTATTTTAATATTACTAATATCCTTTCATATATTTTGTTCTTCATTAGATTGATCTTTTATTTTTGGATCTGTTATAGAAATTAATTTTTCTAAATTATTTCCTGGTTCAGTAAATCTAATAGGTTTAGTTAATCTACAAGATTGTGATTTTTCTAACGAAATTGTTTTCTGCTTGTATATATTGTGTGATAAGGATAATCTAGGAGCTGAAGATATAGGATAATTTATTTCAAGTAATTCTCTTAATGATGTTTGTAAATTTATTCCAATTTTAGCTACATCATTAAATAATTGATCCATATAAATTCTATTAGTATTTTTAAATTCAATACTATGATGAGAGTTTTTTAATACATAACTTATTTGATAAATAATAGAAAAAGGGTATTATCCAAATGTCATTAAATTTTCTCGATAAAATTTATAAACCATAGTAATTATTTCATTTAAATTGTGTGATTCTAAAGGAATTCCTAATTTTAACCTAGTATTAAATTTAATTTTTCCATAAGCAAGATTTCCATTTATAATTCCAATGACTTGTTCTTTTAATTCAATTAATCTTTTATTTATAATTGCTAATCTTATTGATGAATCAATACCTTCTTGAAAAGTAGATTTTAGTAAAATCTAAACCCAATTTTACTACTATTCAGATTTCATTAAAATCTACTTTTTAAGAAGGTATTGATTCACCAATAAGATTAGCAATTATAGATGAAAGATTAACTGAAATAAAAGAACAAGTCATTAGAATTATAAATGGAAATCTTACTTATAGATAAATTAAATTTAATACTCGGTTGGTATATTCATCTTTCTACCATTCAGAATTTACTAAAATCTACTTTTCAAGAAGGTATTGATTCACCAATAAGATTAGTAGTTATAGATGAAAGATTAACTGAATTAAAAGAACAAGTCATTGGAATTACAAATGGAAATCTTGCTTATGGAAAAATTAAATTTAATACTAGGTTAAAATTAGGAATTCCTTTACAATCACATAATTTAAATGAAACAATTACTATGGCTTATAAATTTTATCAAGAAAATTTAATGACAATCAAACAATACCCTTTTCTATTACTTATCAAATAAGTTATGCATTAACAAACTCTCATCATAGTATTAAATTTAAAAATACTGATAGAATTTATATGGATAAACTATTTAATGATGTAGCTAAAATTGGAATAAATTTACAAACATCATTAACAGAATTACCTGAAATAAATTATCCTATATCTTCAGCTCCTAGATTATCCCTATCACACAATGTATACAAGCAGAAAACAATTCCGTTAGAAAAATCACAATTTTGTAGATTAACTCAACCTATTAGATTTACAGAACTAGGAAATAATTTAGAAATTTTAATTTTTATGACAGATCCAAAAATAAAAGATCAATCTAACGAAGAACAAAATATAGGAAAGGATATTAGTAATATTAAAATACATTTTCAAGAGTTAACTGACCATATTAAAACAACTCTATAAGTGTTACAAAAAATTTAACAAATATAATAGAAAAACAAATACAAATCGAAGAACAATTAAAGGAACTCATACAAAATCAATCGACAATAGTTCAAATAATACATAAAGTTATAACAGAAAATACATATATCAAAGAATTAACAACTTAAATAGATCAAAAATTAAATAATATAATACAAGGTCTAAAATTGGTATCAGAGCTAGCTTATGGGGGCTAGTGCTTACACCCATGATGTGCCAGGTTTGCATCCCAGCGTAACGAACTGGATTCACCTGGTAGCAGAAGTGTGGTGGGTTTAAGTAATTTGATAACACCCTACCTTCAACTCAAGTTTTGGGTAGCAAAGTGGTATCAACAACATAACAGAGCAGGTGCAAGAATAGAAGATTTTTGTTCTACATGGCCATCTAAACGAGTTAACTCTCTCTTTCCTCTAACTGATAGTAAAGAAGAATCTAGAAGCTCGATCACGTGGAATGGGACCATTAATGCTCTCATTAGCGGTATGAAATAACCTAAGAATTGAGCAGGTGATCAGATCTTCTGTTACAGTTAACCAGTTCTAACCTTGTTCTATTAAATCTCATCCACATATTTATGTGGGGTCTACATATATATGTGGACTAGATTAAGTGAAGCAAGGTTGGAACACCCTAACGAGAACAAGGTGGTCCAACCCATTGAGCAGGTAGAGAAAAAGGTAATCCTCCAAAAGTAAAGAAGAATCTAGAAGCTCGATTTGCAATATACTCTTGAAGGTTTACCTTTGTCTCTAGCTACTCATTATTACAATTCTTAAGTTATTTCATGTCGCTAGTGAGAGCACTAATGGTCTCATTCCATATGATTCAGGGGCTAACAACTCTGATTAGAGGAGAGAGGGGTGGACAGCTTACAATGGACTCTTAAGGACACTCACTCCACTAGGCAAATTCACTATCCCTAACTTTAGTACTTCTTTGTCAAAAATGATTGCATAATGATGAATATTTAGAATATCTACATTCAAGGCTATAATTCGAATGTTTTTTGGCTAGACTTTTATAGATTGTTCCCTTTAGTGATCCAAAGTTAGACCATTATTGTTTGTTTTCTACATTCTCTAGGTCTTATATCTATTTTAGTCGTGAGCTTGCCCCTATGTATCCTTTATTTTCCACATAAATTCTTCGATCTAGAGAATTGTCTTAATAGTAGATTCGTACTTGTTCATGGTCAAATCTTTGTCCAATATGCTATTTCTTTCTCACCATATTACATATACTCCATATGAGAGGGATATCTCAAAAAAATGCTTCTTGTCTTATAGACTAAATTTTACATGTAGCCTATTGTATTATTGAAGTCTAATCCCTCTCATTGTAAAGCGTCTAAAGAAGATGTTGAGATCTAGACTATAGGGAATGTGAAAATTTGCATTGAAAAAATAAAAACAAGGTTGATTCAGGTAGTAGCTTACAAAGCAAGCATAAAGGGTTAGAAATACTATTACATTGATCTTTAATATTCAATCTTCCTTTGATAGCTAACCAAAGGTTAAAGAATGCAGTAGGAATAAGAGATTTAGTACAAACCAACTCATACTAAGGGACCTTAGGAGCTTGATATCTAAATAAGTCAAGATAAGAGCTCTTTGTAAATTTATTAAAGTTGTCTCTTAACCAAACGACGTGATCATGGTTAGATTGATTAGGACTATAAGCAGGTAAATTGTCTAATAAGGCAGTAGCTCCTCTGATGTTATGATAGTTGTAGTTTGCATTATGTTTACTTAGGTAATGTAGTATATTTTTAGTTATTACTTAGATGATTTATGCATATTTAGGTTTAGAATTATGTCATTTTATTTATATGTTTATGTTTTTGAATGTTATATGGTTTAGAGCATATTATCGGGCTTTAATATTATATGTTTGAGGTGTTTTCATGAATTTGTTAGTGTTTAATATCAAGTACAGAAGATCGGAGAAGATTTAAGGAAAGCTTGGAGGAGGAGCCAAGGTCATGATCATGACAAAAGCAACCGAACCGGGATCACGATCGTGACAAAAGCTAAATAGGACTAGGTCACGATCGTGACTCATTGGCCACAATTGTGACAAGGGCGATAATAGACCTGGGGATCGCTTTTGAATTCAACTTTTCAAGGGTTATTTCAAACATTTGAGTTCAGGTAAAGCTTAGTTTTTACCCTATATGGAAAAAGCACATAAAAGCAAAAGAAAGAAACCCTAAAGGAGAGCCTCCATTTGTTACATTTGGAAAGAGCCAAGGAAGAGAAAGAAGAGGAGAGAGGAAGAAGGAGGTGTTATTGCTGCTGCTGCCACTCCCAGTCCACTCCAAGTGAACTTCTTCATTTCATCTTGTTATTTCTTTCACTTGATGTATAAGATGGATATGATGATGATGAATTTGGTTTTAAGGATGTTCTAAACTCTTTTAGGGATTTGTTCTTGAATCAATGTTAATTTGATTACTTTTGATGTTAATGTGTTGGGTATTGTAATTGTTTGTCGTATTTGTATGCTTTGGTAATAAATTGAGAGAGTAAACTGATAGCAAAATGATTAGGTTGGGTAATGAGAGTTAAACAATTTAATAGATCACACAAACAATCAAATTGGTAATTTATACGAAGAGAGATCTCGTGTAAGGACTCAATTTTTTATTAGAGTGCTTAAAATCTAATTGGATGTGTGGGTTGTTTGCTAATTGAGAGATTGCAAATTCCTTAATTCAATTCAATTAGGGTTAAAGATTAGAACTCGATATAGAACAATTCACCAATCGAAATCTTAGGACCGATATTGAATTAACTCAAAAGTAATCAAGTTAGCATTTGACGATAGGATAAATCCACTTTTCCTATAATTGGTTAATCTTCCTTGTGTGATTTTGGATTTGTCAATTAATTGTGCTCAATTTTGATTTCCTTGCATTAATTTAGAATTTCAATTTTCAATCTATCTATATTCAATTGCTTAATTTTCTGCTCATTTTTATTTTCGTTTTAATTACACTTTTAGGCCTTAGATAAGTTAGGATTTGATTAGTTCACTAATTTCTCGTGAGATCGAAACCTTATATACTATACTTACGACCGGTGCACTTGCGAAATATTAAACGTTTTATAAAATTAAAACTTACTCAACAAGTTTCTGGCGCATTTACTGGAGAATTAGTTTATTACTTTTTGAATGCCTTTGTTTTAAGGAATTATTACACTTTTTGTGATGGCTATAATTATTGGGATGCTATTTGTTTTTCATATCAATGAAATTCCCATGTTGAACTTTAGCATCATTGTCCTCATACTCACTACACTAACCTTGTCAACTTTCTACTTCTCTTTGTGAACTGTTTAATAATTATGCTCTTCATTACTACATTTTCCATTACTTCCCACCTTATCGATAGCACCAACATATTCAAACCCACTACCTACCTTCTTCCCATATTTCTTCTCATTAGCTTTTGCCTTAACTTATTCTTCATCATTAGTTGCATAAATTTCATCATCACCTACATCATTTTCAGATTCAGCCATCTCCGTAACAAAATCTTCATTATCTCCTTCTACCTAAACTTGGAACAAACCCTCTTTATTGTCGATATCAGAATCATTTTCCTCACCATCCCCTGCAAGATTATCATAACCATGCTCACAATGGATTTCAACATTATAGTTCTTCAATTTTTCCATGCACTGAAGCATTGACAATATGACCTTATTAGGTTGTAAACTCAACTCTTTCGAGCATCTTATTGACTCTTCTAGAAATTTGTAAAATATCAATATAACTTTATGCCCTTTATCTTACGATACTCCTTTTAGTACTAACATACTAAGTTCATCAACACCAATATCCCTCTTCTATTTGATCTTGCCTCCAACATAATTGTTGTTTCCATTTTTTTCCAATACCCCACCATAATGAAACTTAAAATTTACTAACATCTTCATTACAAAGAATTTTATTGTTAGTTTCCAACAAATCAAAATTGTAGGCACCCCTCATCAAACCAAATCCATAACATGCTCTTTCTAAGGATTTTATTGCCACAACTTATTTATAAAACAAGTCCTCAATGTGTGAAACAAAAAGAAAATTAAACTGAAACAGGTTTTAGAATTTGATATAGAAAGTAACAAAATCCTATAATTTAATATAAAGATAAGAAAATATGTAATTTAATAGATAAGTAATTGAAATCCCTATCATCTTAACTCATTTATTCGGTTACTACAGTTTGCAACTATAATTGGAAACCAAGTAGGGAAAAGGCACATAAACTACTCGTAGAAACTCAACTAGAAGCATTAATAAGGAAAATTGAAGGCCTAGTTGGAGCAGTGAGAATAATAGAAGCATTATGTTTTTTTTAAAGGAATTAATAACCATCATTGAAAAAAGTTAAAACATCCTTTAAAATGGTAAACCATAGAGTAACATACAATGGAAACTAGATGTACTAAGAAATTCAATAAAAAAATGAATGTAATCCCACCAATTGCCTCACAAGATAGCATATTCGAGTTTACGCATATTTCCTTGTATGTAAAGGGTCTAGAGTTGTCTAAAGAAGAAGGATAGTCTCCAATATATACTCGCAATAAATTGCAACCTTGATTAATTATATAGATAAAAACCTACATCCTAATTTGAAAATATTATGTTGCTACATTCTATAAATCAAATTACGAAGGGAGATTTGGAAGACCATTTTATCATCTTTATATGAAAAGTGTATTTGAATGCTCTATTCGACAATTTATAACCAATCAACAAGAGGAAGAGTTATATTGCAGAGGTTTATGATGCCTCTCCATGCATACAAGGAGAGTTATAATGAAGAGGTTTAAGAATTCTAAAATTCTGGAAAATAACAAGCACAATAAATCAAAACATAATTATCTAACCAAAGTCAACAATAAAACTGAACAAAAGAAAAACATAACACAAATAACCAAATTCAACAACAGAACACATAATAAAGTAAATTGAATCGAAAGAAGATGACAAGCCTTTAAGAACAAAAGAATTGAAAAGTGATTTGGAAGTAGGCGAAACAAATAACCAAAGTCAACAACAGAACATTAAATTATTAGAAAGAATTTGATATTCCGCCTTAACATTACTGAAGTAGCGTCGCCATCATTCCCAGTCTGAAGTAGCCAAAAGAAAAACCAAAACAACCATTGCAGTTCTGCTGTTTATCCCCCAATAGCATTTCATGGGCAACAGTAAAGCAGACTAATTAGAATATATGCAAGTTGATCCATGAGCACCTTACCTGTTGAGAGGGAAATGATGGGATAAGACTGTAATGACCAACATTATCTTGAACTGGAAAAACCATCCAACTCAGTCAAGGCAGCTACGCAATTGAAATGAACTCCACGGTGGTCAAACTCCAACCAGAATTATAAGATTTAGCTATATTAAAATGTACATATATTTCAAATCAGGAATTGAGGACAAATCTAATTACATTACCAATAGATGGAACACATTAATGCCAACAGAATAAATCATGGCAAAACGAGAGTCGTTCTATGAAGAATTTATTTTCTTTTCTCATTTAAATACGACCTGAAAGAAAAAGCTTGTCAGGTCCACCAACTGAAGTGCAGAGGCAACATAACCAACAGTCAATTCCTACACTTTATTCAACACTCTGCATTTAATACATAGAGATATTATCTACTAATGGATTATATATGACGGTGCTTCTAGTTGCAATTTTCCCATGCAGTAGGCCCTGCAGTAACCTGCATGGATCAACTTCATAAAATATCTTCAAGAATGGTGGACAATAACAGTCCTTGGACAAACTCACTCCTTTTCGCTTTCTCTTTCTGGTCCTTAATTGATAAGGGTGATGACTTCACATTTCTGTCGACAAAAATAAAAATGAAAGCAATGGATACGGAAGAATATTTTCAGAGAGGTACTATTGGCTAATTGTATAACATATTCCAACTAACTGCAACAAAAACTAGGTCTACATCACCAACAAAAGAAGGAATTCCATCAATTTAGAAGAAAAAGAGATTTATCTCAATATCCTCCTAGTGAAGTTTTACCATGCATCTTATATCCTCACTCCAAGATAAGTTTCAACGTACATCCCATCTATCTCTTTGCAAGGTAACACTTTGAACTGTGTTAACAAAATCTTTCAGTTAATGCATTGAACTCATCAATCCAGAAAATGTATCAACTGCGACATCCTTCCCTCTAACTTCTAATTTACTGAGGTCTTTCCATGGACATAGGTCCCTTAAAAAACTTGATTTCCATGAGTATGCATGTATGTGACCGTAAGATGGCTCTAAAGACTACTGTGCACTTGCAGCTGAATCACCAAACTTCATATATTTGTAACCAATTAGCGATAACATAAGAATTATCATGAAAGGTACCACAGAAGCATCGAAAGTTTAGGCTACATGATCAGGGGAAGGAATAGCACAAACAATCTTCCTACACAACTTAATTTGTTGTCTTATCCATGTACAGAACGATAAATTTTGTTGAAAATATCAATTTGTGGGCCTTTTAAAATCAAAATCATGGGAATAATCATGATATCTCCCTTACTTTGACACTTATCAATGGAAGCATGCCGGTTGATGTTGATTCTGTTGTTCCAGGACCATGCAAAATAAGTAAAGAAGAACAAGAAACATACCGTACTGCAACATTTTCCTCTGAAGCTTTCTTTTCTGAGGTTGTTTCGGTTGTAAAAGAAGGCGGTCCACTAGCCAAATCATCACCCATAGGCAAAAAGAATGAAGACAACAATGGATCTGGTGCTGCATTCGATGAGGATATTACATACGACGAACCCCCAAACAGTGACTGTAGATTTCCTTCTCGCAATTCTTTCCTCAACAAAGAAAGTGTTGAATGAGGTCCACCTCTACGTGATTTTCTCTTGTGCTGCAAGTATGCATTTGTTAAGGAACTAATGACATTAAGGCCGTAGTGAAGCATTGCAAAAAACCCAGAACTGAAGGACAACTGTATTCAGATACCAATAATTTGGTTAAAAAGTTTGGAAAAGGAAACCAATAATGAATGCTCAATTATTAGCATGTTTACCCCGGAATATCAAACCATTAAAAAAGTCCAAACTCAATAAACAACCATCTGGTTCAAGACTTCCTACAATCATAAAATAAGAATCATTGTGAAAGGGGTGCAAAAGGTCTATGCAATTCTTATGCCAAAGGCAACGAGAAGTTAAACTGGGGGTCCTTATTTTGACAACACTTCACTGCCTATGATTCAGATTTTCATTTAGTTAACAGGTAATCCAAGAATAGCAACAAAAATGGTCTTAATTTATTAAATACCCTGATAAAGGTGCACATCATGTATGATGAGTTTTACAAGAAATCTAGTTGCAAAATTCACTGGAAAATACAAACAGTTTCTCCTCTTTTTAGCAATAAAGTTATGTAACATATTTGCAAATCCACGCAGAAATTCCTGGAATTGGAGCCCATATTAACTAGGAGAAAGGATATCTTATATATGTTCCCATGTTGTAGAGTTATGTGCGCAACCATATCAACCCCCACCCTCACTGCACAAACTGGGCAAATCTGTAAACAAAGAGGATAAATCATGGACAGAAAAACCCTTCAAATTAGTTTTTTTATCATTTTACATTAAAAAAAATTCTCCATCATATAAATTCAGAGCTCGTTAAATCAAATTCTCTACAGAAGGAATTAATTCCAGTTCCACAAATATAAAATGAGGCCAGGCAAAGGTAGCCACCATCCAAATGATCTCAATCCGAGGACACTCACAATACCAGCTAAAGGGATGGTATCACACAATAAACTGCTTATGTAGGGAATAACCCAATCTGTATTACTGATGTAGACAAACTATACTTGATGTAGGTATAATCAAGGATCATATCGTCAAAGACAATCATAACCTAGCAGAATAATTTTCCAACTCATGAAGCACATCAAATATGGTTAAATGTTAGTCATGTACGTGAATCAACAATAATCAATGAAGCAATCAGTAAATACTAACCAGCAATGGCTGTTTCAAGTTGGCATGCAGGAAATTGTTCAGATAAGATATCATGGTGACATTCAGAACATTTTTATTGTTTGCACTAATTCAGAAATTCTAAACATAAACAGAAAGATTTAAACCACATAATAATAGTGAAGAAATCCTGCACAAACCCAGTTTACAGAAGATGAAAATTTGTAATGAAAGATGTTAGCCATTAAAGATGTGAAAACAAGTACCCCATTTTTTGCCTCCACAGGATGTTCATCATCGATATGGCAGCACAAGCCAACAATATCATAATATTCTGAGCAGAATGGGCATGGAAATTCTTCCCTTATGTCATCATCTCCGTCAATTTCCTCAAACCCGATAAACATATCTGCAGTTACAAATGTTATTATGATGAGTCATGAAGAGTTTCCATAATTACCTCCACAATCTCTAAAAGCCTGATCAGTGGAGGAAATATTAAATAACACATCATGGAATCACATTCTAAGGTCAATTATTTAATCCACAGTTTATGCTATTTCAATTACCATATTCTACATTAGTGCTAAGCTGTTAATTGAAGCATATAGTTCTTGTGAGACAAAAAAGCGTAGGTTCTCTCTCTCCCCCTCACTGAGAAAGCTGCATGCTTCACTATCTTCATGATGAAATACCAAAATTGTCAACTGGAGTAATGTCTAAAACTGAAAAAAGGAAAATCATATCTGTTTCATTTTCCTTTCGTGGAAAATAACAAAAGTCAAGTACCTAATACCACTGGATCTATTAGCACAAAATTTACTAGTCAGTGCCATTAACTAGTAATTGTAGGAAACAATATCTGATGCCTAAAAATTCTCCAGTACTATTTAGTATGTTTTCTGAATTCTAGCATAACTTTGTGCCCTATTTTGTTAATTTAATTAGTTCTATGTTATTATACAGAAGTCTTCCTAGAATATAGGAATTTTTGAGCTAAAATAGGTAAGGATTGAAGAGATAGAGTCAGATACTAATTCTATATGCAAAAGGACTCCAAAATAGGCATACAAAAGTCTTCTAAATCAAGAAAAGACCTTCCTAATCAGAATAGGACAAGGATATTACGAATTTTTCAGTATAAAAGGGGCTACCACATATCAGATTTCACACTCAGCAGAACCTACACAACCTGCACTCAAGAGAGAAGGCTGGGAAGAGGGGATTATCCCAGCATCGAGGCTTCTCGTTATATTATTTCCATCATGTCTTTTCTGAATTTATTACCAGTTGTGTTTGTGTTTACAAACATGTTAGCTTAATTTCTTTTTAGTGCCAAGGGGAGGCTGAACCAAACCGTATTCTACCATGATTTGATTGTTTAATTGTTATCTTTTTAACACATGAATTTATGCTTTATTCTGTTCTTAATGCTTCTTTGATTTTTATGCAAGTTATTCATTAAAGCAACCGGAAACATGGACCTTTAATTGATACATGTATAAAATTCTTAGATGAATTGATTATTAGATCTTGATAAAGCATAGCTACGATTGCTAATACAACCTGAAATATTGGACTCTTGGATAATTTTGGTGGTAATATTACATGGGTTTTATTAATTTTTAATGCATCTAGATAGTTTTTGATTGATTACATGACCTAAAAAACTGGGTGTTTGATGTCAGACATTCGTCTAGATAGTTAGTTAGAACCTGAAACATGGCTGACTTTACTAGAAGAAACTACACAAATTCATGTAAAGAAAGTATGTTTAGAGCTTTTCATGATAGAGGGGGTGAGGGAAAGCTGAACTTTGGTACGTTTTTAGTGAATTAATTAGTTCTTCACGTATTTTTGGATAGTTATTAATTGTTAGTCAATAACTTCACAATCGACAGCTTGAATAGTAGTTAAAGGTGTGATTTTGAGTATTAGTGATCAATCCTTGTAAGAACGATATCTATACTGCTATACTATAATTCTAGTGCACCTGCTAGGTGAAAGTTTAGCTCGTATCAATATCCTGTGGACCCCATTAATGCCAACTAAAAACACCACTCACCTTACTATTTCAGCTAATAGAAGCAAAGTTTGAGTTATTACCTTTTGATCACATCATTAACACTATGTCACTTCTCAGTTACAAATCACAACTTGCCACTTCCTAACAGTTCTCTCTCTCTCTATTATATATATATATTTATTGTGTGTGTTAGTGTGGGAATGAACATCGTTCCACTATCACAATATAAGCTCCAGTAGAAGAAATTGTTCTATGTCAATGATGGGGAGAAGGAGAGAGGGATGAACAAAGCAAACTTTCTGATGCAAATGGCATTGTTGCAAGCACTCTACTGTTTCTTCTACTTCATAAATAGTAAATGGAAGAACCCCAAACATTTTTTGGAGATAGAAAACTCGACAGCCCTCTTCAGTAAAACTTTGTTTGGCCAAAACAAATTCAATCTTTGAGAGCCATACTGCTCCCTTTTATCTCCCATTGATTAGACGCTGGTAATTGTGAATTGTGGTGAAAATTTCGTGCACATAATCTTCAATTTGGAATACCGGAACTATTTTCATCTAAGAACTCTAGTTCCAAAATAAGATCTATTGTTTCCAAACCACAAAAGGAAATATCTAAAGAACCCTTATCAGTTCTACTTCTACCTGTGCTAACTTAGGGTCACTATGAAAATCATCATTTGACAAAACAATAATGTTGAGATACTACTCTCAGTTAGCGTATGATTCTGCGAAACAGTCATGCCACTGAAGGGAAATCTTTGTATACATATAAAAAAATGAAAACGACCGAGTCACATCTTTCAAGCATCCAGTCGACGAGATTGTCTCCTGCTCGTTAAAATATCGACAACACCCTATTAAGGGATCGTCAACAATAACTCCCACAAAAGGAAAAAAAAAGAAAAAGGAAAAGAAGTAACTTTATTAATACCAAAACACCTTCGAAATGTAAAAGTCTCACCAGATCGCGAATGGAAAGCTGATTGATATCGCTTTGAGGTTGAGGAAAGATGAACGCTCCTCGAATCAGCGTCCATAGCTAGAAAATCAATTTCTTTATAGTTTCAGTTCCCAATTTCCAAACTGCAGAAACCGATCCCATAAAAAACAATAAAAAATCAATCTATAAAACAACGAAGTTTCTGCTGGTATTCAGCGACTGATGGGTAATCGATCGTATTTCTCAAGAATCAATTATCGCAGACCGGAGACTTGCAGAGGAAGATAACACAAAACTTATATCGAAGGTAACGATGGTACTGATAAGTTAGGTCTTTTCCGATAGCTTCTTAATTTAGTGATATTGAGAGTAAGATAGAAATATTTAACTGTTTTGTCCAATTCTATCTTCCAATTGTGGTTTTTGATTTTTGATTTCCATTTTACCTGTTTTAAACATACGTTTATATGTTTGTAATATAAAAATTGAAAATAAAAATATATTTAGTTAAGATTTTTTTATTTTTGATTTCCATTTTACTTATTTTAAACATACGTTTATACATTAGTAATATAAAAACTGAAAATAAAAAAATATTTAATTGAGATTTTTTGATTTTTGATATCCATTTTACTTATTTTGAACATACGTTTATACATTTTTAATATAAAAATTAAAAATAAAATTATATTTAGTTGAGATTTGTAATATAAAAATTGAAAATAAAAATCTGTTTAGTTGATATTTGTAATAAAAAACTAAAAACAAAACTCTGTTTAGTTTTATCATTTTGTTTCTATTTTTATAATTATATTCTTATGTTAATAAATTTAATATAATTAATTATATTTTAAATTAATTAATTATCATTATAGCTAAAATTAAAATATATGTAAATTAAATAAATTTAAAATTACACATCAATTGTATATAATAAAATTATATAAATTAATAAATTAGATTAAGTCATTCTAATCAATAAAAGATATCCATCATATTATAATTTTTGAAAATAAAATATTATTATCGTTTACAAAAAGAAACATAAATCAATTAGAAATAATATAATGAATCCACGTTTGTCTAGCAATTCATTTCACTTCAAAGACATACCCCGAAATTGTGCTGTAGTAATATTATACTTCACTTGAGAACTTACATCTTTATTTTCATTTTTCCTAATTTGTTTTTCATTTTCAACACATTTGTCAAATAATTCATCTCTTTATCCATACATTCTAATGTAATCGTGCCTAACACAACATGCAATATTAATGTATTTTTGTTTCTCTATATCATAACTCGACATGTTTTTAAGTATAGAGAATCTTACTTTTATAACGTCAAAACATCTTCAATAACACTTCTTAATAAAGAATGCCTGTAGTTAAACAATTCTTGTGGACCTTGAAGTCTTCATCTGCCTCTACAATCTTGCAAATGATATCTTCACCTCAGTATGGTGAAAGAAAGAAATCTAGGCATATTAGTGTAGCCTGAATCAACTAAAAGGTGCTTACTTAACATATAAAGAACAAAATATTAACAAAAACATATTAAAAATGAATCATAATTACTATATTTATTTAAAATAATATAATATCTTATGGAGGTATAAGAAAGTGATTTACTGGATTTGTCACTATTTCTAAAAGAACTCAAGAGTCATTTACAATATCTTCCCATCCAGTCAATAAATATGTAAAGCATATGTTAAATGAGCGATAACACATAATATTTTGGGTTAGATTAATTCTTTTGCCCCTGTATAGTATTTGTTAACATATGCATTAATATGTATACCATCTATTGCTCTTATAAAATCCTAAAAATTAAAATAATTATTAATCATATAGATATAATTAAAATAGTAATTAAATATATGAATGTTTATAAAAATATCGAAATTTTTTTGAATTATATTAAACCTCCGTAGGTGTATTAGTATAAGATGGTGGAGTAATAACTCTTTTTTTAAGAAAATTAATTGCATGTAAGACTTTACAAAAGTACTTCGAAATTGTACAAGGAAAATGTTTAAATCATTCTACATTGACTCTAGTTGTCTCATTATGTCTTATATTCATCAAGAAAATTACTACTTGTTCCTCCACAGTTAAATGACTTGTAACCTTTAAGCCTCCTAAACTCATATAAGCTCAAGAAGATTATTTTTCTCATTCTTTAAAGTTTTCATAAATCCTTGTAAGATTCCCATTCAAAAGTCTAATATTTAGTCATGACCTGGTAGAGCAGAAATTTTATATGCTTGCTTTTGTAAATGAAAATATTTGTTCTCTCCTCCAGCTACAGAAATAATTATTACCTTCTTTTGTTCATCATTAGAATCTAATTCGAAGTCTGATAAGAAATCCATGTACCTACAATGCCAACATTAAATAATTAATAAAACATTCAATCAAAAGGTTTAATTAAATATAGACAAAATATTCATACAAAATATAGACCTAACATTAAGTCAAGTATTTATACAAAGCACAGACTTAAAATATTCAAACTATGGATTAGTGATTAATATAAAAGTGTCAAATTAATAAGAATTTGATTTACAATAACATGAAAATATAACTAAAGCGACATAATCTAATCCAACTTCCTTGTATTTGTCATCTTCACAAAAATATCCCTATAAAGTGGATAACTATATAAAGCCTTTATAGCTTTTCCATATTGCACATCGTCAACACCAATTCATCTAAGGAATTCGAACATTCCATCATTATAATAAACTCTTGAGATTTATTCTTTGCAATGGATGATGTTTCACTCAGTTTTTTCTCAAGTAAATCATTCTTCCTTTTTGATTGTTCACCAACTATAAGCAAGACCTCTTCTACAATGTTAGAATGTATGTGTCTTCTTTGCCTTCTTATTCTAAGGAGATTTCTATTTGTCTTCTTTGCCTTCTTATTCTTAGGAGATTTCTTTCTCTTAGATGGAGAACTTATATCTTGATCTTCTTTTTCATTCTACAAGTAATCTTAATCAATATCATTTTTATGTTCTTCTTTTGTACTATTCGATGGAGATTTAGATGACGGATGTGCATGTACACCAATTCCAGTAGTATCTCTAAAAATATGACACATGTCTGAAAATTCCTTACATATACAAGTTTGAAAATTCCTTACATACTTTTTTCTTGAATTTGTGAGCCATTTTATGCATCTATAATGATAAAAAGGAATATGAGAATAAATATTATATAATATGATATATTAATAAAACAAAGATATATTTTACCTTAAATAGATTTTCCC
>JANIIA010000005.1:17075323-17093668 GCA_027478495.1 Erythroxylum alaternifolium
TTAACTAATAATATAATTAAAATATTCATGGGGAGGGGTTTTCTTGTAAATTTATGTGTGTGTTTTGTTTCTGTCTCCGTCTCCGTTTTCTTGTCCTCTGGTTTTAGAAGGAACAAAAATTTTATGTCTCTGTCTCCAGAGTCGGGACAAAAATTGGTGGGGACAGCAAGCAAACAGATCAGGTATAAAATTTTTCTATCTCTGTCTTCTGTTCTCACTCACGAGGACAGTAACCAAACGTAGGGTTAGGAGACAAGCATATGGAAATGGAACTAATGGAGCAGTAGTTATCAATCTCAGTACATTAAAGATTTGAAATCTACTGTCGTTCTCTTTGTCGTGCATGCTTTTAAATCTTAATCAAATAGAATTAAGTGGATAAAGATTAAAGAATGCTTTTACACTATAGGAGAGTCCATTGGCCTGCCTTTTACGTTTTCCGATCAATCATTGGTTGAAAACGTTCCCGTAAGGTTCACATGCTATATATAATATATTGATACGAAGGAATTAAATAAAGCTTTTCCTCTTTTCTTAACGGCATCTTCTTTTTGGTATTATCTTTTTAACACGTAAAATTGTTAAGAATCATTATTATAATTTTCTCTAATGTCTCACCTTTATCTTTGCTTTTCTTTTTCCAAATTTAGCTCTTAAAAATGACATTGTAATCTTTCATCTTCAGTTGCATAATCCCTTCAAGATGGTTGTATTATTCTTTTTAATTTTTAATTTTATTTATAATTTTTACTTTGAATAAATTTTGAAAATAATAACACATCATAAAAAGCTACAAATAAAAATTTTGAATAATAGTTTTCGGAATCTAAAAACAAAGTTTCGGCAATTTTTTTTAGAATCTCCATAAAGAGACTTTTTAAGTTTTGAGATGGCAGAATAGATTGATGTTTTTGCCCCTAAAATTTGAAACCAGAGAGTTGCTGCCTATTATACTTGGAGTATTGATTTGATCAAATTGAAATAGAACTACCCAATGGTTCTGTTTGAATGTAAGGATCAAAATTAGCCAATCAACCTATTTCTAGTTGAATCGGTATTGAACAAGACAGTTCTAATTGAATCAGTATTGAAAAAAGAAGGTTAAAAATAAGGGAATTGACTTAAATTTTTTTCAAAGAAATATTAAATCTAATAGTATATATTTGTCACACCCCTACCTAAATAAGGCCCGGGATGAATTGTGTAGCATTAATCCAACATTGGAAATACATTTTATCCATCTAATCATTATTCAATTAATAAGATATTTTAAAGTCTAAATAGGTATAATCTATTCATTCATTTATCGTAATAGTCTAAGTGTAATCTTATCATCATTCAATACATAAGTTCAAAACGTACTTGGTAAGAACATAATAGTAGTAATTTATCCAAAAAAAAACATAATAGTAACAATAATAATTTTAGTCTATAAGTTTGCAACCATATCAATGACTCGGATGTCTAGATTGACGTCAAAAGACACATTGTTCTAAATAAATGAGGAAAGCAAAAACAATTGGATAACTTTGGTCAATTTTGTCTAGATCTTACTCACGCTCATTGTTGTTGCTGCTAGCTAGTCGACTTAATAACTTTTTTTTCTTTTTACCTAGGGGAAGGGAAAACAATGAAAACACGAGTATTATACTCAATAAGGGAAAATATTTTTACCTTGTGAATGGTCATGCATTGAAAACTTATTTTCATTTCGAAAACTATTTTGGTTTATAAAAAAACAAGTAATAAGTTCACTACTTATGTTCACACACAACCATGCCTGATGAGGTATCTATAACATTCCAACATAAGCACCACACATATGAAGGCATAAGTTCATAGTTGCATTTTACATCAAGGTCTAAGCAAATATCCATTCTTGAATCAATCATAATTTTATTCATTAAGGCATAAGCTCATCATTGACATTTCACATCAACAACTCAAACAAAACACCCATATTTGGAGCATGCAACACTACAATAGCTGAAAATCACACACACAACCACTCATAGACACACACACATATTTTTCTAGGTTTTGAAAAGTAAATTAAATCAATAAGAGCAAATATTAACTCAAATTAAAGCAAATAATAACAAGAATTGAATATCATAACATGATGGGCAACAATGGAATGGACATTCTTAATTAAATTTAAAATGTTTTATTTAATTTTAAAAGTTATTTCCTTTTGACATTAGAAAATAAATTTCTAATTAAGAAAATATTATTTCTAATTAGATTAAAAATATTTTTCTAATTAGATTAGAATATGTTACTTGTAAATTTTTGAAAATTAATTTTCCAAGTGGACACCTACATGTTGTGAACAAAAGTGGTTTCACTAGCAAAATCATCAAAATACTTAATTGAAAATTTTAAAAGGTTTAACACTAAATTGAAAAAGTTAAAGGCTTTAGAATATGTTATCCTTTAAAAATGTTTTTGATTAGATTCATTAAATGAGTCTAGATGATTAGAATTTGTTTCCATATGAATTTGAAATTTAGTTTCAAACCAAATTGAATTTTTATTTGGCATGATGAATTGCATATTTAAGATGTATGATACTTTTTATGTAACGTGTGTTTAATGTGACCATCAAAAATTAAATTCTTTACTAAAATATTAAGTGCATCATCAGAATATGATACTTATTTTCCATTATTTAAGAATAAAATCAGAGTTCCAAACTCAAGCCTTTTTAACTTGAATATGTTTTATCTTAAACTAACGAGTTCTTTAACTAAATTTGTATGATTTGGATGATCAAACTCATTATCAGATGAATTTAAAGGCAGAGTTAGAAATAATAAATGATGTATTTTGGTTAAAAGTTATCACCTAACAGATCTAAGAGTCATATGAGATGTGATTGATAAAGTTGTTATAGACCTAATTTAAGGATAGTCGGTAATTTGTTGAACAAACTCAATATCAACTAAATTTAAATGAGATCCTAGCCGATTAGAGAGAATAAAGTAATCTTTCTGAATCGTAATAAGGACTATTATTTTAAATAAAATAGTGCGAATAACTAAATAAATAATTAAAGTCCTAATCGTGTTTAATTGTCATGGCGTATAACCAATTACTTCCTTTCTTACATTTATTTTTTTCTGAGTGAGAATTACCTTTGTTTGGTATAATTGATAGTACAGAATTAGTGAACCAAGTTTGTTAGACATAGGATTGGGTTTGAGAAGGGTTCTCAAAGAAAGGAAAATTGTATGTCTATTTTGTAACTTTGTTATAATCCTTATTGAGGATTTAGTGACAAATTTTTAGAGATATATTAATATCGTATATATGACAAAATATGATAATATTTTGAGTTGATTAATGTCTCGTAAACTTTAATAACAACATGTAAGATGGATGTTAACATTGAGATAACATGATGCAAATAATTGGATGAAGTATAGATGAATGATATAATAGCTTGATGAAATTGTTTCACTCAATTTTAGCCTACTAAAGTTGACACACCCCTATCCTGAAATGACTAGGCAGCTTATCCGACACCCTTCGGTGACCTTCCGTTCAATATCTGACCCTACTGGAAAGTTCCCCTGAAGTTAAGCCTACTTTCTTTTTAATCGAAAAGCTTTAACATATCATAAAAGATATAAGTAGTGGAGTTCTTTAAAAATCATTTTTATTAAAAATTTTGGCAGCACAACAATTTATTTTGACCTTCCCAAAATTTTCAAATCTCTGTAAAAGTTCAAAAACATTTCTATAATCATCTTAAAATCCCCACAACAAATTTTGGACTTTAAGTCCATTTACAAGCAATCTCAACAATCACTTCAATAATCTTAAAAATAAACTCAAATATATTCATGCATTTAACTTTAAAACATTCATATACATTCCTTCTTTACACAAAACATAGTCCAAAACATATTTATAAAAATGCAAATGTTCCCAAAAACATTTACAAGGCAAAAATTCCTACACAACAACATGTGACGAAGTTGACTAGTCATGAGGTAGAGTTCTTGCTATTAAAGCCCTTGAGAGTGCATCTAGGAGGTTTCATTTAAAAACAGAAAAGTGAGTGTGAGCTAAACAAGCTTAATGAATGCTAGAATTTCTATTCAAATCATATTTAAACATTTAAACCTCCCTAAAACAAATTTATCTCAATATTTAATATGAAACCTATATACTTCCATAAATCAAGTTTCTCAAATTGCTTTTCAAATAAACAGTGAAGGCATTAAAAATGTCATGAATTTCTTACTCGACATAGCCTATCATTAATACCTTTAGGCATAAAGTCACGAAGTTGGTTTTGCGTCGCTTACTCGCGATTGATTACCCACTAGTTGCGGAGCTGATTCTACATCGCTTACCCGCATTAGGATAACTGTTATACATCGATAGTTATAGAGCTAGTTTTGCATCGCTTATCCGCAACTGGTTAATTACTAGTTACGACGTTGATTTTACATCGCTTACCTATACCAGGTTCATCGTTATTCACCGGTATAATAACATGTATAAAACCTATCGGTATACCATAGTCTAAAAAAATATTTCCTTTTTATCAACCAATAACATCATCTCAATATAAACCCAAATCATATAAGATTTAACTTTCAAACTTCAATTCATATATTGTTGAAAACATAAAATTATACTAACAATATTCACTTATAATGCATTATTCACATAAAACTCATAATTCATATTCACTTCACGATAGAATAGAAATCATTTTCATAAAATACATTTAAAATGCACTCATCGTTGAGCAATTTTATCGCCAAGCATACTCACGCATTTTGTGCCTTTCCTTTGCCTACACAAGCGCATTTTGCTTAGGCATTTATTTCCAAATTTAGAAATAAGAAATTAACACTATAATTCATTTTAACTAAATTTGAGATTAGTATTTAATTGTGTAACACGTATACTAATGGTATTTTCGATTACTACCGTAAGCTAACCTATTGTTCTCCATTTATAATTCTAACTGCAAAAGTCACTTCAAACAATAATTTACCCATTCTAACTTATCAATTTCTTAAAAACACTATCTCACTCAATTTAATTCATCATATCATGATCATGCATGATGAGCCATGGTTATGTCCTATTTCCAGAATCCATAACTCCACTTGTTCCCTACTTTTCACATAGAAGACATTCAAATTAGGCTTTGAGGTCTTCTAGACATTTATTTTCCTAGGTCTCTAGTTTCCATATCATCAAAAATCATGCCATGTCAACATCTATATCATGAAAAATGTATCAAATATCACAATATGTTTCAACACAGGGGCAGTATCAGGTTACCATTTTTAATCTCAAACTTTGATATCATTTATCCAGAATTAGGTCTAGCTTTATTCTAGAGATTTTTAATACTATGTCTTAGGTTTCATCTCCAATTTGAATCACCTAATTAGGAGGTCTTTAGGCTGATTTATGGCCAAAACAATAGGACTGGTTCAAACTAACATAAGACAAAATTCTACTACACATTCCTCTCTTGTTATATTCAATCAATTCTATGTAAAGAAATACCAAAATAACACCAAGAAACCATTGATCTTAAACACATTCTTCTCACTCAAAACAAACCCATAAACATCAAAAATTTAGGTTAAGAAAACTTACCACTTTCTTTCTCCAATCTTTTGGGTAAATGATGACAATTTAGGTTTAATCAAGGTTTCTCCAAATTTCCATCAAAACCCATCAACAATGGAAGCCCTCTTCTTCCTTTCTCCTTGGATGGCCTTCAACCTTGCTTCTCTTATTTTTACTTTTGTTTTTACTCTCTCACGTTTACCTTCTCAAATACTCTCACGGTTATGTTCAAATGAAGCCAAAAGTCTTGCTTTATTCTTTTTGTTCTTACTTAATGCTTTACACATGTCAATGTCTTAATGGTTGTCTCTACTGATTAACTATTTATTTAATAAATGATGCTTAACCCTTAAGAAAGCCTTTAATTTGTCATTATGTGTGAGTTACTAATCCACTCACATCATTATAGACAAAAAGACCAAAATGCCCCTTTAATGAGTTTAATTCACTAAATAATTGATCTACATTCCGAAAATGTTTTACAATCGTCTTATCATCAAATTGACTATGAAATTTTCTAATTAGGGTCAATACTTATTGATTTGATGCTTTAAAAATTTTCTAATGGTTTTAAATCATTAATATTCATTACTTTCTAAAAAGGGCATTTTAGTCCAAAAATTTTAGAACTCCCGAAATCCATCATGTCGGACTTATTTTTTGGATATTTTTCATTATTTCGAAGTTGACTCCCACAAAAATTTACTATTCATCCAAAAATACTTTTCACAGAGAATAAACATTTTTATTTAGTGAAAGGAAAGGTTTAGGGTTTTACAAAAGTCTAAAAGTATAAAGATGGACACATTTGAAGGCATTGGTTGTATTATGATAATAATAGTCATTAGAAGAAAAATGATTGTGTGACTTTTCTTATCAATACATGATATGATAAAGATCATTTATATATCTAATTCATCATTTTGAGATTGAATTTGGATTCAACATTATTACAATGTTCAAAACGTGATAAGAAATAGATTGTTAAGTAAAAGAAGATAATCTAAGTTTATATAAATAGTTTGAATATGTTAAATCATGAGAGACCTAAGCTAATAGCAAGAATACATAATTAGATAACTGAGACTATCCTTTTATTTCATGTTAGTTAAATCAACATAATGATAATCATAAAGTTACGTATGAGAATATATGTATCATGTTGATTATGAATCGTATGAAACTTATAAAACTTGTTAAGTTGAATAGTGACCAAATCAACCTTTGGCGAAAGGATGACAATATTGAATTATTAAGTGTATATTGTGATGTGTTTGATATAATAACAATTCATGAAAAAATGGATACTCATATTTTATTGGGACTTAATGGGTTACACTTAAAATAATAGTTTAAAAGAAAAGATTTAATTTAAATTAGTTGAATTTGATTGTGAAGTTTGAGAAAGTTAAAAAATCAAATACGAGTTTTAATACAATCAAAAACGAAATATTTTATTTTATTATAATTATAATTATAATTAAAGTTTTACGTTTAATTATAATTAGAAAGTTTAATTTTAATAAGATAAGAACTCTTTTGTTTTTTCAGGAATGGATAAGAAAGCTGGCACTCATGTTTTCACCTTTTAAAAGTTGTCTTTTTTTAATTTTTTGTGAAACTGTTAGAGATTGGACTTGTAAACACAATTTGAGAATAAAAATTTTATGTAGAAATCCAAATTAGGTATATTTCAATAATTTTGTTTATAATTCGTATTTTCAAACTATTCAATTAAAGAGACACAATCAACAAATTATAGAATTAATTTTTTATTATGTTCATGATTATATCACAATTAATTTCCAACAAAAACTCCATTATTTACAACTCAAGCTGGAAACATGAATCCTTAGACTTGAAATTAGGTCGCTTGAGTCTAATCAAGCTTGAGTTGCCCAAAACTTGATTAGGTCAGGTTAAGTATGATTATTTTTTAATTTAAAATTTAAAAATGAATATTTTCAATTGGATCAAACGGTTAGAACTTTAGTCTTAAACTTAAAATTTTTTTTAAAAATATAAACTTGATTAAAACTCAATTAATTTAAATTAAACCTATTAATTTTAAGGTATATTATCTCAAGTTGGAAGTCTGAAACTTTAAATTTTTTAAAAAATCTAAACTTGATTAAAACTCAATTAATTTAAAGTAAGCCTATTAATTTTAAGGTATATTATGTCGAGTTGGACTAGGCATGCCACCTCTGGGCATTTCCCTGCCACGTATTCAAATGGATAGCCACGTTGCATTGCGCTGCATGAGAATGAAGGCGCACAGGTGTAAATGCATGCGAACGTAGAGGGCAAAGTGCCGGCGATAAAATTAAGACCTACAGCACTGGCTATACACAGGTGTGGCGTAACTTCGTCTGCGTCAGAGTCCTGTTGCTGTCTGCCAATTCAACTTATGTGCTTTTTGGGCCTCTTCGGCCTGCCAGCCACCCCACGCAATCTTTTTAGCACCATACACAGCTGCCAGAGGCTTAAAAATTGTTTAACGCATTAATCAGTTTCGAACAAGATAATTTAAAATTATTCTGTTATTTATTAACACCCATAACTCTTTTCTCCAAATGCTACACATGTCTAACTGAGAATCAAAACTTATCAGCGGCACGTGTTGACGAAAATCATTCAATGTGGGGTGAGTGACACGTAAGCCACGTGTAGCATGTGGAGAGACATCAAGTCAAAATGAATCAACAGAATAATTAATTAGCAAAGTAACTAATTGCTTTCTTCTTCTTTTATATATATATTTTTTCTAATCATTGGTGTAATTTAACTTCAGTTTTTATTGGAGCGGTTCACTAACTTGAGATCAATTGCGCCTCAAAGTGCTCAACCTTTTTGTCCTTTTTAGAACTATTGTGGTAGCTGCCCAAAGATCCACGCTTCCCACTATTTTTATTATTGCATTAAACAATTATAGTTGTGATTTTTTGTCTCAGTTGAAGTGAATCACATAATTTGAGAAGTTGTTTTTCTTTGTCTGAAACAATATATTTTTCCAAAATTTTATGTCAAAATTTATTAACTTAAAATAAAAATTAACTGATATAATATTAAATATTCTTAAGTTTAAGATAATGTCATTATTTATAATTAAATATGTACATTTTAGAATATTTTTGTATTTTAAAATGTCTTAAATAAGTTTGAAGTACTAGATATGTTCTGTTTTATAATTTTAAAACTATAAATTCTAGATTTCGTAGTCTCTAAATACGTTACCACTTCTTAGCACTCTCTTACTCTTATATCTTGATAAAACCTTAAATATTGCAATTATTAACTAATCAACCCCAAACCATTATGTAATTGCTAAAAGGCTGACTTTTCAAAAAAAAAAAAAACTTTTCCAAATATCTCCCTCTACAGGAATTTATTTCTCACCACCGAATATTCTTTGGCCATATATCTATCTCTGTCGGACCAACCACAAACGACAGGAGGAGAAAGGAGAGGTGACCCAAAAGCAAAGAAGCTCAAGTTTGTCCTCCCTTCTTCCTTCCTCTCTCTCTCCCTCTCCTTCTCCTTCTCTTAAAGCATAAGAAAAGGAAGAACAAGGGGAAAAGAAGGTAGGCACAGGTAAAGAGAAAAGACGACAGAAGGCAAATTTTACAATGACAATAACAATAATGGGAAAGAGAGAAGGAGAAGTAAATGTCGTCAATGTGAATAGCAAGGTAGGATCTAGGTTTCCTTTGAACTTTTGGGAGGTCACGGTGGCTTCCACTGTTGTGTTGGGGTTTGTGCTGGGCCTTTTGGGTGTTTACCTCACCATGCCTGCTTCAGATTACAGTTTCCTCAAGCTTCCTCGTAACCTTGAAGATCTCCAAGTACTCAGGTTTGTTTCTTTTACTTCCTCTTGTTTGAAAGTTTGGATCTTTTACTTCGAATTCCTTCATATTGTTCGACTGATTTGAAAATTTGGGTGTTTGTATGAAAACAGACCTGAATATGTATCATCGTGTTTATTTCTAGAATCAATTGGTGATGAAAATTCTTTTGTTTCTTTAACATTTCTTTCCCCTGAGTTAGAATTTTTAATATGGGTAGAATGTAGAGCCCGTTAACAAGAATTAGACTTGGGTCAACTATTATCAAAATAATTAGAACTAGTTACATTCGGATAGTTAACCCTTACCACTTATAAACCCTTTAATATTTTCATGTTTAGTCAATATGAGATATTCTAACACTTCCCCTCAAGCGACAACTAGAACTGGACATCCAGTTGTCGCTTGAAATAAACGAAGTGGTAACTAGATCGGGCCGCTAGGACTCGACATTCAAATAGACAACTGAGAAATTAATAATTCGAATCAAACCTGCTCTGATACCATGTTAAACGACCATTTCATTATAATAGCTTAAGCTGTTGTGTGAGATCAACTTAATTGGTTTTATATATTCGCTAACACCCCAGAATCCTTATCTTCGAAGTAAGTGAGGTTTTCCCCCTTTCTTGCTCTTCTCAATGCTAATTAATACATTGAAGGAAACCAAAACGTTTTTCTCCCTGAAATTGAAGATTGTGTCTTCAATTGTAATTACTATTTCATCTACACTCGGATGATTTTGTTTTAGAGTTGTAAATTACAGAAGGCTAGTGCTCTGCATGGTAATCCGGTTAAAGACATACCGCTTTCTTATTGTGGGAAAACTTATCAATGCAGTAGATAATTCTTCAAGCCTTACAGTGGCAAATTGTTTTAAGCTTCTTGAGTTAGGACCTTGCCATGTGACGTGCAGGTTTGGATTATGTTGTCAAAATTTGACATGATTTTCCAAGTGGAAGATTCAATTTTAGTCACTTGAAATTGGCTCAGAACTTGTATTTCTTGTGAATAATAAAGACAATGCTCAATGCAGGGTGCTTTGATAATAGCAAATGCATGATAAGATTTGAGGATGGTGGTACATACAAGAGTAAGATTCATGTTAGCGACCTCGGGTGGTCATGATAAGTTATGCCTTGACCGGATGCTTGCCAGATTAATACATGCAGTGGATGGAGGATGATTTGGATTTTGGTAGTATAACTAATCTTTAGGATAAGCATGGGTACCATTTAGAACTGAAGATGCAGTGGATGGAGGATGATTTGGGTTTTGGTAGTATAACTCATCTTTAGGATAAGCATGGGTACCATTTAGAACGGGAGAATAGCAGTAGCATAATTTTTGACGTTTGTTTTTGCTGTTTTGAAGCATTCTGATAAAGCTGGTTGATGTTCGGCTTTGATTGATTAGCATGGTGATAGTGCTTCATGTCTTTTCTGATTGAGAGAATGGGCCATTGACATATTTGTTAAATTGATGAGTTGGAAATATTGGGTTTCTGGATATTTCCCTCCTGCAGGGTAGTTACCCTAAGCTTCTTTTAAGTTATTCACCACAGCCCTTCAAATTCCACAATTGTCTACAGCTCCATCTTATATTGACAATGTAATTTGTTGCATTTCTCGTAGAGATCACCTTGAGAGCTACACAAGTGACTACACTGCTCAAGTGTTGGTGGGATACTGTGTGGTCTACATATTCATGCAGACTTTCATGATTCCAGGGACGGTTTTTATGTCACTTCTTGCTGGAGCACTTTTTGGAGTATTTAAAGGTGTAGCTTTGGTAGTGTTCACAGCCACCGCTGGTGCTTCTTCTTGCTATTTCCTGTCAAAAGTGATTGGACGGCCTCTTGTCTTCTGTCTTTGGCCAGATAAATTGAATTTCTTCCAAGCACAGGTGAGCCTGAATTCGTCGATGTTCGTTATTAACTAATTGGCATAATGGGACTAATTTCTTATCTTTCACTGTCAGGTTGCCAGAAGAAGAGAACGATTGTTGAACTACATGCTTTTCTTGAGACTAACCCCAACTTTGCCTAATACATTCATAAACGTTGCTTCACCAATAGTTGATGTGCCTTATCATATATTCTTTTTGGCGACCTTGATTGGCCTCATTCCAGCTGCTTATGTCACTGTTAAGGTATTTTACATTTGGGCTGGTTATGATTTCATAGGAATGAAATTTGCAATAATCTGCAATAGGCCGTGGGTAAGACTGGATTCAGGTCTTAAGTATATAAGAAGAAATAGAGGAGAGATTTCCCCAACTTTTAACATCTTGAGAAGGGATGAGGATTAGTCATATGTGGTTCATTCGCTATTCAGGGTAGCAATTTAAGCATCCTTTGTCTTTTTAGTAGTCTTTACAAACTCGAAGATATTAATAATGGGGTAGGTTTCAAGTCTGTAAATCGCCAGGAGAACTTGATTGTGCTGATACCTAACAACTGTTTTCCAAAGGACATGAATAAAGATTTTGACTTCTGATATCCACGTATAATGATTGTCTCTTCGTTGAGCAGGCTGGAATAGCACTTGGAGAACTGCAATCAATAAAGGATCTTTATGACTTCAACTCAATTGCTACACTATTTCTTATTGGAATTGTGACTATTACACCAACACTGATAAGCAAGAGTAAATCATAGTGTGCCTATTACGGAAGAATTTAGCCCTTGGAATGGTGTCAAATTTCTTGTGCAGATTAGCATCAAGTAAAGGGAGTATATAGCTGTAACTCTTGTGGCTCACACGGATAAAGCAAGATGACAGTGATGAAGGCACAGGTGCCTGGAGGTGGATCTATGTTTAGGTTTTGGCTGGGGGCTTGTATCGATTGTGGCGTCGGTGTAACTGTAATGTCAACTAAGACAAAACTTGTTTCATAGATAAATATATGTTCGTTGTTGTGAGTGTCATTTTAAGAATCCAAGTGAAGCCTCGCCTAAGCACCTCCCTACTCCACATGTTTCCTAATGTCAAAATTGTTGAAGATGTGTACTTAAAGGACACCAACTTTTTCTTAGAGAATCTCCAATCGAAGTTTGGTCTTTTAAGTGAAGTCTCGTGAATAATTTACACTAAAAGTTGTGAATAGAAATTTAATTTCTATTGTTTTTGGGATATTAACCTGGTCTTGGATATTGGTTAATATCCAATAGTGAGTTAGATACCTTTTTAAAAAAAATTATGAATGATTATTAAAAAATTATAAATGATTATTTAATTTTTATAAAATTAAATTTTAGTCCTATTTGCTGTTAACAATGAGTACTTCGCCCTCAAAACTGTTCTTAATTTCTCAAGTATCTTCCGCCGGTGAGTACTTGGCTCTTAAACCAGAGCTTGCACAGCATTCACAAGTAAAGATGAAATTTCCAAAGCAGGAAAGTTTTCAGACCTCAAGTTATTGTCCCCCAGAAACAACAGACTAACTAAACTTCAGTTCTTATCAATCAAGAAAGTCAAATCAAACATGTAAAAGAAACTAAGGCCTCGTTACAGCTGTCAACTGTTAAGACAGTGTCATACCACCTAAAAAGAGACCAAATTTCGCGTTCGTTGACAATGCAACCTAGAGAAAAATGGGAAAGTTCTACTACAGAACTATCATCCACGACAGCCATATTCAAGTTCCATCACTTAACAAGAAACTACAGCGTACTCAGAAACCCCAAACCCATTGTCAGGTGAGATATAACTAGGAGAGATAAGCTCAAAACTTGTACCTTGAAAATCCCCAAGGATTTAGTTTCGCTATTTATAAGTTTTGCCGTTGTTGTTTTTACCTGATCGCAACGGTTGCTTAACAAAAAGCAACTGTGTTACTAAACTGTCAATTTTTAGAATTAAAACACAAGTAGAAATATTAAATGAGCAACAAATAAATTAATAATCGAAATTTGATAACGTTGTTCGGCACACTCGACCTACGTCTGCAAGATGTTCGACACACTCGACTTATGTCTGTAGGACCTTCTCCCAATTTATTCACTTTCACAGAAGTACAACAGTTTTACACAAGGCTTTATCGAGATGACACTACTTACCTCTTGACACTATCCATTCGTATTCACAACTCGTGAAAGTATTTCACTCCCAATAATACGACCACCTTATGCTAACCTCAACAGAGGATTTTCATAATAATGTTTGATAATAAAGATGAAAATGAGACAACTCAAGTGATTAAATCATTGCAAACATAAACAAAGAAAAACACTTGAGATAAAATACTCCCCTAAATATGTAGCTTCATCAATCGAGAGTATGAGAAGTTATTCGCTAAGAATTCTGCTGTGAACCATCGAATTAATCACTGAAGTAATCCATGCACAGCAGCCACAAAATTCATCAAACAAATATATGTTTTATCACCAAAACATCACAAAAACACAACTACCCAATTGATCAAATTTACTACATGTTTTCCAACGCAAAAACGATTAAGCAACAGTCCAATTATTCATGCATATATGTAGAAACGTAATTGTTAAGAATAACTTAATAGAGCATGTAATTGCTCACATAAAAACAAAGAAATGCAGCTACAAAAATCGATTAATTTTTGTCAGTTTTTCCATCATGAAAACAATAACTAAGCTCCCCAGAAAATTCATGTAACCAATGGAGAAAATACAGTTGTCCAAGATGGATCAGATCACCGTAAAATTCAGCTATCTTAAATAACACAAATTACTAAAATAGGTTGTCAAATACAACTCCAAGATCACCAAAAATTTGCACACTATCTTCATTAAGATACGATGATTTCATCCCAAATAAATCCTATCATCACTAACATTTTATCCTTCATGTAATCTTATCTTCAAGAGTCCCACATAAGGTAGTTTACCTATCATAATGATATTCCAAATATATCAAACTATATTCAATTACAAATAATACCCAAAATAATTAATAAGATATCTTAACAATCTTCCTCCTTTTTTGACATTATTTGTGACATATAAGATCCCCCCTTAATAAGATAATTGGACACTCTCCCTTAATCGAACATCAAGTTCCAACTAACATCAAGTTCAATAACAATTGTCAAGTTCAACATAAGTAGATAATACCCAAAGAAACAATAATCCTAAATAAACAATTATCCAATCATCAAAGTTTCTTCCCATTTGGACAAAATAATGTCAAAAACAAAGGATGCCTTTAACGCGATCAATCTTAGCGAAGAAGGAGGCATAAAAATTAGTAGTAAGTGCAGCGGAAGAATCATAAGCACGTAGTGCAGCAGCAAAAGGCAAAGATGACAATTTACCACCAGTTAAAACATTAGCTAACATATCATTACTTACATCAAAGTCATCTGCATACAAATGATTAAATTTATAAACCCCAAAAATGCATTCGACGGATTATAATCAAACTTAATCAATCTCCGCCTTACATAAACCATATGAAAGCATATTTCCCAAACTCATATAGCCCACGATGTAGAGAGAAACCAAGATAAAACTTAAAAAACCTAAATCATAGAACACTCGAATCTTCCTAGAGGTCTCCAGCTAAGCTTCAACATTTTCTTGACATAACTCCGTAAATCAAAATCTAAAAGTAGAATTCTCAGATCATCAAGCAAAGCCTTATTTTCACATCAAATCTACTATTCAACAAGTAAAGAAAAAGTCAAACACACACCAATCACCTGAACCTTAGAAAACCCATAAATTAAAAACTCAGAAAACCTAGACGTTAACTCCTTTGAACCTCTCTTTTTTTTTTACTTACTTCAATAAACTTCAAAATTGTAAAGCACTAATCTTACTAATCACATTCTCAATAGGATGACCTCGTCTGATTTGTGATGGAAGATCCTTGTTGAAATCATGTTTCCTTGAGTTTTCGTTATCCGCCAAGTCTATTTCTACATCAGATGTTTAGTTGGTTTCTTCCTCAGATGCAACCAATTGTTCCTCTGTCTAGTTGGTTTCTTTTATAGAAACAACTAACTGTGGATCTGGGCTATTTTTGAAATGGGGTAGTCTATGCACTCAAAGAATGCCTCTACCAATTACCATTGCTTTCTTTCCATCACCATTGTGTCGTAATCATCCATACAACTTTGATAATCCATCAAGTAGCTTTTTTTACATGTCATATGCCGTGAACACTCACTGTCAAAATATCATATATTGTGAGAAGTGTCACGCATTGATTTAAAAGCCATAAGTGCTTCTGGTTGGTTCTTTCTAACCCAAATCTCCTTTGGTGGCTTCTCCTAGTAAAAGTTTTTCCAAGAAAGTTTGAATTTTCTGTTTTGAGCATTATAAAATAGCATTTGCAACAGCTTGTAACAATTTAGCCTTATGTAACCTTTTACACCACAAAAGTAACATATAAGCACAAACTTTCTGCTTCTTTTCAGTATTTCTCCTTGCTTACTTGATCTTACTTCTTTGACAAATTTAACTTCATCGTTTTGCTCATTATTTAACTTAGAACATTCACCTTTGTAACCAACACCTTGAAAGTTCCCTTTGTTTTTTACCAATTTCTAGTAATTGATCTAACTTCTTGGTACCACCATTTAACATTCTTATTCCTTTTTTGATATTGACCAGCTTTAACTTTGTTTCATCAAGTTCATCTGTTGTTGACAAAAACTTCATCTCTAGACCATGAATGACATCCTTCATGGCTGAATTTCCCTCTCTAGCTTCTCATTCAACTTACACTTTTTCACCCACTTGACATACATTAATTTATAAACCTTGCAGATGTCTTCCTTTTTTAATTTTGAGTCATTGTCATTGCTGTCACAATTTGAATTTGAGTTTAGAACTGAAACATCTGTATTTTCATCATCAGTTTCTTTACTGGTTGCTACTAGGAAAGCAACTGAACTTTTATTGTTTAAAACAACCAACATAGCATGATTACTCATAATTTCTTCTTCGCTATCGTATTCACTTTCAGATTCATTTTCACTCGAAGTGCTGGTGTAAGACTTCTCTTTTCTCTTCTTAAGAGTATTAACACATTCTACTTACACATGTCTAAAACCTTAGCATTCATGACATTAAATCTTATTTACTTTCCTTTCACCTTTTTGAGTCTTTTCCTACTGTTTGAAATTGTTGTTTGATGAACTCCTAACATTCTGTCTGAACTCAGGTCTATCTTTATTCACCTTCTTTAGGCATTTGCTGAAATTCTTATTAGCAACACCATATCATCATTTTCATTAGACTCTTCTCCTGAATCATTCATGGATTTAGCAACTTCAATTTGTAAAGCCAAGCCTTTATCCTTCTCATGATTATCTTTCAACAAGTTCATCTAAAAAATTGTGAGAATCCCAACTACCTTATCCAAAGATAACTCGTTAATGTCATGGGCTTCTTCAATGGCTGCAATTTTTGATATAAATCCAGGAAGTAATGATCTCAATATCTTCTTGACAAGTTTCATATTTAAATACTTCTTAATAAGTTGATGTGCTTGGTTGGCAATATCACGCAGCTTCTCATAAAAGTCTCCAATAGTATCACTTTCCTCCATCTTGAGTTCTTCAAATCTAGTGGCCAACATCTGCAGTCTCGAAGCTATCACTTGTAATATCCCGTTACCTATGTTAGGGCTAGAATAGTAATTTATGAGAAATTTATGAGAAATTTCTGTGAAATTAGGAAAATGCACATCATGCATAAGTTAACTGTGACATGGACATTTATTTTGCACATGCATTCATTAGCATTTTTGGGGTAAATTGGTTTATAAATGGAAATTGTGGATTAAATTAGAGTGCATTAAATGTGATTTAGCAATTTTTGTACATTTTGGGTATTTTGAAATTTTTGGTGAATTATTTGAGTTGAAAATTTATTTGGTAATAATAATTATTATTTCGAAATTTTTAGTAAATTTTAGAAAATTTCAAAAATTTTGGGGTATTTTGGACCAATTATAATTGTGATAAATGGCTTGTATGTATGGTGACATGTGGCACTAATGTATAAGTGACAAATGGCTTGTTTGTGTGATGACAAGTGTAAGGCATGCACAGTGTGTGTTTACGTGTGGTTTATGCTGGGATTAGGAAAAGATCACTATAGCTTATGTTCTTTACTGTTTTCTTCACCGATTAGCTATTGAATGTGCCTTTGTGTTGCTGAGTCACTCTCTGAAATTTACAGCTGAACCTAGTAAGTAGTTTTGTCGATGTTTAGTTTCTGGTGTAAATATGTACATGTATGCATGGGTTTGGAAATTAATGCGTATATATATATGTTATGTACTGTTTGAGAAAGAAAAACTAAAAATGGATATTTTGTTTCTGCAAAGTTGCTTGAGAAATCAAATGGTGTAAGATACTGTTGAGTTGAGTTGGAGTTAAATGAATCATTGAAGCTGTGCTTAAAAAAAAGGGTGTTCTGTTATCTTTTGTGAAGCTCACATATATAGTTAATAATCATTGTTTATGCATGAAAATGTCTGTATTAATAGAGGTAAGTTGAATGAGTTTGTATTTAAGGGAACAAGCTTAAGTAATGTGGTGTTTGGGGAAACTATGATGCTATTGTAAAGTTTAAATTGAAATGAGTTTTTATGAATAAGTTAGAAAAATTGAAAAGTGCTGGAAACTGAGTTTACCCGAACTTTACTCTGTTTTTGATGTTAGTATAATTGTGTCTGTTATGTATGAAGTTAGGTGTTTAAGTGTGAATTCTGGATTTTTTGAATTATGTATGTTGATGAGCTAAAGATAAGTTAGAATGAGTTTAAATGATCTTTTGAATTAATTGGTGTAGTCATTAACGTAGACAAAAAAAAATTTACAGAAGTGAGAGGTGGAAAATGTGGAGTTCTGGTTTTTTTTATGTTTGATGTCTAGAGTTGTTTTTTTTTTTTTTTTAATT
>JANIIA010000005.1:17134662-17146721 GCA_027478495.1 Erythroxylum alaternifolium
CTTTCCATAAAGGTCCCGAGAGATTGGAGCTCGTTTGGTGCCCAAAATTAGCTTCGGAATCAAAGATGGAACCAAAATCAGGTATTCCATATTCCTTCATTTTTAATCCTTTCATGACCGATCCTGGATACATAATAGATCTGTTCTACGTATTACAGTGCGAGCTGCGCACAATGTCCTGGAAGCATGTGCACAAACTGACTCAATTGATAAGGTTGTGTTCACCTCCTCAGTGAATGCTGTGTTTTGGAGAGACAATCGTCAGTCCATCTTAGAAGATTTTGATGAGAAGCAGTGGAGTGACATCAGTTTTTGTCGTAAATTCAAGGTTTCGCTTGATCCTTTTAGCTTCCACATCCATTTAGTTAGTAGAATATTTGGCTATAAATTTTTTAATTTCGAAAATAACAATTATTATATATCACATGTTGTAATGTTTTGGAATTAAAAGACGCCTTGTATTTATTTTTCTGAGCATACAAAGAAAACAAAATGGCAGTTAATTGGTTGTGGATAGCTATGGCATGCTTTATCTAAAAAGCTAGCAGAGAAGGCAGCTTGGGCACTGGCAATGGACAGAGACATAAACATGGTATCAATGAATGTAGGATTGGTAATGGGTCCTAAACTTACATTTAAAAATCCGTATCTTAAAGGAGCAGCCAAGATGTATGAAGATGGTGTTATTGTGGCTGGTGATCTCGATTTCTTGGTGGATGCCCACATCTTCATTTTTGAAGATATCTCAGCTTATGGATGCTATTTGTGCTTCAATCATGTCATTAATCGCTCTGAAGACGCTCTTAAGCTTGCATCTGTCTTGTCCCCTTCTCTGACTTTACAGCCTCAAAGGTTAGCATACTACATTATTTTAAACCCCTAATTCTTTAACATACTAGAGAATGCCAATTGAGTCAACACTTTTGTTTTTGGCATTGGAAGCTTTGAGCAGGATATGAAAATTATCCGACGAAAGATAAGCGACGAAAAACTCAACAAGTTGATGATCGAGTTCCAAAGTGCAGCAGGCCCAGCATAGCTGGTTAGGGGATGAACTAATATAAAAAGGCGTCTTCAGCTCATCTTCTAGTCATTAGCTCGTAATGGAACAGCCTTTGGAGTTCCTTTGCCTTGCCATTATTGGAGGTATGTTCTAGGAAATGCGACGGAAGACATGAACTGAAATATTGGTTGGAACCTGGAACTAATAGAATAATGAAGAAATTTCGAACCTTTTGCACTTTTATAAAGAAAAGAATGGCATCAGGAAGGAAAAAGCAAAGCAATCAATTATCTAACATATCTCAACTTCTACGGCATTTCAAAACCGAAGATGAATCAAGTTGAGTTTAATAAGAAGTGAAGGCAAAGAATATTTTATTGGTACTGCTCTATCTTCAGTCAGATACAGGTACATATATATACAGATTTATAACTGAGTTAGTTCCTACGTATAAGGAGCCACTACTTTGACTAACGTGATTTGTGAAACTGAAAATATTTGAGCATATCATGGCTTCGTTTCTTCCTGTAGAATAGGTCTTTCATGCCCTCGCAAGATTGAGTTGCCATTATGGAGGCCAATCTTGGACTTGTGTAATAGGAATTGTTTCTTCATAACTGCCTTTGTAAGAGAGTTTGCAAGTTGGTCATTGGTATGAACAAGCAAAACACGCAGCTAGTTTTGATTTACCTGTTGTCTGACAAAGTGGAAATCAAGGGTGACATGTTTCATGCGAGAATGGAATACGGGATTTCGACAAAGATATGTGGTGCCTAGATTGTCATAGTATAGTTGGTGGTGATGTGAAGGGCTGATGAGTTCTTTGAGGATATTCATGATCTAATTTAACTTAACTACGGTGGATGCAACAAATCGGTACTATGCTTTGGTGGAGCTACGAGCAATGATTTTTTTTTCTTGGATGCCCAACTAATGGGAGAACTGCCAAGGAAAACTATAAATGTTGAGGTAGATGTAAAATCATCTTAATTCCTGACTTAACTAGAGTCTGAAAAATATGAAGAGTGGGACTGCTATTTTTGTTTTAATTGTATGCCAAAATGAGCAGTACCTTTAAGATAACGTAAAAAATGTTTAACAGCTAATCAATGGATAATAGAGGGATTATGCATAAACTACGACAACTTATTATATGGGAAAGAGATATCAGTTCGAGTTAGGGACAAGTATTGAAGTGAGCCAAGAATTTTTCGAAATTCGGTGGGATTGGTTTTAGGTGTACTATTATGTAGAGTTGAGGCAACTTTGTTGTTAAGAGTGGTGGGCATAGCTTTTGCATCAAGCATGTTAGTTTGGCTGAGTAAATAAATGATGTATTTATGTTGGGATAAGAAAAGACCTTGAGAGCTGATGTGAGCTTCTATGCCTAAGAAATAGTGAAGGTGACCTAAATCTTTTAGAGAAAATCGTGAAGCAAGGGACTGTATAAATGTGGAAGTAGTGGGTAGGTGGTTCTTGTGAAGATAATATCATCAACATAAACTAAAAGATAAATGAGAACTGAATTATTATGATATATAAAGAGGGAGCTATCAGAGACTGAATTATTATGATATATCTCTATTGCTGAATATATGCAAGCAATCAAGACGATCATTGATGACGTGGCCTTAATAGGCCACCTTCTAAGTGATGCTGAGGTAGTTGAACATACGTTTAATAGATTAACCAGTGATTATAAAGAGATTAATGCCGCAATCTGAGCGCGAGAGACAACCATGACTTTTGAAGAACTCCACGATAAACTTCTTAATCATAAGAACTTCATCAAGAAGGTAAGAAAAACACAACTCCCATTACAACCCAATATACCCAAAGATCTTTCAACCAAAAACCACGTCAGTGCAATGCTAGTGACAATCATAGGTCCAATACTCAACCAAAATCTTCTTCACAAAACAATACTTCTTACACCAACACACATCCTCCATACACTATTATCTACTCACCTTATAATTATAACCCACATATTAACTCCTCAGTTCCTTCTTCATGGCATCCCAATTGTTCTTCCACTCAACGTCCAATTTGTCAGTTTTGCGATAAAGTAGGACATAAAATTTTGCAGATCTCGTCTAAAGTCATTTTCTTCTCCAAGTTGGCCTCAAGCAAACGTCACCAATTCTAAGGTCAATAGCAAACGCAATTCCTAGAGAGTTGACTCAGGCTCTTCCCATCATATTACATCAGACCTGAACAATCTCTTGGTCCATTCTGAATATGAAGGCAATGAAGACATCATGGTGGGAGATGGTAATGTCATTCCAATCACACATACAGGCTAAACTTCTATACCCACCTCTAACATATTTTTTCAGTTAAACAATGTGTTATGCTCACCATAAATTTCAAATAATCTTTTTTTTGTCTCTAAATTCTATAAGACTAACTCTACTTTTATTGACTTTTTTCCAAACTTTTTCCTTGTCAAGGATCTGAATACAGGGGCATCATTGGTCCATGACCAGAATAAAAACGATGTTTATGAATGGCCTCTCTAGTCAACTCCTACTCCTGTCACTTTTCTCCATATTTTAACCATCATTACTCAGAACATTTGGCACGAGAGGCTAAGCCATCTATCTTACAACCTTCTATGCAAGTTTCCTATCAAGATTTCTATATGAAAAAATAACTCTAGTTCAACTCACTGTGATGCTTGTTTTAGTAATAAAAGCCGTAGGCTTCCTTTTGGTACAAGTTCTATTCAATGTAACTCACCTCTTGAAGTTATATACACAGACATTTAGGGTTCAGCTCCTTCTCTCTCCTTTGATAGCATCAGATATTATGTTATTTTTTGTGGATTACTACACCAAGTACAGTTGGCTTTATGCACCTAAATAAAAGTCCAATATCAATAATGTCTTCACAAAATTCAAAACTCTCGTTGAAAATTTTTTTTTAGATACAAATAAAGACAATATACTCAGATGGAGGTGGTGAATATGTAGGACTCTCTCATATTCTCTCAACTCATGGGATTCAGCACTTACAGTCACCACCATACACTCCACAAATCATTAGCACATCTGAAAGGAAATATCGACATGTGGTTGAAACTGGACTCACTCTTCTTCATCACCTCTTAAATATTGGACCGCAGCATTTCAAACAGCAGTATACCTAATCAACCGCATGCCCATGCCCCATCTAAAGTTCTAGTCTCCATATGAAAAATTATTTCATCATCTTCCTAGTTATAACAAACTTCGACCATTTGGTTGTCCCTAATACCATAATGAGAAGTGAAGGCAATATATATTTTATTGATAATGCTCTATCTTCAGTCAAATACATGTACATATATACAAATTTACAACTGAGTTAGTTCCTATATACATGGAGCCACTACTTTAGCTAACGTGATTTGTGAAACTGAAAATATTTGAGTATATCATGGCTTCGTTTCTTCCTATAGAATAGGTCTTTTTTCTTTCAGAGTTCAATTCCAAAAACACTTCGTTTACATTCTTCCAGTTGCAGATTTCTGCCTCTCAGCCATAACCAATCTAATATGGGAGATAGATGGGATTAGAAAGCAAGAAACTGTTCGCTTATCTTTTGTTCTGTACAAGTGACCTTTTTTTTGTATTCTTTCTGTTAATGAAGGAGGTGATATTTTTGTATTCTATCATGTGACATCTAATGTTCTATATGATATAAAATAACTCCTATTAGTATTTAGATCTTTCTTATCCATTCTCAGCTTCAAAATGGTAACATTATGATAGTATTAGTATTAGTATGAATGCCACCGAATAATAATCTTAGTTTGCATTATAATTTTAATTAAATTACAAAATTTGATGTTTAAAGCTAGGTGTATAACTAGCTTGAAAAAAAAGTGTTATGAACAACTCTTGAATAAATTAATTTTTTAACAATTGGGATTAGCATCCTTGATTTGATTGAGTCTATGATGACAGCTACATTATGGCAGAAAAATGCTAAACAATAATTTTGTAAAAATGTTAGATACATGCATTTTGGAACTTTAATTTTCAATTAAAAAGTAAGTTATTAGAGTGCAAACCCTAGTACTAATGGGGAATTTTTTTTGATGTACTAACAAAACTACAAAATAGAATTTAATGTTGGCTTTTTTAAAATACAAAGGAAGGCTGTGTACATTATGACCCTCTCCAGATTCCCACAAAATGGGAAACCTTATATATTGAATGCGTTAACTTTAATAACATAAGAATAAAATGAAATCACCAACTCAAGAATATAACTTGTGAAGTTGATAAAAAGAATTTAATGGTTACAACTTTTCAATTCAATATCAAACTAAGAGCAAAAGAAGATCAAGGCTTATCAAGGGCCTTCTTTAGTTTGTAATATTAATTGTAATCTCATTTTGTTAATTTGATACTTTAAAAGACTTATCATGTACAAACATTTCATTTTATTTCATTACATGAGTATTTATATTCATTAAGAGACATTGAAAATTTTGAATTTAATAGAAAAATCTCTTGATCTTCAAACACCATTTAGGGAACATTTTGAGAAGTGTTTAATCCATAAGTGCATTAATGAAATTGATTTTGAGTAGTTTAAGATGTTAAAATCATGCTTTTGGGGTTATTGATCGACTTATATGAATTAATAGTCGATCAATATAGGTTAAAGTTGTTAAATTTGATGTGTTGTGAGTTTGATATAACATTGGTTAATGTAATAACCAATCAATATGCCATATTAGTAATCCAATATGTCTACTGGTTAGCCAATATTCCAACGACTAGTGAATCTAGAAATTTTATTGCATACTGGTCTAATGCTTTACAAATAGCCATTGTAACAACTAGTTCTTAGCTCCAACGATTAGGAATGATCTTAAAATAATATAAATAGGTTTTTTTCCACATTGGTTTTAGTACCAAGAAGGTTTTGTGTGTCATATATACACATTTCAGAGTATTTTTTAATCATTTGAACATCATTATCTTGTATTTGCATATGTGAGTCATTTTAGAGTTATCAAGTAATAAAAGTAAGAAACTTTGAGTTGTAATATTTGAATTGAGAAATATATTATTGTCCTTGGAGGTGATCCAAGTGAGATTGAAGTTCCTCTTCACCTTGTAAAAACAGTTTCTCTTTACCAAAAAAGATTGTAACAAGGTTATTCTTCATCTTGAAAGAAGAATTTAAGAAGAGTCTTAGGAGTGGACGTAGGTAATAGTTGTTTGTCAAACCACTATAAATCAATTTGCATTCTTTCTTTCTTTTACTCTTTAAATTATTGCTTAATTGTTTAATTGATTTACATTAAGTAATTTCATCATCTTTATTTACATTGATTGTTGTTAATTGAGTATATTAGCTAAAAAATTGTTGATTTTTTTTAAACACATAATTCATCTCCTCTTAGGTGTCACTAGAGACTAACAAAAATTAACTTGGATTTACTTATGATAAGGTTAAAATAATTGACTTCCAATTAAAAAAATTAAAAGTTTGAATTAAGGTAAAAAATTTATAAATTACCTTTACTTTACATAAAATAATTAGTTAAAAATAAAGACAAATTGAAACTTTTAAATATTACTTGAATTGAATTCATCTCTTATTAAGTGATTTGTCTAAAGTACTTAATTTGCAATCTATTGTGTATAACTAATAATTTATTCTATATGCATACAAAAGGTAATAATTATGAATTTCACTAATATAAAAATTAAAATAATTATTACAATAAAAATAACGTAAACAATATCATCAAGTCTACTACGAAAAAATTAAAAACCTCATTTTCTACCATGCTTTTGTAAAGGAGATTTTATACAATGTAATGTACCGAAAATAAAAAGTTGATAGGGTAATTTAATTGTTAACCAAAGTTTTAACAAGAAAATGGATTTTGTTACATTTTGATAAGGAACCCAATCCTAATGTTTTCCAACATTTTTAAAATATAATTTTATATGTTTAACTATTAATAACTATTAGAATTACAATCTCAATTACAAACATATTTGGAGGATAAACTAAACCATTTAGATTCTTACATTTTAGTTAGTACACCAAATGATTAAAAGGCTCTACGAAGACAATCAAAACATAAATAGAATACAGTAACACATTCACAAAGGACAGACAAATAAACAAGACATAATCTCTCTTTTCTCTCTATATATAGGATAACATATATTTTTAATTTAGAATTATACTTAATTTTATAATACTAATCAAAAGTATTAAATTGTTAGTCAAGTTGTGATTCATTAACTTCTATCGTTAGTTTCCATGCGTCTATAACGGTCATATCGGTTTGGTGCATCTATGCTAACGTACCTGTATAATTTTTAGTAAATAAAATAGCTAATATTTTTAATTTAAAATATATTATAAAAATAAAAATTAGAAATCAACCAACTAGCCATTCATTATTTTCAAAAATAACTATAAAATCCTAAAATTTTAATTCAATAGTATTTTTACATATTAGAATTTCACATCTTTTGTAACGTGGATTGCGCCATCTTATGTAGTGATCTACCTCAAAAGTATTATTTAATATATATTTTTTATACTTTTAACTAATATTACAAAATTAAGTAAAAATTACATATTTAAAATATAATTGACTATATATAAATATCATATTAATGTTATGTTGGATAGGATTTGACACCTAGCAAATTTTGATAAAAATATTCTTACTTTATGTTTATGCTATTTGATATCAAAATAAATTAATATCGGGTTTTAAATAAATACATCTATAAAATCAAGGCGTCACTTATATACTTTCATAATTCTAAATAAATTTATTTATAAAATCCAAGATAGAATATATGCATTTGTAGAACTGAATAAAAATAAAATAAATACTAAAGTACAAGAACTTTTTTCATTCACGAAAAATAAATAATATTAAATATAAAATAAATATATTGAAAGAAGATTCATAATACAATGTACTATATTTATTGGCTTTACATTTATTTGCAAAAATTTAAAAATAACAACGTAAATTATGTTAAGTAAATATATTCATAAAACAAAACATGATTCTATACAAATGTGTTTATAGAAGCTAAATATATAATTAGTTAAAAAATATATAGATGTTAATAAAACATTGTATTCAAATTTTAATTAATTCTATCTATAATTTCTATCGTGTGATAAATCCTAGGGTAAATAGTTCTAATTTTTAACGATTAATAAATGAATAATTGAGTATAAGTATATCCCTAAAATTCACTTAGCATAATTCTTTAGTTGAATTTTAGTATTAATGATAAATTAAATTAAATTTAGATATTTTTAAATGTTTAATGCGATACCTATATATGTCACTCAAAGAAATTATACTTATAAAAATTTTATTATAACGATTCTCCATATATATGCAGTATTAAAAATGAACCAAGTTTTAAAGTTGTAAAAATATTAAATTTCTACAAAATTTTTAAAAATTAACACAATTTGAATATTAATTTACATTTAATCAGAATTATATAAAAGTATTTTCACAATTTTTAATGTTCAAGTTTAGTATACATATAATATATGAATAAATATCTTTTACTTTGTGTATTAGTATACATATGGGAATCAATATCAGAATTTATATTAGAAATTTATATAAAATTTAAAAAGAATAAACATCTTTATTAGCTCTAATATATGAATATTTTAAAAAAGTAATTTTATTGTAAAATGGTACATATATGATTAAAAAAAAAGTGATTTTATCTGTTTCGCTTTGAAAGTAGTGACTTTATTTTATAATCTCAAGGGGTTTAGCTAGAAAATCATATGCTATACTACTGTGGCACAATTGATTTCGATGAAGGAACTAATGTAATATTTTCACCAGTAATCCTTACAGGAGCATTCACCATCCTTGAAATGGTGGAAGCGAGTTGTGTCTCTCAAAACAACTGTCCTTCCTGTCACTTGGGAAACGACCTTGATCCATGAGTGACAATCTGCACAAACACGAAGATTCTTTGTAATCCTGATGGGCATCCCTGCACCAGTGTTTATGAGTGCATACATAGTAGCTAATCGTTCGCTATGCCCACATACCCATATTGATTTCATTGCTTCGTCTATATCATGAAGCACAACACTTGTATCAGGCACATAACCATGAGTTTCCATTGCTTCGGCCAATTCAAACCACATTTTCTTATACTGCACAGATTTACGGAACTCGGTACCCCCACCAGCCACAAAAGTCTCAACTTTGTTCTTTACTTTTACCCAACTACATCCAACTTCTTTCTTGATACCTCTTCTTTGCATCATCTCTCTAACCATATTGACAGAGTTCCACATCCCTGCTTTGGCATAAATGTTGGAGAGTATCACGTAATTCCCAGCATTATTCGGTTCAATCTCAAACAACCGCTTTGCAATAACTTCTCCAAGAGAGACCTCACCTTGGAGACGGCACGAGTTGAGCAATGATCCCCATATGCTACCCCCAGGTTTCATAGGCATGTTTCTAACTACCTCCAGTGCCTCCTCAATTTTTCCAGCTCTACCTAAGATATCAACTAAACACGCATAGTGTTCCAAAGTAGGGGAGATACCAAAATCCATCTCCATTTTACGGAAAAAGGCCTGCCCAGTTTCTGTAAGCCGCCCATGGCTACAACCTGATAACAATGCAACAAAGGTGACATCATCAGGCCTCGTACCGGAAGAAACCATTTCATTGAACAGCTCCATTGCTTCATCCATACATCCATTGATTGCATATCCAGTCAACATAGTATTCCATGTTGTCAAGTCTTTATTTCTCATCCTATTAAACAGCATCCTACCATAGTGAACCACTCCACATTTCACATACATGTCTATTAGCGAATTTAGCAATAAGATATCAGGCCTTCTACAGGATTTGACAATTTGGGCATGTATCTCTTTCCCAAAGTGCAGGGCTGTCAACCGTGCACAAACTGCCAAAATTGAAGTTAGGGTAACCCAACTAAATCCCATTTTCTCTCTTTGCATCCTTCTGAATAGACTAAGTGCCTCAAAAACTTGATCTTGTTTGATCAAGCTCGCAATTAATGAGTTCCAAGAAACAACATTCCTCTCGGGCAATTTACCAAAAAGCTGCAGAACCTCATTAAAACACCCACACTCTGCATATAAGGCCAAAAGAGCATTATTTACCACTTGATCGGGGTCTTCACAAGATTTTATCACCTGGGCATGAACTCCTCTACCGATATCAATTTCGTTCAAATCTGCACAGGCTTTCAATGCTAAGGAAAATGCAAAATTACCCGGTTTCACATGATACCACAACATGTCAGTGTAAAGAAGTAGAGCCGCTTTGAGGCATCCATTCCTGGAATACGCAATTGCCATTGCAACCCATACTGACTCGTGCACTTTTTCACTTTTGAAGGTATCCTCAAAAATGCTCCTTGCCTCCTCAAGATAACCACAAACAGAAAACAGAGTGATAAACTTGGACTTTAAGGTAGCTTCTTTAAGAAGTCTTTGACTGTACTGATCTTTAGCAAGGAGTTCCAAGTAGAGTCTTCGGCCATGTTCCAATGATTTGTGGGAGATACATGCGTGTAGAACAATGGAATATGTCTCAGTATTTCTCAAATTTGGTGGTAAGGATTCAATCAGCTGAACAGCCTCTTCAAGCTTGCCCGATCTGGTTAGAGACTTGAGCGTTTGAAAAAAAGGCTTTTGAGATTTTGCACTGTTTGATCCTGCCCTAACCCTGTTGTTCACTAAGAAAGTTGTTGCATGTAATGCCCCTTCCTCCTTTGAGCTGGAATGCAATGGAAAAACAGAATTGGCTTGTAACCTGTGCCCGAATTCCAAGCCATCGGCTAAACATGTCACTTGAGAAACCATTAATAGCTTTCAAGTGAAGAATTTAATACCTTGATGCAGTTCAATGAAAATCCTGCTGAAGCCCCAGTATTAAAAACTAAAGTTATCATCACGTATTAATAATTATGCGAAGTGGCAATAATAATTTGACTACTTTTGCTACATAATAAAAGACCAAGAACATATTAGGTATCAAGTCCGATGTTGCCAACTTAACTTATACAAAATCCAAAACATAATGTGTTGACTGTCTCAAGATGACACGGAGATGAGCACTTTCAATATTCCTAAGATCACTAACTTCTGTTATTTAAAGTACCCTGTTTAAGGGATCCAAAATGTAAATGGGTAAAAGAAATACTGAAACCAACCATAATTAACTAACAAGGAGATTGCAGGTTTTGCATACCCTTTCTAATCCATATGGATAATCTGCTCAAAACAAAATAACTGCTTTAGGGAACACATAATGGTAACTTTGTTTTAAGGAAGTATTACCCCAAGTTACAAGCCTGAAAATAATCAATCCACCTATATTTATGCTTAGCAAGTAAAGTCATTTCACGTAGCTGGTATATGTTAAGGTATTTTCCACACTGCTTGAAAGAAATCCCAAATTTTGGTATATCATGGTCATAATCATAGAAAATAACATTTATGGATGCTGCCATATTCGGTTTTAGACATTATAAACAACCTCTAATGATGGAAAATTCACGTATTCATTTAGAAAAACATTAATTTAGTCATTCTAGTGAACTCTGCATGCATATGTTTGAGCTTCACACTTAATGGTAATCAAATAGATAAAATAATGGCATGAATCACAATGGGGGTTTCACAACAAACCATGTATAAAACAACCATCTCAAATGTCTCTCTCTCTCAAATAAAAAATAAGAAAAAATATGTTATTTCTCCATCTCACAATGCCACTATCCCAAAATGCAACCATAGTCATAAAACCTGTTTTCATAGAGCAATCTCAGGAGCACAATAGAAGTACAATCACATATTTTTAGCAATCTGTAATTATTCTCTTTGTTATACTTTCCTTATACACCTATAATTCATAGGTGTAAATAGATTTCTTCACTTGTATTACAAATATACAGAAAACACAGATCAACTACATCTATTACTACACCTTTCAAGAATAATGGCCACTAACGAAAGGCTAGCGTTAAGACAACTATACGTC
>JANIIA010000005.1:17146821-17159895 GCA_027478495.1 Erythroxylum alaternifolium
TATCTTCCTGAAGTGGGTTGATCAGGAGTACTTAAACTTCCTTCCATTTATCTGTAAAAATAAATGAATGCATATATCAAATTAAATAACACATAATTTTATTACACAATATGCATGTCTATCTCGTATAATATAACTCATTTTGTATTATTACATCATACACAATTCAATCTCATCGAACACAATTGACTATAATTCAAAAACTAACAATTCAATTATTCAACATATATAATTACACAAAACTTACATAAAATAATTTTCATTTCTAACAATTTTCAAAAATTTCTATTTCAAATAATCACAAAACATTCATAAAATAATTTCCATTTCTAACAATCACAAAACATACATAAATAATTTCTATTTCCAATAATTTTCAACAATTTCCATTTATAATAATCACAAAACATGTATAAAACAATTTTCATTTCCAATAATCACAAAACATACATAAACAATTTCCATTTCCAACAATTTTCAACAATTTCTATTTCCAATAATTACAAAACATTCATAAAATAATTTTCATTTCCAACAATCACAAAACATACATAAACAATTTCCATTTCCAACAATTTCTATCTCCAATAATTACAAAATATTCATAAAATAATTTTCATTTCCAACAATCACAAAACATATATAAATAATTTCCATTTCCAACAATTTTAAAAAATTTCTATTTCTAGTAATCACAAAATATTCATAAAACAATTTCCATTTCCAAGAATCACAAAATATGCATATATCAAAATAAATAACACATAATTTCATTACACAATATGTATATCTATCTTATATAATATAACTCATTTTGTATGATTACATTATATACAATTCAATTTCATCGAACATAATTCACTATAAGTCAAAAACTAACAATTCAGTTATTCAACATATATAATTACACAAAACATACATAAACAATTTTCATTACCATCAATTACAAAACATACATAAACAATTTCCATTTCCAAAAACCATAAAACATACATAAACAATTTCCATTTCTAACAATTTCGAAAATTTCAATTTAAAGTTTCAAACATGAGGATCAAGTTGAAGGGTATGATTTACATAATCGCCAAATAATGAATGACATATCTTATACAAGTGTTCATACACATCTATTCATAACATGATCAAGTTGAAAGATATACCCATAACATGAGGATCAAGTTGAAAGATATAATTTCTTTGGAAATGGTTTTTTTTCTTATTTTAAGCTTTGAATCTTCTTTTCATTTTTAACAAACCTTAATATTATATACACCATTCTATATTTGTTTCTTAAGTATATAAGTTGCTTTTACGATTTTTAATTGACATTAATAAGTCTAAGTATAAGTGGTTGGGGCCTACAACATGTTCACAATTTGAAAAAATGTTCCTTTTGAACACATTTACATCACTACTTTCACACATTATCTATTATAAATATTTATGATAGCCCACATATTTATATTACCAAATAATTCAACATATTTTATACTCAATTAATTATTTACCCAAAGCCAATACCCAAATACTATCACTAACTACAATCAAATTATTATTAATTTACAATAGCATAATTTTATACTCAAATAATTATTTACTTAAAGCCAATACCCAAATATTAAAAATGAAATATAATTTCACAAATTTTCAGAATGCATCAATTAATTATTTAAGTCTTTGTAAGTTTGCAATTTTAACATTCTCGGTTTACAATTTTAATTTAAGTTGTTTCAATTTACAAACTTTCAATTGAATCAATTCACATAATCACATATTCACATCAGGTCATGCATTTCATTCATTAAAAAACTTAACATAAATTTCTCTTAATCGGTTAGACTAATCCATAAAACCAAACCAGAAATCAACCAAACAAAACCGTGAATCCAATCAACTCCAATATCTAATCCAACCTATGCAAATCACAAAACCAAGTTCCAACCGATTCAGAAATCCAAGTTCCAACTGATTCACAATAAAAATGCAATTAAGTAGGAAAAAATGGAAAACTCAAAAAACACACCCAAAAACCAATTCACAGCTTTGGGTTTTTGGGTTGGGTGACAAGTTAGGACTCAAGTTTAGATCTGGGGTGAGCAACAATGTTCTCTCCTCCTTCAGAAGTTTGGTAGTGGCGATGACATAGTGCGGTGATCCTTGTAGAGGAGGGTTGAAGATGGTCGCGTATTCAGGACTTCGCGTGGATCCGAGGATCTCTGATGCTGACGTGGATCGGGGAGGAAGATGATAGTCATCGGGGAAACAACATTATCTTCGACCAATACCAAAACAATCAATACCGTTCCGTTTTTCGACCAATACGAAATGGTATTCATACCGTTGCTTATTTTTGCCTCTTTTTAGTGCAACTCACCCCTGTTGACTTAATTAAAGTTTTGTTATAATTTTTATTATCAATGCATTTTTAATAAAATTTAAGTTAATTTGAAATATAATTAAAGTTTGGATTGGAGCTAAAAATATTAGATAAAAAGAACTTAAATTATAAGTGGATGAGGGTGAAAGCGCAAGAAAAAATGAAGTTCGAAAATTATTTAGAGAAAATAAAAGGACAGTACATCAATCATAAATAATGCATTAAGAAACTAAACATAAAAATGGGTGGGGTGGGGTTTAGGTTTAAGGAAACGAAACATTGCATTTAAGAGTTGAGTTGTTAACCAAGGCAATAAAATACGAAATGATTAATCAAAGTAATAAACAATTCAATGGAATTTTCGTACTTTTTATTGAATATTTGTGGTTGAGCTTGGGCAGGAACTCTTTCCCCTAAGGGTCTTTTTGGTTAGAGGGTTAGTAACAGAACGGAATAAAACATAACACATTTCTATCATTTGGTTGAGGGTTTTATAATGGAATAGAACGGAATAGGATGGAAGTGGAGGGTTTCATGTTACGTTTCATTCCATCCTAGACAGTGAAAATAAGAAATTTCTGATTCAAAGGGTTTAGGATGAAACGTAAACTAATAAATACATACTACCTAATATACCTTCAATAATTTTTCTTAATACTAATTATTTCTTCTAACCCTAACCTCTTGCCGTTCCATTCTATTATGCTATGTTTGGTTACTGTGATCCATATAGTGAGACGGAACGAAACAAAAATTTGGAGACAGAACAGAAAAAAAATTGGAGACAGTGAGGTGTTTGGTTGGAATAGACAAAACAGATAAAACTGTACGTTTTGAGGACAGAAATGTGTTTGGTTGCAATTGACAGAACATAGAAAACATCGTCAATGACCAAAGTACCCCTGTAGTATAATATGATTGGAAATATGTAATTCATTGATTATTTTAAAAAGAATGATTTGTATTAGTATTTTTTTAATTGTATCTATAAATAAGGAATTAAAAAATGAAGAACCTAAAAATTTAATGAAATGAGCTATTGAATAGCAAAAAATTTGTATAAGTTAACAATAAAATGAATTACGTAAACATTTTTATAACTGTATCAAAATTTTTTAGTTGTATTTATATTTTTTAATTACAATGAAATAAAATGAAGATCTTACATATTTAATGAAATGAGAAATCTAAAAATTTAATGAAATGAGTTAGTGAATAAAAAAATCTTACAAATTAGAAATTTTAGTATATAATAGTTTAATAAAACATCTAAATATTCATAGAATTAATTACATAATAAGTTAAAGATACATTCAAGTCTTATATTTTATTAAAAATGTATGTTTTTACTATTTATAGTAATAATATGAGAATATTTTTATCTAACAATCTGCGTATTTTGTTTCTGACTGACAAAAAAAATGCTAAAATTTTAAAAAGAACAAAAATTTGTATTTTCGTGAACTGAAAATAAAACAAAAATGAACAATATCAACCACCAAATATTACTAAATATAAAATTTTTATGTTTTATTATCTTAACGTCAACCATATACGCAGCATAACAGTTACCCAAAGAAAACAAGGAACGACAATTTTCCAAAGGAGTGGAAAAAGGCACAGATCCAACGATGTTTCAGTAAAAAGGAGGTAAAATTGTAGAAAGCATCCCTAACAGACGATCACGTCTTCCTCATTTAGCCAATTGGGGTTGGGCGTTGTGAGAGGCTCCAAGGCCATCGTCCCCTCCACACTGTAATGTTCAGTTAGCAATTTCAATCTTTCTATAGTGACAATCGACTTCTGCTAGGGTTCTAGGTGCATTGCAACGTTGATCTGCGTACTGGACATAGACAGGCAACGGTAAGTTCGATTTTGCTTTCCAAAGTTCTTAACTTTCTCCTTACCCTGTCTATTCTCCGTTTGTTGTCTTGAATTCGTTCTTTGTCTTCTATTCTCTTTTTGTTGTCTTAAGTTTCTCTTGCCTTGTCTATTCTCCTTTCGTTCCAAAGTTCTTAAGTTTCTCGTTATTTCGTTTCTCTTTGTCTGAAGTCAAAACAATAGGGAGTTTGCATCTTTTGTGGTGTAATAGATTGGGGTTTTGTTCACACAGCCTGGGGCAAGTGGCCTTCCATCAATATTGGTTCTTTAGGTCAGAGCTCTCTTTGTCTTTATATCTTTCTCTCAATTGGGCAAGTTCTGTAAATTTTCATTATCTGTAGTGAACTTTAGTTTTTTGGTATTTTCATATATTGAACCATCTATCTTGTAAGCATTGGTGGTGGTTCATTTGAATTTCTATTGTTTATTATCTCTTTGTTTCAGCATTATTGTTGGATTCAAGTTTCCATTCTATCGAATGATGGTCTATTGGAGTAGTTCAATTATCTTTTCATGCTTGGTACTGGGATGATAATGATTCATTTGTCCATGCTATTAGATTTACTGGTTAAGGATGCTAGATGATATTTGACTGGGAGCTGTCCTTATACGAGAAAATAAACCAATTGCCTATTTCAGTAAGGCTTTGTCTTCAACTGCTCTGTCAAAGTCAGTTTATAAGAAAGAGATTATGGCCTTGGTTTTGGCTGTGCAACATTGGAGGCATTACCTTTTGGGAAGACCTTTTAAGGTTTACACGTATCACAAGTCATTAAAACACCTCCTGCAACGGCGGCTGAGCACCCCAGATCAGCATCACTGGCTGTCCAAATTGATGGGGCTTCAATTCCAAATCCTCTACAAACCCGGACTAGAAAAAAAAAGCAGCAGATGCTTTGTCACAAGTTCCTGTAAATCTAGAATTCAATCACCTCATTTCATCGCCTTATTGGGTTGATTCTAATAAGGTGAAGGAAGAATACTAGTGTGATTCTTGGTTGGCTGCACTTTTGCAGAAACTTCAAGACAATCCTCAATTTGAATCAGAATTCCAGCTATTGGGAGGGTTGTTATTCAAAGGGAGCCGGTTGGTTTTATCTTCCACTTCCTCTCTTATTCCAACCTTCTTACTAGAGTTTCATTCAACACCATTGGAGGTCATTCCGGCTTTACCAAGACTTATAAAAGAATTGCTGACTGTTTATTTTGGAAAGGAATGCGCAAACAGATTCTGAAATTTGTGCAGGAATGTGAGGTGTGCCAAAGACATAAATATCAGACTCGTGCTCCATCCAGGTTATTGCAGCCCCTTCTTATTCCTAAACTTGTTTGGGAAGATATCTCCATGGATTTTATAACCGGACTGCCAAAAAGCCAAGAGTTTGAGGTCATCATGGTGGTGCTGGACCGGCTATCTAAATATGCACATTTTATCCCTATCAAGCATCCTTTCACTGCCAAGGTGGTGGCTGAATATTTTGTCAGGGAAGTTGTAAGGCTACATGGGTTCCCAAAAACTATAGTGAGTGATCGAGACCCTATCTTTGCTAGTAATTTCTGGAAGGAACTGTGAAGGTTACAAGGAACTGTTCTTCAAATGAGTACCTCTTACCACCCTAAAACTGATGGGCAAACCGAGGTGGTCAACAGGTGTCTTGAAACTTATCTTCATTAGAACAGCCAAAATAGTGGGTTAATTGGCTATCTTGGGCCGAATTCTGGTATAATACATCTTACCATTCAGCCACCGCAATAACTCCATTTGAGGCCATGTATGGCCGCCCTCCTCCCAAGGTTCCTCATTTTCTTCTAGGCGAAACTATGATAGATGTTGTGGATTGTGTATTAATCGATAGAGACGAGGCATTGAAGCAGCTTAAATATCATCTTAGCAGAGCTCAGCAGGTCATGAAATATACTGCTGATGCTAAACGCAGGGATGTGTCCTTAGAGGTAGGGGATTGGGTCTATGTCCAGCTTAGACTCCATAGACAAATGTTAGTGGTGCGAAGGATCTTTCCCAAGCTATCTCCTCGTTTTTATGGACCATTTCAAGTAATTGCCAAGGTGGGAGCTGTGGCTTATAAATTGGCACTGCTTGAATCTGCCCGGGTTCATCTGGTGTTCCACATTTCTCAACTGAAGCTAGTTATAGGAAACCATGTGCTCGAGCCATCCATTCCTTCAGGCCTAAAGGTTGATTCACCCGAGCCAATTGTTCCTGAGGCAATTTTAGCTGAACGCACTATCCAAAAGAATCATGAAGAGATTGTTGAGTGGCTTGTGCTCTAGAAAGGGAAACCAATTGAAGAAGCCTCCTGGACAGCTACTGCACAGATCAAACAACAGTATCCATCCTTCTGCCGTAAGGACAAGGCAGGATTTTCAGAGGGCGGTATTGATAGCCACACGGGCCATAGACCCAATGATAGGAACACGGGCCATGAGCCCCTGCTGACCTACTCCAGGAGGAAGAATAGAAGGGAGAGGATTGCTAGTGACTCAGCACGCAATGGGTCAGCAGCGAGTGCAGAGTTAGTTAGAGGAAAGAGAATAGAATCTGGGAAAATTATGTAGAAAGGGTGCGAGTGGAGAGTGAGGGGGGGATATGGAAGTATTGTCTTAGCTCTTGAGCTTGAGGGGCCAAATATTGGCTGAGAGCTCCTGCTCTTATTATCTTTCTGCATTCTCTGTTTAAATTCAAAAAAATACTGTGTTTCCATCCATTCGCCTACCATTAACTAAGACTTTAACAATCAGCATCTTGGTGACCGTTTGTAAAATCTATCTTGTGTATAAGCTAACATTGTACATGCATAGATGAGCCCCTAAAGGCTAGGTGCCCTTGATACATCTCAGAAATGATATGCAGATGGGGTTTGACTGGAACCAAAATGAAACTTCCTAACCCAAGGTTTAACCAGAAAGAAGAGAAAGCATAGATAATTCCTTACCTCAAGGTATAAGCCTGAAAATAATCAACCGACCTATATTTATGCTTAGCAAGCAAAGTCATTTCACGTAGCTGGTACATGTTAAGATATTCCACACTGCTTGAAGGAAATCCCAAATTTTGGTATATCATGGTCATAATCATAGAAAATAACATTTGTGGATACTGCCATATTCGGTTTTGGACATTATAACCAACCTCTAATGATGGAAAATTCACGTATTCATCTAGAAAAACATTAATTTAGTCATTCTAGTGAACATTGCATGCATGTGTTTGAGCTTCTCACTTAATGGTAATTAGATAGATAAAATAATGGCATGAACTACAATGGGGGTTTCACAAAAGATCAGATGAAAAACAACCATCTCAAATGTCTCTCTCAAATAAAAAATAAGAAAAAAACGTTATTTCTGCATCTCACAATGTCACTATCCTAAAATGCAACCATGGTCATAAAACCTGTTTTCATAGAGTAATCTTAGGAGTACAATAGAAGTACAATCGCATATTTTTAACAATTTGTAATTATTCTCTTTGTTATACTTTCCTTATACACCTATCATTCATGGGTGTAAATAGGTTTCTTCACTTGTATTACAAATATACAGAAAACACAAATCAACTACATCTATTACTACACCTTTCAAGAATAATGGCCACTAACGAAAGGCTAGCGTTAAGACAACTATACGTCTAATGCTCCTAAGATTGGTATTAGCTTTGGCATTAACTTCCAATTGTGCTCAACTTAATTCACCACGCTTGCCACTCTAAAGATAAAAAATGATAATTAACAACCACACAAGCCAGGAAGATGAGTTTCACCACCAATTGAAGCTTCCACTGTCCACAAATACTGTCCACCAGAACAATAAAAAAAATGACGCACTCCTGACAATTTCTCATATCAGTTTATTTACTTATCCAAATTTGCAAGCCAGAAGAATACTACAAAAGGCAAGAACATCGAATCAATGCAAAAGAATGCTATAAGAACCAACTTTGCACCGGTTAACACCCCATGCATAACCCAGACTTATTAAGCTTCCTGTAACTTACTCACCCAACTCCATGGACATGAGAATAGTTCTGTTTCATTGTTTAACGCGTAACCTTATCTAAAAAGAGACGTTCTTCGTAGTCGATTAAACAAATACTTGGTGTGCGCGTCCTTCATCACCAGTATTTAGGCCCAAAGTTGTGTGGACTTCTCATTACGAACCCAATCTTAGAAACCCATTCCCTTGAAGATGTCAAAAAAACAATAAAAAAAAGGTAAAAGATGATTGGACACGACTCATTCTCTTGTCCAAACTTGCTTGATGCTTTGATGACAGATTTCATACATCTTTTACTACCAAGTTTTGAGAAATGGTTCGCCTGTTTGATGAGCTTTGTGATCTTTTCAAAATCTTTCTGTATTTGTATTTTTCAACCAAATCTTACTCTACTTGCTAGCTTTCCATTTCAAAAACTCTCAGCCTCCTTAATTCTTCTCAGATTGTGCTTACTCCAATTATTAAGTTCCTCTTGTATTTGTCATTTTATGTTGATTTCAAAATTTACCCCTCTAAATTACTAGCATCCTATCTCTTCCGGAGTTACAGTTTTTGCTGCTTTTGATTTCCGTCACTTAAAACATTGCGTCAACTAAAGTCTTCATGTTTTTATTGGTTGAGTCCTTAAATTCCATCCATTTCATATCTCCATTTCTCCCAATCCAATTCGGGCAAATTGAGCTCTTGGGTTTCCTTTTTCCTTCAGAGATCCAAGCTTGATTATATTCCCGTAAGTGGGTTTCTTATTTTTAAATGGATTATGTTAGAGACTACTCTAACGGAAATGTAGTCCATGTGATTCCCCGAACCAGCCCTGAGAACTGGAATCGAAATGCTTCTAATGAAAAACCATATGGGCAACAGAGGTCGATTGCCGTATATGGAACAACGCTGATGGCACTACTGATAATTCAGCAACCAGTCTTCACAAAGTCGTTCCAGCAGCGAGCCACCAGGCAAGAAAGCGAGGGGTAGTTATCAGGAATTGACTTCCAAGAAGTCCATTGGGAAGATGTTCTTCAAGACCAAGCTATGTTGCAAGTTTCGGGCAGGGGCATGCCCCTATGTGTCCAACTACAACTTTGCACACAGCATAGAGGAACTTTAGGAGAAGAACGGGAATCTTGAGGAGATTCAAGAGGAATATCCCGCCGATAGGGAGACTTGTAGGTGACACGCAGAGGTCTTATAAAGTGACGCATTGCAAGAAGTTTTATACAGAGGAGGGGTGTCCATATGGAGATAACTGTACCTTTTTTGCACGATGAGCAGTCCAAAAATAGAGACAGTGTGGCACGATAAGTATGGAGTCTGGAGGGGATGCAGGGGCTAGTGGTGGTGTGGAAAATGGAGGTGGGAATGCAACCAATGTAAAGCCATCGAATTGGAAGACGAGAATCTGTAACAAGTGAGAATAAGTACCATTTTGAAGAAATGCAGCCGGTTTCTGGTGGTATATGTAAGATGACACGTTTGCTAATTGGAAACTACATACCAATACTCAAGTTTGTAAAGATTTGATTAAATAAGAACTTTTATATGAAGAATACGAGGGAAACAACCTATATTCTAGAAATAAATGTCTAAAGAGATGGATCAAAAAGGTTGCTTGAATTATCTCAATCCAAAATGCTGAAGATATTAAACTTGGAGAATTTCAATAGAGGATTCTTAACTATGTTACATGAGATTTCTCTTTCACAAGAGTATTTGAGTATGTCCTAAAATATAAGAAGAGAGATATAAAATAAATTGCATTTCATATGCTTTGACAATTAAATCAATCATGTATACGATGCTATATATTAGACCAAATGTCTTTTATGCTTTGAGCATAATGAGCAGGTTTCAAGTTATTTCGGGTGTGTTACTGGACGATTGTAAAAAATATCTTTACGTACTTAAAAATGACTCAAGATATTTTTCTATTTTATGAAGGAGTTGAACTGAGAGTTTATGGGTATTTAGATGCTGGTTTTTAGTCAGATCTAGATGATAGTAGACCACAGTTATGGTACATTTTCACTTTGAATGATGGTTTGATAAGTTGGAAGAATTCCAAATTGCCAATAATTGTAGATTCAACAACCGAGGCATAGTACATTTCAGTATCAGAGGCGGCAGAAGAAGCAGTTTAGATTAAGAAGTTCATTACTAAACTTGAAGTGGTTCCTAACATTGTTGAGTCTGCAGTATTGTATTGTGACAACAATGACGCCATTATATAGGCAAAGGAACCAAGGTCTCATTAATGTTCCAAACATGTACTTAGAAAGTTTCACTTAATCAGGGAGATAGTGGAGCTTAAAACATAACATTGGAACGAGTTTCCATTGAAGAAATTTTGCAGATCATAGTGGAGCAGAAAGATGTAACATTAGAGCAAGTTTTCACTGAAAAGAATCCTGCAGATCCTCTCACTAAGTCATTGTCTCAGAAGAAACATGATCAATATATGGATGAATATGATATTAGACACATAGGCGATTGACTTTAGTACAAGTAGGAAATCGTTAGTTTATGTCATTGCAGTCAATTAGTCGGTTGCAATTTTAATGTATGCCTTTATTATTTAATTAATAAAGGCATTATTTATCTTTGTGTATTATGTTAAATACATTTGATATTTTAATACTAAAGGTAAAATCTCTAGAGTAATTATTGTATAATTGAAATTATGATAAGATCATAATTATAAAATTTAATTTACATTTATATGCTCATACGAGAAAGTTGACTCTTGGTCCTATTGAACCAGCTATTGTCTAATAAAGTTGCAGGGCGTGGATCAAAACCTAGGGGTTGCCTGAAAAATCCTTTCTTTTATTCCCTTATGTTCCTAAGTGTAGTTTTATCAAGACAGAATATTGATGAAATAATAAAACTAACACATATTATGTTTTTTTCTTATGAAGATAATAATTGATTTCATAAATTAAATTATGAAGATACTTAAATTAATGTGTGGGTACTTATTAGAGAATAAGTTCATTGAACTGACTTGATTATGAGGATCCCAAATGAAATGTTACTTATATGTTTGTGGATTTCCTCATAATAATGATTGTATAATTGATCCTTAGACCTGATTTACCAAGATATCTCATATGAGAGTTACTGTGTTTTGATGTTTCTTATGAACTATCTTAGGATAATTCAGTTCATAGTATGTGGATACAGTATGAACTGTATGAAGATAGTTGAGTAAGTCAATAAGGTATTCGCTACTCTAAAGTAATTAGAGAGAATGTTTTACTATTCTCGATTAATAATGATTTAAGGAATTTTCTAGCTAGAGTTAATTGAATTTAAAAAGATGTTTTCAAATATCAATTATCAATCAATTACTAATTAGCAAGAACGAACATGATTGTACATAAAAGAATACACATTATATCCATACTCTGTCCAATGGGAATATTGGATGACAAAATGATTAAATTATATACCATAACTATGCATGGACATGTTAAGTCAAACCACTTTGACATTTCTGATTTTTGAGTGGTTATAACATATTGCTAGATGTCAATCTTAATCTATGATTATAAATTATTTAATTAGATAATTAAAAAAAATTAAAAGGAGTTTTAATTTATCTAATTCTAATTATGAATTAGAATTATAGTTTATAATCATTGTCAATATATTAAGAACTTATTGAGTTACACACAAGAGGAAAGGAACTTAATAATTGGAGTAAGCAGAATCTGAGAAGAATTAAGGACGCTGAGAGTTTTTGAAATGGAAAGCTAGCAAGTAAAGTAAGATTTGGTTGACAAATACAAATACAGAAAGATCTTGAAAAGATTACAAGGCTCATCAAACGGGCGAACTGTTTCTCAAAACTTGGTAGTAAAAGACTTATGAAATCTGTCATCAAAGGATCAAGCAAGCTTGGACAAGAGAGTGAGTCATGTCCAATCATCTTTTACCTTTTTTCTTGATTTTCTCTATGACATCTTCAAGGGAATGGGTTTCTAATATTGAGTTCGTAACAGGCAGTCCGCACAGCTTTGGGCCTAAATACTGGTGATGAAGGAAACGCACACCAGGTCTGGGATATGCATGGGGTGTTAACCGGTGCAAGGTTGGTTCTTATAGCATTCTTTTGCATTGTTTCGATGTTCTTGCCTTTTGTAGTATTCTTCTGGATTGCAAATTTGGATAAGTAAGTAAATAAATAGTGATAAACGGAAATGAGAAATTGTCAGGAGTTCGTCATTTTGTTTATTGTTCTGGTGGATAGTATTTGTGGTCAGTGGAAGCTTCAACTGGTGGTGAAACTCATCTTCCTGACTTGTGTGGTTGTTAATTATCTTTTTTTATCTTTAGAGTGGCAAGCGTGGTGGATTAAGTTGAGCATGATAGGAAGTTAATGCCAAAGCTAATACCAATCCTAGGAGCATAAGTCTGGGATATGCATGGGGTGTTAACTGGTGCAAGGTTGGTTCTTATAGCATTCTTTTGCATTGTTTCGATGTTCTTGCTTTTTGTAGTATTCTTCTGGCTTGCAAATTTGGATAAGTAAGTAAATAAACAGTGATAAACGGAAATGAGAAATCGTCAGGAGTGCGTCATTTTGTTTATTGTTCTGGTGGATAGTATTTGTGGTCAATGGAAGCTTCAATTGGTGGTGAAACTCATCTTCCTGGCTTGTGTGGTTGTTAATTATCTTTTTTATCTTTAGAGTGGCAAGCGTGGTGGATTAAGTTGAGCATGATTGGAAGTTAATGCCAAAGCTAATACCAATCCTAGGAGCATAAGTCTGGGATATGCATGGGGTGTTAACTGGTGCAAGG
>JANIIA010000005.1:17173612-17197668 GCA_027478495.1 Erythroxylum alaternifolium
GTCATTTTTCATGTGCAAAAATCATTGTTCACGTGTATACGTATATTATATAATGCATGAGCATGAGATGTGTTTTTCCTAATTTCTCCAATTGATCTCACGTGTACCAGTTTCTGTGGTTCAACCCTTTGTATGAAAACGGGATGTTACAAACTTGTATTAAACTTTGCATAAAAAGGTAAAATTTAATTTATGCTTTTTGTTATTCATCTTTGTTTTTGAAACTATAATAAGTGTTTGAGAGCATAAAGCTTGTGATATTTTGACATGGTATGTTGGTATCAAAGTACTAAGGATTTATAGGGCTATATAAGAGAAAATAAGTGAGAATACCTTTACTTTCTAAAAAAAAAAACTCAATACTTCCAAACATGTGTTGTTGAAATGGCTTCAGTAAACTTCTTTACATCAACGCCTTTATTATTCAATAATGATATGCTCAATCGCTCAAGTATTTATATGGTGATTGTTTCAAATGGATAGGCATATTCCTTTAGTAGAAAGTTGTAATCCAGTACCAAGAGATAGAGGTTAAAACTTTTATTCCCATACCAAGTTAAAATAGAAGTTCAACTTGAATTGAATTAAAAAGTGAAGTTTGGAATCACTTTAATAAAACTAGATCGACAGACAAGATAGAAAAAGCAAAATGGAAATATTGTCAGAAGTTGTTGGCCTTTAGTTCAAAAGGTGGAACATCTCATTTTAAGAGACATGTTGATTCATGTAGTAGAAGGAAGATGGTATTAAGAGGTTAAACATTTTTGACCCACCCTATGAAATGGAAGAATGAATTGACCTCAACAACTTAAAATACCAATTGATCAAGGTATTTGACGGCCTCTATGGTTATTGGAGATGAACATCCACTATCTCTTGCTACCATTAGCACTACAACTGACTTGGAACCTTGAAAGCCATCACTGCCATATAGTGAATGGCTTCTATGTTGATAATTATTGGACGTTAAGGTAATTTATATTTTTTAATATTTTATCGTTTACTTTTTCATTATGTTATGAATTTATGATTAATGTTGGTAATATTTGTACATGATAGGTTCATTTATGTGTCGGGCATCACGTATAAGTGAAAGGTTGACAACTATGTTGAGAGACTATCTGATGGAATTTAAAATCAACAACAAATTATCCTCCATCACAATCGACAATTGTAGCATGAATAATGCCATGATTGAGAAGTTGAGGAGTAAGATGCAGGTTAGGAGCTTGTTGGTTGGTGGTAGGTTATTTCATCTTCGTTATTTTGCATATATTTTAAACTTGATTGTGAAGGATAGGTTCGAGATGATAAAGGAAGCAATAGATTGTATTTAGAATAGTGTTGTATATTGGAGTGCAACTCCTAAAAGAGTTGAAAATTTTGAAGATGCTGCACAAATTCTATACATTCTGAGTACAAAAAAGTTGGTTTTGGATTATCTAACCAGATGGAACTTAACTTTCAAGATGCTAGAGTCGACAATCCAATATGCTGAGGTGTTTACTAGACTATATGAAAGAGATTCTCAGTACAACTGTGTGCCTATAAAAGATCAATGGGAGTTGGCTACAGAACTTTGTGTGAAGTTGGAATTATTTTATAATGCGACTAAATTGTTCTCAAGAACAAAATATCCAACTTTGTATTGTTGCTTTAGGACTATGTGTGAGGTAAAGAATGCTTTATCTTATTGGATGCTCGACTCCAATGGGTTTATATAGATTATGGCGGAGTAGATAACGGAGAAGATGAGTTCTTATTGGTCTATGGTTCGACATATTATTGCAGTATTATATATGTTGGACTTAAGATACAAGTTGGAGGGGTTACTTTTATTTATGATGCATTGTATGGTGATCAAGCTCAAGAGCATATAGATATCATTAAACAATTATGGTATGAATTGTTTAATGATTATTAACTTAGTATAGAAAAAATTTAGGATCGGTATTATAGTAGTTTAGGTTATTGGACTCAGGGTCAGTTTCAAGTTTGACCTCATCTTTTAAAAGAAATTTGTCACTTTCTCTTTCAAAATTTATGAAAGAGAAAAGGGCTAGGGCTTCGTATAATATGGTGGAGTTAGATAAATAATTGACCAAAGATTATGTGCCTAAAGTTGAAGGTGAGCAATTCGACATATTATTGTGATGAAAAAGTAGTGGAAAAACTTTTTCAATCATGCAAGTAATTGCAAGAGACTTATTAGTAATTCCATCATCCACCATTACTTTGGCGTTTGCTTTTACTCCTCATCGTGCACGACTTCATCCTTGTATAGCGGAAGTCTTTATGTATGCCCAAAGTTAGCTAGATGATGGAGATATTGATGGTAAATTCTTTTCTTTTTGATAAAATGATTTCATCTATTTTTTGATATTATCTTACCTAATATTGTTTTTTATTTTTCCGTTAATACAGTCATAATGCGGAGGTGACTAATCATACTAATTGACCAAATGCACATTATTTTGGTCAAATATATGAAAATGAAAGTATATTTAATTATTACCATGTTCTAAGTATTCCTTTAATTTTAATATTATATTACTAAATATAATGTTTGTATATACAGATGAAATTATCCAAACTACTAAAGATCCTAGCAACAACAATTAGTTGCTCTCACAATCTACCCTTACCAATCTCCAATATCCAGTATCTAGTATTCAGTCTCCAATCTCCGTTTGTCAGTCATGATATTATCTTAATTTTTGTAAATTGTATCATTTTTTATAAAATGGTTTGGATAATCATTCGTGTACAGTAAAGATTACTATAGTTAATGAATTTGATTTTATTATTTCTCTCCTTTTTAAAATAATTAATTATTTAAGTAAAATTGAAATTCTTAATTAATTGAATTGAAATTTCTAATCAAATTTCCTAATGAAATTTCCCAAAAATTTCTAATCAATTTTATCACTGTATGTAAGTTATTATATATTCATTCATTATAAAATATTAAATTTTCTTAATCAATTGAAATTCGTAACTATAATTAGTTGAATTGATCACTTCAATTATAATATTTTTCTTTCATTACCTATAATCATATCCTCAATCATTAATGAATTTAATTTAATTTTATTAATTTTATCACTGTATGCACGTTATTATATATTCATTCATTATAAAATTTCAAAAAATTTAATTAATTGAAATTCATAATTATAATTAATTGAATTAATCACTTCAATTATAATATTTTTCTTTCTTTTCTTATAATCATATCCTTCATCATTAATCAATTTGATTTCATCTTATCAATTTTGTCACTATATTCATTCATTATATATATGTAAGTTGTATTTGTAAGAGTTTTTTCAAACCTTTTAGGAATATAAAAATAGAATTTAATACTTCCACTCAACCATTAAAATAATTGTATTAAAAAATATTTACTCATTTATGTTAAAAAGTAAAAATATCTTTAGTAAGCATAAATTTGGGTTTCAAATCAAAACATTAAATTGTTTAAATCTAAAAATATTAGAAGTTAATTGTTAACTTGTGGAGGGCTTTGTGAACTACATCATTAGTGGTATTGAGGATGATTAAGGAAAATTAAATCAAATAACATGTTTTATAATTATGCAAATTTTAAAATAAAATATCTTATCAATTAATTTTTATAGTATTATTTAAATCTAAAATTTGAATATATAATTATATTTTCATATGATTATCATTGTGTACTCTATTATGGTTTTTCCATCATAATTAGTGTACTACAATCCTTTAGTCAGGATTACAAGTTACAATAACTTTAACCATTACCTAATAACTTGATTGACAATATGATTAACCTTGAACTTTGGGCCATTGAATTATGTTTTTGTTGTTATAAAAATAATAATATAAAATATTATATTAAAGATAATGTAAAATATAAACTAAATATAAGTACTGAATTTCCTCATTATAATCACTTATTGTTACTTTAATAAGTTTCACTTTAAATAATCAAAATTAATTAAGATAATTGTTATTATATTATTTAGAAATTGACGATTTAGTTGATCGTTTGAAGAAGAAAAAGAATCTATTTATATATATCCGAGTAAGTTTTGATCGAATGCAAATATTTTTCACGAAAAATTTTAAAAATTTGACAAATTCGATACGTGTCTCTATATATAATACATATTCTTTTACCAAATTCTAATTATTTTGTTTTCAAAGTAAAGATGTTTAAAGGTCTTGTGACATTTTTTTTAATGAGGCTTAAAATAAGAGAGAAAGGTATAATGTTAATGGAATGTTATTATTAAATTCAAACTAATTAATTCAACTTAAATGCTTTTAAATTTGTATTTTTTGAACATATTAGTGTTAATATAACTTAAATTAATTTAATCGATAACTTTAATTTTAATCTTTTTCTTTATTTCTTATAATTGTATTTTAATTGTAAATTAATTTAATTTTAAAATTTAATTAAAAAAGATTTATCTTAAGCAAGCTTATGGAAATAACTCGTCATGTTTTGATTTGAGAGCTTAATGATCCCTAAAAACTTTGAGTGTATAGAGTAAAATCTTTGAAAGGGTATTAAGTCTTGTTTCATTTGATTTTGATGGAATTAATGAGATGTCATGTTTTTATTCTAACATATGTCTTATGAGTGCTTATTCATAATTTAATTTTAATTGTCTTAAGCTTATTGTATTTTAATTGTAAATTAATTTAATTTTAAAATTTAATTAAAAAAGATTTGTCTTGAGCAAGCTTATGGAAATAACTTGTCATGTTTTGATTTGAGAGCTTAATGATCCCTAAACACTTTGAGTGTATAGAGTAAAATCTTTGAAAGGGTATTAAGAGTCGATTATTATTTTTTCATAAACTTTTAACGTGAATTAACTTTAGGATATTTTTGGATAAAATGAAAGAAGATAAGAGATTGCTATGAGGATGATTAATTTATTAAATTAATGTATGCTTGAGGATACGCATAAGTCTAATGTAGGGGGAATTTGGTAAGATGTTATCTTGACATATTAATTGAAGTTATCTCCTTTGTTTTAGATTTATTTTGGTGCTTAAATAGATTTTTTTTTTGTTTTAGGAAATGAAAAGTGAAGATTGCATCAAATTAGGACATTATTGGTAATAGTCACGAATTTTGGATAAAGTGAAAAGATTGTTGCATGGATAAAGGAAGAAAAAGCCTAATGTCAAATTTACTTGAAGAGTTAAAGTTTAAGTAGGAAACTTTTGTTTCCATCCTATCATGAAAGGATTGAGATTTGTTTTAGATAGACATCTTAGCAAGATAGGATAAGATTAGGTTTAGAGTAGGAAAACACTATAAAAGGGACATTCCCCGCCACTCTGAAGGGAATCAATCGTTCTTCTTCTTACTTTTTCTCAATTCTTCATCTTTCTTCTATTTTTAATGTAGGAACTAAAGCCATATGTGGCTAAACTTAGTTATTTTGATTCAAGCAGATTCGAAACTCTAGTTGTAATCTTGTGAGGTCTTGTTTTAAACTTTTATTCATGTTTTAATTCAATTATTTCTTATTTTGAGTTTTTATATTTGATGAATGATTAATATTGATTAATCAGACAAATTAATTTAATGTTGACTGTTATATCACTATCCATGAATTCAATGATCCTTAATTGTCATAAAGGATTAGTACAAGTAGCAAATAGGTTATTTATGAATTTGCATATTTAACTTATGATAAACAAGAAAACTAAGTTGAATAGTTGAACATATCTTGATTATTTAATTTAGGATTTAGTCTTTTTCACTAAATTTATTACTATCATTTATTTGATATAGATATCACACTCAGTTAATGGATAGTAATTTTTAGTTTGAATGTTGAGTTTGAACCAATTTTAGTAAAATTTGAGACATATTATAGCTATCCTAATATGTTTCGGACTCATACTTAATTTAGGACACTTATTCTTTTTATACTAATGATCAAATTTACAATTAGATGAGATAATTCCCTTAAATCAAAGTTTAGTAATCTTGAATTTCTCCTTTTATATTTAGTTAATTTATTTTGATTCCTTGTTAATTTTATTTAATTAGTAATTAGTTGAAAACCCGACCTTACTTTATTTTATTATTTGAAATTAAGAAACTAGTGTTTAGTTCTTTTAAGATTCAACATGGTTCCACGACTACTACAAGAAGTTAGAGAATCAAAATTAATTTTGAGGGCTTTAACAATTCCACTAAAATTTGGTGCCGTTTTTTAGGATCTATTTTAATCTATTAGTTTTCTTTGCATTATTTTACAGTTTACTGCTAACCTCTTATCTTGCATGACTTGTGCTTCTCAGACAGGTAAATTATAATATAATTTAGAAATTGAGAATACAACTCATCATTTAAGAAAAGAAACTAAGCAAGGAAGCAGTCATTCACCTCTAGAAATGAAAGTTGAATAGATTTGACAATTAGTGAAGACTCTAATTTTCAATGAATGGAAGAAAAGATGGCAAATCTTAACACTAGAACATTGAGGGAATTACTAGCACCAAATTTGAATCAACAACCCTTATATATACAATTTTTAGAATTTGAGGTAGATTTCGAATTGAAATTTAGTTTGATTCACTTCCTATTTTTCGTAGTCTTGCAAGTGAATATCTATATAAACACTTGAAGGAATTTCATATTTTCTGCTCTAGGAAGAAACCACAAGGGGTGACAGAAGAACGAATTAATCGTAGGGCCTTTCCATTCTCATTGAAAGATAAGCCAAATGATTGATTATAATATCTCCCTCTGGCTTAATGATAACATGGAATGAAATGAAAAGAATGATTTTGGAAAAGTTCTTTCCTGCATCACGAGTAGCCAATATCTGAAAGGAGATATGTGAGAATAGACAATTTAGTGGAAAAACATTATATGAAAATTGGAAAAGGTTTAATGAGCTATGTGTCAGTTGCCTACAACTTTAAATTCCTGGTCAACTTTTGATTCAATACTTTTATGAAGAACTATTGCCAATAGATCAAAGTATAATCAATGTAGTTAGTAGAGGAGCTTTGGTAAATAAAACACCTAAAGCGGCCAAACAATTGATATCAGTGATAGCCAAACATTCTTAATAGTTTGGCACAAGGATGGATAGAGTTGTTAAGCGTATAAATGAGGTAAGTAACACAACCTTGAGGATAAAATGTTAGATTTAACTGCTCTACTTCGTCAAATGGTTATAGTTCAATTACAATCAACAAGAGTGTGTGGAATATTCTCATTATCTAGACATCATACGGATATGTGCCTGATATTGTAGCAAGTCTCTCTTCAAGAAGCTAATGCAATAGGGGTTTTCCTGGTCATCCTCAATGAAAATATAAGCTATATTCCAATCACTATAATCTAGGATAGAGGGACCATCCAAACTTGAGCTATGGAAATCAAAGAAGGCAAAAACGATATTGACCTTACAATTTTCATAAACAACCTCAAGCTCCTACATCTGCTTAACCTCAATCTTCAAATTCAATTATATATTTAGACGAAATTGTTAAGGCATTTGCTATTAACATTTAGCAATTTCAATAGAAAATAAGGGCAAGCCTTCAGAATTTAGGAAATCAGATCACTCTATTAACCACCTTTGTAAGTAAATTGGAAGCATAAGCATCAAGAAAATTACCTTCCCAAATGGTGGTAAATCTTAAGGAGAATGTGAGTGCATTGACTTTGAGAAGTGGTAAGGAAATTCAATATGGATCTTCCTTACCAATGATGATAGAAAAGAATCATAATGGAGAAAAGAAAGATGAACTTCCAACTCAAGAATCAATAAAGGTAAAAGATAATTTATTTTCATAGATATCAATCAATGCACATGTACCTCCTTTTCCTAATAGGTTAGCTAGATCAAAAGATGAGGAACATGAAAGAGAAATCCTAGAAACCTTCAGGAAGGTGGAAATCAATATACCATTTCTAGAAGCCATCAAGTAAGTTTTGAAATATGCAAAACTTTTAAAAAAGCTATGCACAAATAAAAGGAAGTTGAAGGACAAGGAGAGAATAATTTTAGGTAAGAATGTATTAGTGGTGATAAATAGAAAATTACCAGAAAAATGCAAAGATCTAGGTATGTTTACACTTTCGTGTGTTATTGGTAATAAAAAATTTGAGCATGCGATGCTAGAATTAGGTTCATCTGTTAATGTCATGCCTTAATTTACCAAGCTTTAACTTTGAATTCTTTGCAAGAAATTAATGTGATTATTCGACTAGCTGATCATTCGTGTGTGCATCCTATTGGAGTTATTAAGGATGTTTTTAATACAAGTTAACAGTTTGGTATTTTCAGTTGGATTTTTACATCTTGAAAATGGATGGAGATAGCGTTGAACATTCAACTTTGATTTGTTAGGTAGGGGAATTTATAAACACGACCAAGACTAAAATTAATGTGGATGAGGATACATTTTTCGTTGAGTTTAATGGAGAAATAGTAAAGTTCAATATTTTTGAAGCAATGAAGTACCCTAATGATTTCCAATCTATTTATCATATGGATATTGTGGATTCATTTATGTAGTATATGTTTAAAGAAGAAAGAATTGAAGATGAGTTAGAGCTTAAGGCTAAATCGGAGGTAAATGAGCAAGTTGATGAAACTTGTGAAGTTATAGAATCATTATCAGCAATGCTAATAGATTCGGAAACTTTGAATGTTGAACTTACTATAAATCACAAGAAAATGCTACCTTCTGTTTTGTAGGCTCCAAAGATATAATTGAAGGCCTTACCTGATCACCTAAAGTATTTTTATTTGGGTGATGGAGAGTCATTACCTACGATCATTTTTAAAAAGTTGACTAAAGGGTAAGAGGAAAAGTTAGTAACATTACTTAAAGAGTATAAAATTGCATTTGGTTGGAATTTAGTGGACATAAAAGGTATTAGCTCGGCGATGTGCACACATAGGACTCTTTTAGACGAGAATCCTAAACCAAAACAGGAACCCCAAAGAAGACTCAATCTAATAATGAAGGATGTGGTAATGAAAGAGATTTTAAAACTTTTGGGTGTAGCCATAATCTATCCACTCTCGGATAGTGAATGGCTAATCCAAGTGCATATTATACCCAAGAAAACTGGTATAACAGTGATACGAAACCAGAATGGTGAGTTGGTACTAATGAGGATACAAAATGGGTGGCGAATATGCATAGACTTTGGAAATCTTAACTTAGCTACTAGAAAAGGCCATTTCCCATTTCCTTTTATGGATCAAATGTTAGACAGACTTGCTGGTAAATCATGTTTTTTCTTTTTAAATGGTTTTTCAATTTAGTATCAAATAGCAATTGCTCAAAAGGATCAAGAAGATATTACATTCACGTGTCCTTATGGATCGTATGCTTTTAGATGAATGCCATTTAGTCTATATAATACTCAAAGATGCATAATGAGTATATTTTCGAAATATATTGAGAATTACATTGAAGTATTCATGGATGATTTCACTATTTATAGAGATTCATTTGAAGATTGTTCAAATCATTTATCGAAGGTTCTTAAAAGATGAATTGAAATAAATTTGGTGTTAAATTATGAAAAATATCATTCTATGGTATATCAAGGCATTGTTTTAGGATATATGATTTCACCAAGGAGCGTAGAAGTTGATAAGGCAAAAGTGGATTTAATTGTGAACTTACCTTGCCCTACAAATGTAAGGGAAGTTTGATCTTTTCTTGGACATGCAAGATTTTTCCATAAGTTCATTAAAGATTTTTCTAAGATTGCCATATCATTATCAAAGTTGTTATAAAAAGACATTCCATTTGACTTTGGAAAGGAATGCAAGGAAGCTTTTGACAAAATCAAGGTAATATTAACAAGTATGCTTGTTCCTCAGTCACTAAATTGGGACCTTCTGTTTGAGACCATGTGCGATACTAGCAATTATATAGTGTGAGTTGTTTTAGGCATAAGGATTAAGAAACAAAGTCATATTATCTTTTATGCTTTGAGAACATTGGTTACTGCACAATGTAATTATTCTTCAACTAAGACAGAGCTTTTAGCATTTGTTTTTGCTTTAAATAAATTTAGATCTTATTTGCTTGGCTATAAAGTTATTGTACACTTTAACCATGTAACATTGAAATACCTTTTAGCAAAGGAGTCCAAAACGAGGCTGATACGATGGATTCTTCTACTTTACAAGTTTGATTTGACAATAAAGGATCAAAAAGGTGCTAAAAATTTAGTAGCAGACCATTTGAGTAGGTTGGTTAGAGATGAAGATATTTTACTTATTTCTAAAACTTTTCCTAATGAGTAATTATTCATAACAAAAGATATGGTTCCATAGTATGTTGACCTTGTTAATTATTTAGTTACTAGACTTTACGTTATTACATTAGTAAGTCTAGGAAGGAAAAGATAAGAAATGAGACAAAATAGTATGTTTAGAAGTCCTGCTCTAATCAACATTATAAGGCATTGAGTGCTAAAAAATGAACAACATTCTATTTTAGCTTTTTGTCACAATTATGAACGTGGTGGACACTTTGGTTCCAAACGAACTGCTAAAAAAGTTTTACATAATGGATTGTATTGAGCGAATTTATTTAGAGATGCTTATGTATTTTGTAAAAGTTATGACAGATATCAAAAGATAGGTATGTTATCTCATCAAAATGAAATGCCTCAAACCCCAATACTTATAGTTGAGATATTTGATTTGTGGGGTATTGACTTTATGGGTCCTTTTCCTTCATCATGTGGTTTTTCTTATATACTTTTGGCTGTTGATTACGTTTCTAAGTGGGTGGTCACAAAAGCCACCAAATTTGATGATTCTATAACTGTTATAGGATTTATAAAGTCTAAGATTTTTAATACATTTGGAATCCCACGTGCTATTATTAGTGACCAAGGAAGTCATTTTTGCAATAGAACTGTGGCATCGCTGTTTAAAAAATATGAAGTGCATCATCAAGTAGCTACTGCCTACCATCCACAAACCAATGGATAAGCAGAAGTATCAAACAAAGAGGTCATGTTCATTGTGGAAAAGATTTTGAATCCTAGTTGCAAGGATTAGGGTTTACGCCTAGACGATGCTCTTTGGGCATACCGTACAATGTACAAGACACTAATAACAATGTCTCCTTATTGATTAGTTTTCAGTAAAGCTTGTCATTTATTGGTGGAGATTGAACATGAAGCTTATTGGGTGGTGTAACGCTGTAACATGGATTTGGCTAAAGTTGGGGAGAAAAGGAAGTTGCAATTGTAAGAGCTAGAGGAAATAAGGTTGGATGCTTACGAGAATTTGAAAATATACAAAGAGAAAACCATATTATTCAATGATAATATGATCTTGAGGAAGCAATTTGAGATGGGACATAAAGTGTTATTATATAATTCTCAATTTAAGTTTATCCCATGTAAGTTATATTCTAGATGGCTTGACCCTTTTGTTGTCTCTAATATATTTTATCATAGTGCAGTGGAAATGGCTTGACCTTTTTGTTGTCTCTAATATATTTTCTCTTGTATAATATATTCCTTGTTAATTTTAGTTAATTAGTAATTAATCAAAAACCCCCTCGCTTTATTTTATTATTTGAAATTAAGAAACTAGTGTTTGGTCCTCTTGGGATTTGATCGGTTCTACAACTACTACAAGAAGTTAGAGACTTAGAATTAATTTTGAGGGCTTCAATAACCCAACCAGATGCCCGTAGAGATACGGAAGAGCTTAGGCATAGAAAGGTCTTACTTGGCTAGTCAAGCTTTTTAATATAATCTTTAAGTTCACCAAAATGCTAAATGAGTAAAGATTGACTCTGTTAATTCCTCTATACAAGTACAAAGGAGACATCCAAAATTGTAACAACTATAGAGGCATCAAACTAGTTAGAAACACCATAAAGTCGTGGGAGAAGGTAATTGAGAAGAGAGTGAGAAAGGCTGCTCCTATCTTAGAGAACCAATTTGGCTTCATGTTAGGAAAGTCCATGAAGATTAATAGAATATTAGAATATTACAGGGAAACACAAAGAGATTTGCACATAGTTTTTATTGATTTAGAGAAAGCATATGATAGAGTTCTTAAGGAAATCATGTAGAGGTGTTTAGAGGTTAAAGGAGTTCCTACGACTTATATATGGGTGATTACGGATATGTATAAAGGGGTAACGATTAGAGTAAGGACAATAAGAGGAGATACTGAAAAATTTTCTATTAGTATTAGGCTATACTAAGGCTCTGCCTTAAGCCCTTTTTTGTTTGCATTAATAATGGATTAGCTCACTAAGAATATTCAAAGAGACGTATCTTGGTGTATATTATTTGCTGATGATATTGTCTTAGTGGATGAGATAAGAGAGGTTATCAATGTCAAGCTAAAATGTTGGAAGGATATGTTAAAATTGAAGGGCTTTAAAGTGAGCAGGACTAAGATTGAGTACTTAAAGTGTAACTTTTTAGACCATAGGGTGGCCATTGATATGGAGGTAAAGATTAGATTAAAAGTTATACCACGGAAAGAGTGTTTTAGGTACTTAGTGTCTATCATCCAAAGCAATAGAGAGACCAATAAAGATATAGTCAATCATATCAGATCATGGTGGCTTAAATGAGAAATGCATCAAGAGTTTTATTTGAAAAGAATATACCACTTAAGCCTAAAGGTAAATTTTATCACTTAGCGATTAGGCTGACAATGCTATATGGGGCAGAGTATTGGCCCATCAAATAAGTTTATAGTAATAAGCTTATAGTGAAGGAGATGAGGATGCTTTTTTAAATGTGTAACCATACCAGAAAAGATAAGGTCAAGAATAGTGGTAAGAGACAAATTAAAGGTGGCTGATATTAATGAAAAATTGAGAGAGAAGAGACTTAGCTAGTTCGAACATGTTATAAGAATGTACCCTAATGCTCTAATGAGATGATGTAAGAAAGTATTTAGAGACTGTAAGAGAAAAAAAAAGGAAAGCCTAAGAAGAACTATAAGTGATAAAAAATGATATAAATCTAATGGAACTTATTTAGAATATGGCCCATAATAGAAAATTTTGGCAGACTAAGATATATATAAATGATCTCTCTTAGAGAGTTCATTCTCTTTTTCTTAGGTATTTTAGACTTTGTCCTTTAAGGTTTTTTTTTAATACATAGTACTTACCTCTAAGTTAGTTAGCTTAGATAGTTCCTTAGCTTAATTACTTTTTTTGATGATATGTACTTAATTGATTATGAATTTATTCTATAATACTTAGTGATTATCGCTATGAAAATGCTTAAGATACTCACTTTGACTCATATGTGATTTTAGGCACAATTTGGAAGCAAAGAATTTAAAGTGAGTCAAAAGCACGATATTTGGGTCATTTTATGAAGATTAATGTTCACTTGTCTTCATGGAGTAAGAAGAAGAAAATTAGAGCAAAAAGAAAACAAACCAAAAGAGGACAATAAAGAAGCTGTTGAATGAAACAACATAAGAGGATCAAAAGGACAATGCATAAGGCAGCTGGAAGAGAAACAAAAATGGCAGCAATCCATGAAGAAAATGCTACACTAGGTGGAAAACCAAGGAAGCACAACAACAACAAGTTAGAAAGAAAATGATGCAGCAGGTGGACAGCCAAGAGATAAAACGACGCAATAATGTTGGGAGTAAGAAGCAAGCAAAATGCAACGCACGCTAGGGACGCCAAGAGAAAACGTAGCATAGACGCTGGGAAGTAAGGAGAAAGATGTTGTCGTTGGATAGGAGCTAAACACGCATAGTGGCAAAAGAATAAAAATGCAGACAACAACAAGAGATTGATGTTTTGGAGGCATGGATTTTCAGAGAAAACAGAAAAATAAGAACAATGGGGGTGTTCGACTAGGACATATTTTTAGGGGGTTGAAGCATTATTTTCTGGAGTAAGCACTCAACCTTGAGAGACCCATAGAGGGGTAACTTTCTCGATGTTGGTTCGGAGGTGACATCAATGCCAACGACCTGGGTTACGTTTATTTCTCTTTATATTTTTATTTTCTTTTTCTCTTTAGAAATTGATTGTGTTACCTGATGCATATGGATTTGGGTTTTATGTATGGATAATCGTATTCTCGTTATCGTTCAATTATTTGTGTATGAACCCATTGGGTATTGTGAGAAGATAATTTTAGCGCGTTCATTGGATCGTTTTATTACAAACTCATTGCTAGAATATTGAATGTAATTTGTAATTGTTAGGGATAACATAACCTAGGTTAAATGATGCATAGTATGTGGTTGTTGCCTTGATTAATCGGTTTTCCTAATTCATAATGCCACTACCCAATTAAATCTAGAGATCATATCCTAGGTTATTCGAAGGTTAGCTTTAATTAACAATTGTTTCTTAATTAAACAATACTTAAGGGAAAACTCGGGTTAAATATTAACCCACGATTAATAATTGCTAGGAGAGGTTTGAGAATAACAAATCAATGAAATATGTTTAATTACGGTGTAGGCCAATATTGAACCAAAGAATCGGGTCCCTACTAAATTCCCCACTTTTATCATTTTTTACATGTTATCTTTAAATTTCTTTTGTTAGTTAGTTTAACTTTATTTTATTTTCTTATTTCTAAAACCAAAACCCCTCAAACCTAAACTCCGATTAACTTCATTTCAACAACTTTACACACTCTCTCTGTGGAATCGACCTAGGCTCACCACTGCTATAGTAGTAGGTCTAGTTTATTTGGACTAGCGTTATGATGCGTTGTCAAATTAGTCATTATAAATGAATTCAGTTTTCGTAATTCGCAATGCTACTATCCAATTAAATCTAGAGATTGTATCCTAGGTTATTCAATAGTTTATTTTGACTAGCGTTATGATGCGTTGTCAAATTAGTCATTATAAATGAATTTAATTTTCCTAATTCGCTATGCTACTATCCAATTAAATCTAGAGATTGTATCCTAGGTTATTCAATAGTTAGGTTTAATTAACTGTCGTTTCTTAATTAAGCAATACCTAAGGGAAAACTTGGGTTAAATATTAACTAACGATTAATAGTTGCTAGGAGAGGTTTGAGAACAACAAATCTATAAAATATTTTTAATTAGGGTGTAGGCTGAGATTAAACTAAAGAACCAGGTCTCTACTTAATCCCCCTCTTTTTTCATTTTTTACATGTTTTCTTTAAATTGCTTTTGTTATTTAGTTTAGCTTTATTCTATTTTCTTATTTCTAAAACCAAAACCCCCTAAACCTAAACACCAATTAATTTCATTTCAACAACTTTACATACTCATTTTGTGATATCGACTTAGACTTACCACTGCTATAGTAATAGGTCTTGTTTATTTGATTAGCGTTACGATGCGCTGTCAAATTAGTCACTATAAATGAATTTCATCATAATAATTATGAATTACATTGAATATTCTAGTAATGAATCTGTAATAAAATGATCCGATGAATGCATTAAAATCATCTTCTTATAATACCCAATGGGTTTATACACAAATAATCGAATGATAACGAGAATACGATTATCCATACACAAAACCTAAATCCATACACAAAACCTAAATCCATACACATTGGATAATACAAGCAATTTCTAAAGAGAGAAAGAAAATAACAAGTACAAAGACAAATACACTTAACCCAGGCCATTAGTGTCGATATCACCTCCGAACTGGTGTCCGAAAAGCTACCCCTCTATGGTTCTCTCAAAGTTGAGAGCTTGCTCCCAAAAATAATGCTTTAGCCCGTAAAAATATGTCCCAGCAGAAATCACTGTTCTTATTTTTCTATTTTCTCTGAAAATCCACGCCTCCAAAACATCAAACCCTCGATGTTGTCTGCATTTTATTCTTTTGCCAATGTGCATGTTTAGTTTCTGCCTGTCGTTAGCATCTTGCTCCTGGCTTTCTAGCATCTGCACACCGCGTTTTGTCTTGGCATCCTTAGCGTACGTTTTGCTTGCTTCTTGCTCCCAACGCTACTACATCGTTTTATATCTTGGCTGTCCACCTACTGCAGTGTTTTATGTCTAACTTGCTGCCATTTTGCTCTCTTGATTATCCACCTACCGTAATGTTTTCTTCATGGAATGTTGTCGTTTTTGCTTCTCTTCTAGTTGCCTTATGCATTGTCATTTTGATCCTCTTATGTTCTTTTATTTGGTAGGTTCTTTATTGTCTTCTTTTAGACTGAATTTGTTTTCTTCTTACTCTAATTTTCTTCTTTTTATTCCATGAAGACAAGTGAATTTTAATCTTCACAAAATGGCCCAAATATTGTGCTTTTAACTCAAACATCGTGCTTTTGACTCATTTTAAATTCTTTACTTCTGAATTATGCCTAAAATTACATATAAGTCAAAGTGAGAATCTTAAGCATTTTCATAGCAATAATCACTAAGTGTTACGGAATAAATTCATAATCAATTAAGCACATATCACTTGACATGGTTGGTTTGAGTTACTCTTACACTTGTCTTTTTCTAGTTTGTATATTTATTTAATTATTTTATCTTTTATTATTAATCTTTACCATGTTCTATATTACGTTATTTTGTATTGCATTACCTATTTATATTTTTGTAGTATCTTTATCTTGGATTATATATGGATCTATCGGAAACAACCTCTCTACCAGGTAGAGGTAGGGCTGTGTACTATTGGACCTTCTCATATCCTGTATTTCAGCAAGACTCTTGCTGAGAGTTATTGTTGTTGTTATGTACATAATCCCTTTAATATCTTCTCATTTCCCTATAAAACTTATCCTTTTACGCTTTTGTTTTAATATTAAATGTCTACCTATAGCAATATTATGTAGAGCTTTCTCGTGTGTTTTGAAAGATTGTTGATGATTTGAAGATCTCCTATAAATGAGAGCTACATTATAAAGGACTTAAACTTTTGATATGGCAATTTGATTCTCATGTTCACAATATCTTCTATCAGCTAACATGTTTTCTTTGGTTGATTACAACTAAAAATTTCATCATTCATTACAGAATAAGTATCAACATCTAGTATGCAATCTTTATTTTCTATCTCATAATAAGTCTCAAATACATCATTAGTATCATCCATTCTAAAAAACATCAAAATCAACATATTATAAGTCTAAACACTTGAAAAACAACCCTCCTCAATCATTTTTCATAAAGTCTTAGGCCTTCATCACTCTGCTAGTCATGCAAAGGACCTTTAGAAAATAGTTATAAGTAACTATGTTAAGAGGATAGTGTTTATTTTCCATCTATTCCAAAAGTTTGTTAGTTTCATCGATCTTCCCACTTGAACAAATCCTTTCAATTAATTCTTTATAAATAAAACATAAAGAACATAACCAGTATTTATCATTTATACCAAAAGCTTAAAATTGACCTTAATTATACCATTATAAGCCAGAAAGATAATTAAAATTGCATGTCCTTAAAATGGGCAAAGACAGAATGGATCCTGGACCTGCGCGTCATAACGCTAGTCAAAATAAAATAACTAGACTACTACTGTAGCAGTTGTGAGTCTAGGTCGATCCCACAAGGAGTATTTGGTTAGCTTATAAAATGAAATTAATCGATGTTTAAGAAAAATGGAGGGGTGGATTTTGGAATAAGAAAATAAAATGAAACTAACTAATAAAAACGAATTAAAGAAAATATGCAAAAAATGGTAAAATTGCAGAATTCAGTAGGGATCTGGTTCTTTAGTTTAATCTCGGCCTACACCCTAATTAAGCATATTTCATTGATTTGTTGTTCTCAAACCTCTCCTACAAACTATTAATCGTAGGTTAATAATTAACCTGAGTTTTCCCTTAAGTTTTGTTTAATCAAGATAAGATCGTTAATTAAACCTAACCACCGAATAACCTATGATACGATCTCTAGATTTAATTAGGTAGTAGCATTACGAATTAGAAAAACTGATTAATCAAGGCAATAACCACATACAATGCGTCATTTAACCTAGGCCATGTTATCCCTAATGATTACGAATCATTAGTCGCTATACATGAATTTCAACATAACAATTACAGATTATATCGAAATTCTAGCAATGGATATGCAATCAAATGATTCAATGAACGCATTATATTCATCTTTTCACAATCCCAATAGGTTTATACACAAATAACCGAACAATAATGAAAATCTGATTATCCATACACAAAACCCAAATCAATTAATATAGGATAACACAATTAATTTCTAATGAGAGAAAGAAACAATAAAAATAAGAAAATATACTTAACTTGAGTCGTCGGCATCGAGATGTTACCCCTCTATGGATCTCTCTCGAAAAAATGCTTCAGTCCCTATTAATATTCCTACTGAAACCCTTGCTACCCTTTTCTCACCGCCGCAGTCTTCTTCTCTTATCTACGCTAGCTGCCTCCAGCTGCGCTACTCTCTCTTCACTTTCCCCCTTTCACTTTAGCGTTTGATTTGACAATTTAATTGGAGAGTTTCTGGTCCACGCTTTGTTCAACAAACCCTACCCCCTTGTGCAGTTGCGTAATACACTAGCATTTTACAGTAACATTTTACACTAGCGTTAAACGCTAGTTGCAACGCTAGCGTTTTACGTATGCATTAACCCATGAAAGCTAACGTTTTTCTTTTTTTATTTTCATTTTGGTGATATTTTTGACTCTCCATTAAATACATTTGGCAGTCGTTTTAGGCTAGTTCACCAGCTGCTTGCATGTCATTTTAAGCTTGTGCTAATTCCTTCATGCTACTGTTTTGTTCAACATTTATCCACCTATTGCATGCTTTGCTCCTCACCATAATCTATGCATATCACATTCTTTTCTTCATGTCTCCATTTTTGTTTTATGCTGCCACCAACAAGCTATAATCTTTTTTCATTTATACCGTTTCTTTGTTAAACATTTGTGCTCCAATTTGCTTTAGAATCTTGTCTTTTTGGTCTCAAATATATATATCAACATATCCAACCTAGCATTCAACACAAATAAAGTATTTTATCTTGAAAGTAGGATTGAAATCACATGGAAATACATAAGAAAATATAAGATAATTAAACCCTATTAAATACCCCCACACTTAAACTATTGATTGTCCTCAAGAAATTTAACACAACTAAAATATTCTATCAATCCATTTTCAAAGAAAATCAAGTATATGCAATCCTTCAGACATCGGCAACTCAAGCATCAAGCTACTACATATATCATATTTTTTTCATTAGTGCACATAAACAAAGTCAAATGAAGACACTATTGACCAAAGGTAAGCATAAAATTAAGATGAACTTTTCCCATGGTGTTCACTCATATCACTCAAGTATGTGATGGGTTAGTGTTTCACTCAAGACTCCCTTTAAGAGACTACTCTACCATAGGCTTGCAAATACACCCATTTTCCTCTATATAGAATACATGCTATCATAGATCAAAAGGGCTTTTGCTTAGGTTGTAATGGGGTTTGGGTTAAGGTAAGGTAAAAAAGTCAAAGAGTTACTCACAAGCATTCACAAAGTACTAAGTAAAAGGGACAATCAACTACAAATTCTCAAATAAACATATGAATACAATGGATTATAACTACTCATCACTAACTAATGCTACTATGTTTTATTTCTTTTCTTTTTCTTTTTTTCCTCTTTTTGTTATCTCTTTTTTTCTTTTGTTATCTTTTTTTACTTGAATAAAACTAAAAGCAATAGGAAACAATAGTAGCATATATCAACAAAACAAGAGTAGAAGTACCTCAAAATATATTAGAATACAATACAAAACAAAAGTCCCTAAATTATAAACATTAAATGCTTACTTAGTACTTTATTAAACTTAAGTCAGGGTAAGGCTATTGGGTTTTTGGGTTTCAATGTAAGGTGATTAATACAGAAATAAACAAGGTTAAAGGTTCAAAGGGGTTTGCAAGGGAAAAATGACTTAGTGGGTTATTTAAGCTAAGGGTTCAAAATAAAGAAGGCCTTAATCATTTTCACAAACCATGCAACTAATAGTTTCAAACCGGTTAAATGCAAGTTCTAAAGGTAATCTTCCTAGGGGAGCCTCACACACAACAAAGAAACAGAATGACCGTAAAATGCAATCATATAGGCTCAAAACCCACATGTTTTTATATGAAAATCCATCAAATTTTCATATATTACCTAATCACTCAAGTATCAAATTATTGACTGAGTCTATGCAACCAACTACTTCAATCAATCCACACGATTCATCTTCCTCTCAAGTTGCCTAATCCAAATTCACGCATACAACTCAATTCTCAATCCAACTACTATGACATAATTTCATGATTCAACATTCATCATTCATCATAATTTGAGTGCAAAAATTTTAAAACTAGCCCCACCCCTACACTTAAATGGGACATTATCCTCAATGTCTTAGAATCAATAAAAAACACAAAGGGAACGGAAACAAGAATACTCTGCTTGAGAGGCCATTTGAATCCTGAAAGCAAAGAAATAGCAGCTTCCCTCTTAAAGAATAGTAGCCCATCTTCGACCTATGACCAAAACATAAAAAGAAAATAAACACTTAAAGCGAACCAACCAATAAATATGTACAAAAGAGAAAAACAAAAACAAAAACAAAAGGATATAGATGAGGTGCCTCCTATCAAGCGTTTATTTTAGGTCATAAGCTTAACCCTCGGTATATGCACATCATCCATTTTCGAATAGATGCTTGAGCACAACAGGAAGCATGCTCAAACTCCGTGAGGAGCCTAGAGCACATTCCCTCAAAATAAGCTCCTTATTAGCAAGATGCCTTGAGGCTTCTGAGGAGTGGAACTTCATCGTTTCGCCATCATACTTTAATGTCCACTCGTCTTTTCAGGCATCGCCCTTCTCACACCAAGATGGTCTTCGTAAAAGTATCGCCAATGGGTGTGGAGACTAGACATCCTGCTTGCCACCTTCGATCTTCAGCTCGCTCACCCACAACTCTCCTAAAAACTGCACTTCTTGTAGCTCTTCCTCTTTCTTTAGATTCTTCATCTCTACTGAGTCTTCGCTTTTTTGAAATAATTCGAATGACTCTTTGCCTTTTTCTTTTTCGTTTAATTCTTCTAACCTGTTAGGTAAAGGTGAAGGGTTATTCTCGAATATAATTACAAACTCAGTATTTACCTCCGAGCTAAATGATATATCTTTTTCTGCTTTGAGCTCCTCCTCTACTTCTTCTACACAAGCAATTTGTTGAGGGTTGACCTCAAAATTCTCAAGTTCCCCGTCACTTTTTAAAGTCTCAATACAAATGTCCATTGGGTACACCTCGAGTTGATATGACTGCTCCTCTTCGCTTTGTGGTTACAGATGATTGATATCTCCCCATCGATGCAATGCATCTTGTTGGAATTGTAGAGCATCCTCTAAGATTTGCTGTATAGCTTGCTGAAACAGTTGTTGCATATTCTGTTGGAACTGCTGCATATCTTGTTGAATTTGAAGATTGTTAGCAGCCATAATATGAAGCATTTCTTCTAGAGACATACCTGAGTCGTGTTGGCTCTCTGAATCTTGGATGCTAGACCATGTAGTTTTTGGAAACTGCCTTCCATCTTATTGGAATTATGGAGTATTCTGCTGTAATTGCAAAGAATTAGCGTTCACAATATTAATTAACTCTTCCAAAGATGGACCAGAGTCATGATAGGAAGCTTATGGTTTGTATGAGAATTGTTGTGCATCTTGCAAACTATCATGGAAGTAATTCTGATGATTATCCAATCCATAAAAAAAGTTAGGTTGATCAGGCCAAACATTGTTATAAGATTGAAAATATAAGTTATAAAAGATATTACTTCCATCCATATCAATTTTTTAATAAAAATCACAAACACAAAACAGAATAAAGAAAGGATTATAAAATAACTGAAAAGAAATCAATTACGAACAAATATAAACAAAACACCAATTAAATCATAAACAAAAACTACAACACTGCACTCCCCGGCAACGGCGCCAAAATTGACTTGCGCATCGTAACGCTAGTCAAAATAAAATAACTAGACTACTACTGTAATAGTGGTGAGTCTAGGTTGATCCCACAGGGAGTATTCGGTTAGCTTATAAAATGAAATTAATCGGTGTTTAGGAAAAATGGGGGATTTGGATTTTGGAATAAGAAAATAAAATGAAACTAACTAATAAAAACAAATTAATGAAAATATGCAAAAAATGGTAAAATTGAGGAATTCGGTAGGGATCTAGTTCTTTGGTTCAATCTTGGTGTACATCCTAATTAATCATATTTCATTGATTTTTTGTTCTCAAACCTCTCATAGAAACTAGTAATCGTGGGTTAGTAATTAACCCAAGTTTTTCCGTAGGTTTTGTTTAAACAAGATACGATCGTTAATTAAACCTAATCACCAAATAACCTAAGATACGATCTCTAGATTTAATTAGGCAATAGCATTATGAGTTAGAAAAACCGATTAATCAAGGCAACAACCACATACGATGCCTCATTAACTTAGTTCATGTTATCCCTAATGATTACGAATTATTAGTCGCTACACATGAATTTTAACATAATAATTACAGATTATATCGAAATTCTAGCAATGGGTAGCAATCAAACGATTCAATGAACGTATTAAAATAATCCTTTCACAATCCCCATAGGTTTATACGCAAATAACTGAACAATAATGAAAATCTAATTATCCATACACAAAACCCAAATTCATACATAAATAACCGAACAATAATGAAAATTTGATTATCCATACACAAAACCCAAATCAATTAACATAGGATAACATAATCAATTTCTAATGAGAGAAAGAAATAATAAAAACAAGAAAATATACTTAACCCTGGTCGTCGATGTCGATGTCATCTCTGAACCAGCATCGGAATGTTACTTCTTTATAGGTCTCTATCGGAAAAATGCTTCAGCCCCATTAATATCCCTATCGAAAACCCTTGCTTCACCGCCGTAACCTTCTTCTCTTATCTACTATAGCCGCCTTTAGCTGCGCTACTCTCTTTTCACTTTCCCCCTTTCGCTGTAGCGTTTGATTTGACAATTTAATTGGAGAGTTTCTGGTCCAAGCTCTATTCACCAAACCCTGCCTACCTTTACAGCTGCATAACACGCTAGTTGCAACGCTAGCATTTTACGTATGCGTTAACGCATGAAAGCTAGAGTTTTGCTCTTTTTTTGTTGTCATTTTGGTGAGATTTTTGACTCTCCAGTAAATACATTTGGTTGTCGTTTTGGGCTAGTTCACCAACTGCTTGCATGTCATTTTAAGCTTGTGCTAATGCCTTTATGCTGCTGTTTTGTTCAACATTTATCCACCTATTGCATGCTTTGCTCCTCACCATAATCTATGCAGCTCACATTCTTTTCTTCATGTCTCCATTTTTGTTTTATATCGCCACCAACAAGCTATAATCTCTTTTCATTTTGTGCCTTTTCCTTGTTGAACATTTGTGCTCTAATTTGCTTTAAAATCTTGTCTTTTTGGTCTCAAATATATCAACATATCCTACCTACTAGTCAACACAAATTGAACACAAATTAAGCATTTTATCTTCAAAATATGATTGAAATCACATAAAAATACATAAGAAAATATAAGACAATTCAATCCTATCAATCCTTTTATTCTCTTAAATTCAAAAAGCTTAGGGATGTTTGATTCTACTTCTGTTTTTCTATTGTGGTTTTCAACTTTCAGTTTTCAGTTTTTGTTTTTTACTTTCAGCTTCTAGTTTTTTTCAAATAAAAATAAAAAATGTTTGGTTGTTAATGTCAATGTAAAAGTTGCGAATATCTGGTAAAAGTTGCGAATATCGTACCAGATTGGGTTCTAATATGGTACTGTATCAGTATCGATCAATACTATGTACCATTTCAAGTAATTTTTTAAATTTATGAAATAGTCCTTGAATTTTTTAAATTTACAAAATAGTCCATTGCTATATTATATAATTGTACTGTATACTGTATAAGTTTACATCAACCATGTCTCCAAAAATCATAATAATAAATAATAATCACAATTAATATGAAATAACAATAATTTTTAAATATTTCACATAT
>JANIIA010000005.1:17258606-17271192 GCA_027478495.1 Erythroxylum alaternifolium
GAGATGTGGTAATTTACCACATCTGGACCCGTTTCTTTGGTCCGACCCGTTCTCTGGAAACGGGATGTTACAGCAAATTTCTCCTAAAAGTTTGTATGATTAAATATGAAATAGAATAATGCAATTTAAAATTTTTACTATTAAAAAATTAGATGAAGGTGATGGCACTTCCCTGGTTTTTAAATGTGTTGTTTAAAAAAGGTTATTGATACATGTCAAACTAAAAAGTGAAGGAAGAGAAGGAGAGTAACTCTAAATATAAAATAAAAGAGAAAAAATGATAATAAAAGGAATTAAACTAAATAAAATAAAGTAAAAATTTAGTATGAGAAGAAAATATAGTTACAAGTTTAAAGTCATCAGTTTAATTTTCTTAATTGTTTTATCAAAGATATCCTTTTTTATATTATAATCATTTTCCAAGAAGTGTTTCAACCTATGGCCATTGACCTAAAAAGGTGTCTCCTCTGCTAATGGTCTAGGTAGCAATTTTGATTTAGTAAGAATTTTGATTGACAAGTCTTTATTACCATAACCATATCAAAATCATCATATAAGACCTAAAAAGGATCATAATTAGCATACAAAATGGTATAAAAAACTTTAAACAAATTAAATGTAAAGAAGTTTTCCAAATAATCCAAAGTACTATGAAAAAAATTAATTTTCACTTTGGATGGAACATGAGAGTGCATCCCAACTATAATTGAAACATAGTTTGTGCTAAAAACTTCCTCCTTTTAATTAATTTCTTCCTACAAAATTTTAGTTGAACCAAAGTTTGCTTGGATAGGTAAAGAATCTCATTTCTTCATGTTTATGCGTATTTCAAATTCTTTATAATCAATATTTGTCACTTCCTTTCCAAGTTGTCAAAATTATTTTCTTAAAACCTTTTTAAAAAAAAAGGTGATTGATAATTTCAAGATAAAAACAAGATTGATTGGAGTTCATATCATCTATAGGATACTTCATATATTGCAACACATTAAGAATAATACAATCATTATTCACTCTATCATATGATCATTTTTTGTATCTATAAGCGCTCTTTTAGAACACAAGAGTGGTCTAACTAAGATAATTAAAACTTTCTTACCCACATTAACATATAAAACAAAGAAATCTAACTAAGATAGTGACCTTATCTATGTTTACTAGCACATCCTCAACAATACCTATAACTCAATTAGAAGAACAATTTGCATATTAAATTAAGGTTACTAATGTTATATGCTTACCAAGTCCCTATCCTTAGTACATACAAAGAGGCATAATATTAATTTTAGCACCTGAATAACAAATCCTTATCAAAATAATTATTTGAAACAAATTAAGGAATAATGAATATCCCTAATTACTTTAGTTGGCAAATTATTATTAAGTATGAAAGAGTGGTCCTCAACAAGCTTGAAGGAATCAATTCTACCAAACAATGCTTGTGAGCGAGGATATCCTTAAAGAATATGGGATTGTTAGGAACTTGATTAATTAGCACTATAAATGCTAGGTTTACACTTGTCTTATTCAAGAGCTCTAAAAAATTAGTGATCTCCTTTTCCCTTTGATCCTTAGCTCTTTGTGGGAATTGCAACTTAGGTACTCTATCTTTAAACTTGGCATATAAGAATCTTGATATCAAGGGTCTAATAACATGCCTTTTTAGTCACAAACTATAAATCCTTCTTTGCTCTCCTACTCTCTCCACTAGACTCTCCTTTAAAAGGTTTAACAAGAGAAGGTGGTCAAATCTTCTTTTTAGGAGATTGATTCCCTCTATTCAATCACTTATTCACATCCCCTTCACCCTTTATCAAGTCGTTTTACACTTTGTCAATGCTTAAGGTAACAACTTAGGCTTGATTTTGTGGACTAACCTTTGTATCACTTGAAAAAGTCCTTTTTGGCCTACATAGTAGCAACTTGACTAATTCACCTAATTGAATATCCAAATTCATTGTTGAAGAATCCTAGTTATTCAACCTAATTGTTTTAACACTAACTTGGGGTCTATTTGTTTTCATTTCATTTTCATTTTTTGGTTTTCTTTTTTCGTTTTTAAATTAAAAACTGTTTGTTTTAGTTTTTAGTTTTTTATTTTTAGATTTGGTTTCTTCTAGTTTTTAAAAATCATGAAAATCATAAATGGTGGTTTTTATTTCCTTTTTTTTGTAAGCTAATTTAGTTTCAACTAAATATATATTATTTGAGTATTTAATATATTAATTTTTAATAAGACTTAAGATTTATTTTTTAATTTAATTAATTTATTATTAATAAATATAATTATACTTAAAATACCTTTAAAATATATAAATTTCAAATAAATTTTGATTTAATAATTGAAATTATATTTAAACTACATATTAATTTTTAAATGAACTTAATTTTTAAATTATTTATTTAATAAATAAAATAATTTTATTAATAATTGTTAATAATATTATATAAGAGATTAAAATAAAATTATTTAATTAAAAATAATTTGTCATTAAGTTTTATCTAATATGTAATTATTATTAGTGATAAAAATATAAATATATTGACATTAACAACCAAACATGTTTTTGTTTTTATTTTGAATGAAAAACTGAAACTGAAAACTACAACAGAAAAATAGAAGTTGAACTAAAAAACTCTTTTTTAAAATCTTCCTCCCTCTCTACCTTTTTTTCTCCCTTAAGAAGTGCAAATCTTGATAGTGAATGTTTTTATGCTTCTTAGTTGTTATTCCTTAAAGAGATATTAGTATAATTCCTCTAAATGAGGTTGTAAACATTAGCATAAGCATTATTTATCCTAATAAGATTGATACAGTGATAAGCATTACTAAACAAAACCCCACCTTGCATTTCACTACAGCATGCCCATATTCCACCTTATAATATGCAACTTAATATTTAAGGAGGAAAAATATCGTACATATATTATTCGCATTTGTATTCAAGTTAGTTAATTGTAAAGTAAAAGAGTTAGTTGTACCTAATTTATGCATAAAGACATTGTTCCCTATAAGCAATCTCTTAAAAGAATGTACCTGAATTCTTTTTCCAGCAATATTTTTAAGAAATTTAAACTTGTTAAAGTTCCTTATCCGTAAGATTTCCTCCTACAATTATATTAACTGTATAAAAATTAGGGTTAATTACCAAAAAAATCCAATCCAAACTTTTGTTAATTTTTCAAATATAGCCCGAACTTTAAAAGTAGTAATATAATTCCCAAACTTTCATTTTTTTTGAATTCTAGCCCAAACTTTAAAAAGTGACAATAAAATGCTTAAACTTTCAATTTTCTTCAATTCTAGCCTGATGTTATCTGTTATTCTCCTTTAGCCCTCAACCTTTTGCTTTTTATTTGTTCTTATGACGCCCCAAACTACTCTCACATTATAGTGTACTACATTAGTAAGCTCATCGTTTTTAGTTTTTTTTCCTAATGCCCTTATTGTGACGACATCAAGGTTGCATAATCTGAAAATCGAAGGGTGAGGGCTCGAGAGAACAAACTAAAAATGAAGGGAAAAATTGAAATCAAGGTATAAAGTTGTCGGGGGTGCGTAATTTGATTTAGGTCAATTTTAAACAACAACGTCATTTTAGTTATATGATTAAACAACGACGTTTCTGTAATCTACATTCATTGTGTTAATTTTGGTTGGCATCTATTAATAGTTAAGGTTTCTGAAACACATGGTAAGCTATGTCGGCAAACTTAATGGAAACATTAGCATCGAGCATTGAAAAAATTGAAGTTTGAGCATTTTATTGTTACTTTTTAAACTTCAGGCTAAAATTGAAAAAAATTGAAAGTTTGAGTATTTTATTGCTACTTTTAAAGGGTTGGGCTATAATTGAAAAATTGAAGAAATTTTGGGCTTTTTTGGTAATTAACCCTAAAAATTATCATAATTTAAATCCTCAAGAAAAGTATGTTTTTATAGCCACATAGGAATTTAGTGATAGGGGAAATTTTACAATTTTTAGTATCTATCCCAAGCTACATACAATGACCATCTCAAACTTCCTAAAACTAGCAATATAATTCTTCAACTTGGCAATCTTAGATGGAGGGAAGTATTTGACTAGGAATTTTTGCACAATATCATCCCGTATCTTGATAGCACATTTGGGAAAAGATGTTAAACAAGCCTTATCTTTATCTCACAAAGTAAATGGGAACATTATTAATCTAATGGAATTATCAATAACACCATTATACTTAAATGTATCAAAATTCTTAAGGAAATTTTCTATAAACATATTCAGATCATTATTAATCCCACCACTAAATTGCATTATAGATTGAATTATTTAAAGCATAGTAAGCTTAGTTTTAAAGTTTTAACCTGTACAAGTGGTCATCTAATACTAGATGGAATGCTCAAAATAGTAGAGAACATAAAATAGTGAGAAGAGTGTCATGCTACAACCTCATTCGGAAATTGAACTTGATTTAAATTATCACCTATATTTTCCTTAACATCAAAATTGATCCAACATCTTAACTTATGCAAAGTTCTTTTTATCTTAGAATCAAACTTAACTAGTTTATGATTGTAACTATGTTTTATTAAGAAGGACACCTAAATAAGAGAAAAATAACAAAGAAAAAATTTAGAATAAATAACAAAAATTAGTATTATTTTTGTAATTATCGTGATGTTTTCTACTAATGATTTTTTTGCTCTTTACAAAGTAATTACTCAAAACCTAAGAAAAGAGTAACTATCATTAAATAAGATATCAATTCCACTGAGAAGTTATTAATAGTTCAAAATACTCTCCTACTAATAACTACTTAATTACTAAAATAGATGATAGATCAATGGATAATTGAAAAACTAAAATAAAACAAATCCTAAACAAAGTGTTAGCAATAAAGATTAAAACAAATCAAGAAATTGAGTAAAGAATCTAGTTATGATTAATGCATAGATAAGTACTTTCCATAACATTGTATTTCTTGTTTTGATTCAATAAATTTAGAAGGTATTTATTATATGGACTAATATAAATTTCTGTACTATAAAACTACTTATTTCAACTTTATTAATTAATACCTTTTCTCTATTAAAACTCCCAAGAATGCATTATGTATTATGGCTCGTTATGAAAGGTTTGACCTTACTACTAGATGATTCATATAACCTTACCCCTAGTACCCCATGTAACTCCTAATATCTAAGTCGTGGTCCACTCACATAAGGTTTTATCAAATTGTCTATACATGCATCAATATAAGATCTGGTAGCTAATATAAATAAATCCAAATTAAGAATATTGAAAAATATTTTATGGAAATAACTTCTATTTTATGAATTGTAGCACCCCACTCCTAACAGACACGTGTTCGTTCGTCCTTCTGACATTCGAGTACATGCTTGATGGAAGCAGTGCGCTAGAGCACTCACATCACTTAACATGGCATCTTAATTAAACACAATACTCAAAATCTAAAACTCAATTCCTCATTTTCATTCATAAAACACAATGTACATTGTAGTATTACATACATCATCCAAATATATACAATATAAAAAACTTATAAGAGTTTACAACTCTGTTTACAAAATATGCTACATGAATGAGGAATTATACAAAACTCTATCTAACTCTTCAGTCTCAGCTGACTGACCTTTGAGCCATTTCTTGAGTCCAAAAACATTACTAGGCTTCTTCTAAATCGTCTTAGTACTAAGTCTCCTCTCTCGTACCTAAAAATCCATGTTGCAATTTTGATCAGTTTTGCGAACTCAGTGAGCTACCCATCATCGATGGCTCATTTATATCACATAACACAGAATAGTTCATAATTCACATTCAATTTGCTAATCATCATGTAACATAAATTATCAATTTGATCGCTTATTTGGCGTTTAACATTTAAAACAATTCAAACAATTTATTTCGATCATTGAAAACATGCATATCAAATATAAAAATATGCAATGCTCATAAAACCACTTTCAATTATTATATTGTTATGACCAAGTGTCTTTTTCATTGTCCCATATCCATTATGGATATCGGGCTCATTAATAATTGTCCTGTATCTGTTGGGGATATCGGGCTCATTATACATAGTGAGCTAGAGGCTCTTACCACATTATGAGCTTTAAGCTCTTTTTCTCTGGCGACTTCGGTCATAACTGCCTTTATGTTATCATGCATTCATGTAATGAAATGCATCATATGTATTCAATCAATCACTTGTGTTTGATCATTCACATTCACATTCACATTCACTTTGACCTTCACATTCACATTCGCATTTTTCTTTGGTCCTAAGTCCGGCATTCAACTATAATGTTGAGTACACTTATTTCTGTTAAATTCACATATAATGAGTACTTCCAGTATGATTTTTATACATCAAACGCCTCAGACATTCAATGTCCGGAATCAAAATATTCACATCACATAACAATTTAATACATTATTTGAAATGAACAATTAATTAGTGTGACACCATCTAGGTTACTCACAGTATGCTCCAGATAGTTATTGCCTCGACGTCCAAGTAATGTCTAGATGAGGTCACTCTATTTGCTCTTCTATATCATGCTCATATACATTTACACATTACTAATTGCACAATCACATTAATATTTGTTTATGCACATATGTATATGTGTTAAGTACAATGCATGCTTAATGACAATCCTAGATATATTTCCTTAATTCACATTTCATAATCATTCAATATCATCTTTCAATCATTCTTTAATACATAATATACTTTATTGACTTTAATCACCTAATCCATCATCAACTACATTCAATATCTCATTCAAGCCTAAATACATCATAAGGAAGTTCCCTAACATTAGTTAGTTCAAACACCACTCAAAAGACAACTTTTTACTCCATGTGTTTGCCCATGGTCGTGGTGTCCCTCCTATGATCATGATAGAACCTTATGGAATTGGCCATGATCTTGAGGATTCTGCCACGATCATGACAAAACTATATTTTTTCTAGGCCATGATCATGGGGTGAGGGCCACGATCGTGCCTTGCATTTTCTTCTTCCATTCCCACAATTTGACATATATAAACTAACATCAATTTCACTCCAAATTTTCTAGTATTCACATCCATTTCTGCAATTTCATTACATGCTAATTCAACTACCATGTTAGTTGTATTAAAATCCACAAAACTCTACTTATTTGTTTCATCATCATTCACTTAATCTTATCATATATGCATTCTAACTTTCTCCATATTATACTCAAGACATCTAATGCCAAAATAATCATTTCTACTTCATTTTCCTCTTCATTCTCACTTCCATTTCAGCTCAATATCAATCACAAACAATTCACAATCTATAGTTGATCATAAACACAAAAACAAAACATTAATACATATATATTCATCATCAACTTTCTACACACATTTTACTCCCTTATCACCTTCATTTTACTTCTAAATTATCACCCCAATTTACCACATTTTAAGACACCACATTAATCCTTTTCTTTAGCTTTAAACTCATTTTAGTTCATTTCTATGACAACTAAAGAAATCCACGTTATTATATATAGAAAACATAACATGAAATCATCCATTTACTAATCAAAGTTTTTGCACTCTTTCTACAACATTTTAGGGATCATTATATCTCAAAAAATCTCTATAATAACTTATCATTTATCACTCATCATAACACAAAAACAAGACATAACCCTACTTACTTCTTCATGCACGCATCATCATATTTCAACTTCTTTTACATAATCATTCATCCCTTAATCTATCATCATAAATGCTTTTTATTAAGCAACTCATAAACAACATTAACACACTAAAATTAGAACATAAATCTCTTTATCTTTACACCTACATTAAAGCATATATATATAAATCCATGATCATGATCATGATCATGATCATCAAATCTCAAATCATTCATCATATTTGATTCATTTGCAACTACCCATGAAGATCAAAGTATAACTTACTTGATAAAACTCCTAGCTCTTCAAAATCACATGAACCCTAGCTTTCCATGTATCATATGATCATCATCTTGGAGTGGTGGAGTAGGATAGGTTTTGCAGTGGTAAGGTGAAGAAGATAATAAAATAGAAGTAGAAAGTGAAGGGTGAGAGCAAGGTTCAACATTGAAAGGTAAGAAGAGAGGGTCGTAGATGAAGACAAAATGAAGAAGATGAAGAAGAGAGATTAACAAAGAGACGAGAGTGTTTACCCAAAATGAGAGACAAATTAAAGTTATCTTGCAAAGATGAGGGTAACAAGGGTGAGGTGTGTGGCAAGTGGCATGACACTTGTCACTCGCCACAGGTCCTCCTCTCATGGTTTCTAATGGGTCCTTTTTAACAACTAGTCCATTTGTCTCCAATTTCTAATTCAATTGTCTCTCAATTTTCTATGACATTTGTCATTGAATCCTAATACCACATATCAAAATTTCTATTTCCATTTGACACTTATTTCTACTACTATTTGTCAATTGTCTTGCCACTTGGCATTTTTCCTACTCCCAAATATGCTTAAATTATCAGAAAATTTCTAAATCTTCACAAAAAATTCTAAATCAATATTCATACACACCAAATAAATTTTTAATACATATAATCCACAATTCATATCATAATCACATTAAAAATCAATTATACCCGGAAAGTGTCAAATGAGTGCATGAACAGTCATTGTAATGTGTGCAAAAGTCAAATTGTTGTGTATGTATGCTATATTATGCATGAGAATGAAATGCACTTCCTAACTTCACAATAATATCTCTCATGTACAATTATTCCAGGGTTCTAACCCTTAGCATGGAAAAATGAGATGTTACATGAATAATATTGAATCAATCTTTAAGAAAGATCATAACCAAGATTTTCCATATCAAAACAAAAAAAAAAGAGATAAAATTGAAGACATTAAGGTTTAAAGAAATTTAGAAGAAATCTTCTTATTCTAAAGAGTTTAGATCTTTTAAGGTGATCTCCAATCCTTTTACTACCCAAAATGTCTGTAAAATTGATCTCGTATAGGTTTTTAGAGCTAACCTTAGGTTTATAATAGAAAAAAATGATAAGAAATTGACAAAAGAATTAGTAAGCCCGCTAAATTTATGGTTTCATATTTTAAATACATTTTAATTAGACATGGTTTAGGGCATAATTGTGCCTTAAGTCTAATATATTTTTATACCTTTCTAAGAGAGATAAATTCCTTATCATCTGCCTTACTATATTGTTTTTCAATTGTTTATAAAATACTTGCCTTCAATTGCAATCAAGTTTAATCTAAATTAATAATCATAAAAGTAGTTCAATTTAAAAAATTTAACCTTATATATGAAATGAACAAAAATAAGTGACAAAATTTTAACTCAAGAACTTAATTAGTGGAAAAAGATTAAATCATATTTTTAGCATCATTATAGAGCATTAGAGGTTTGTTTAAAAGGTCATTCTAACCTTTTGAAGCAAAAATAAACACCTTATTGTAAATACACCCAATTACTTCCTAGTCATTATTTGAAATGGCTACTAGCACTACTCTTAACTTTTATCCTTACTAGTTAGGATAAGTCAATGGAATGGATTTTTCTAATCTCATTGTACTAACTATTTTACGTCAGAGATAATGGGATATTAGACTACTTTTTAATTTAACTTTAACTTATTTTTTGTTAAAATTATATATAAGGTATCATTAATCAAATCAAACATCAATCTTAAGACAATTAAATTTGAATGAAACAAAACTACTCATCAATGTTTATACTCTTCAATTTAATATTGTTGATTCATAATGCAATTAACATCTAATGGTTTCTCTTAATTATTTTTCTTTTATTGTTTAATTTCATGAAATTATCACCTATTATTGCAATTATTCAATTTACTTAGGGAATAGGCTAAATTAAAATAAAATTAATTCTACTCCACACTTAATTTTCAATTTACCTAAATGTACGAAATAATAAGCATGATGCAAAACATAATTTACAATAAAAGTGTAAAAGAGGAAGTGAAATTAAAGATGAATGGAAACTTCTCTTAGTTAATTGTTTCATGTTATTCAATATTTTTTGAAAATTAAAAAATTATATTTAAAAAGTAGGAATAAAGAACATTCTCAGAGAGGTTCTATACTCTCCTTAGTCTTTTACAACAATAGCCAACATAAAACGACATCATTCAATCAGCTCCTACTGCAACGACATCGTTACACCAACAAACACATTCATTATACCAAAACTGTAACACACCACTCTCGTAGAGCACATGCCTAAAAGTATTGATGATTTTTTGAGAACATACTCTACAAGGATGGCACGTTAAGATAGTCAAATAAGGTCATTGCAAAATTTTGCTTAAACACCAACACATTTTCAACAATTAGTAATCATTAGGCTCATTTCATTTACAAACATGTTCAGTCATAAATGTCATTAAACTTTACAATTCACATAAACATTGTACAATAGTTGTAGAATATAATTCTTAATACAATAAAACTGAAGACATGTGCAGAGGCAAACTTGTAACATCCCAATATCCCATGTTAGGGGCTAGGACCCCAGAATAGTGTAAATGAGAGTATAATGAGAAATTGGAAGTACATTTCATGCATCATATGACATATTTAAATATGTGAATTATGTTGATATTCATGAAATAATTGTACATGCATTCATTGACATTTTTTTGGGTATAATTGATTTATAAATGCGATTGAAATGAGAATTGCAGTTTTTATGTGTTGAAAATTTATTTGGAGAGTGACATTATTATTTCTAAATTTTTGGTGAATTTTAGGAAAATTTCAAAAAATTTGACGTCTTTTTGGACTAGGAAAAATGTTGAAAAATGGACAAATGAAAGCGTGACACATGAGCTGATTATTTAGTACCAAATGGCCTACATGCAATGGAGACATGTGGCTGTGAATTATGGAATACACGTAGGTCATGTTTTGGTTTGGAAGAGTACTGTAGCTTGTCTGTTCTTCATTGGAATCACCGGAAAAAACCAAAACTCTTTCAATTGTTCAACATCACCAAAACAACTTGTTGATTATGCTTGCGTAATTGGCCAATGATTCTTACATCAAAGTAAGAATTTTAGTTCATATCAACTGCTAGAAATTGAGCTAAACCAAGAAAGTTGAGTTTTAGGTTTATGATACCATAAATGTGATGATGTTTGAGTATGTGTGAATGAATTCATGCATGAGTGGGATAAGAAGAAGTGATTTCAGTGATTATTGGTGAATTAGAAAGTCTGCAAAAAGTGTTAATGAAAATGGGAAGATGCAAAACATGGAAAGTGTAGAAAATTGGAGTTAACTAAAAAAAATGCAAAAAAGTGATAACATGCATAAATAGTGATCTGTTTTGATGTTTATGTTGAATCTTGGATTTTTGATTTGTTATGTTATTTTGAACTGAAAAGGATGTAGAAAAGATGATTCATATATAAAATGAGTTGTTGTGTTTCAAGTAGGATGAATATGATAGAAAAATGTGGAATGAAGGTGGAAAGAAGATGGAAAAAAAGAAAAAAATAAAAATAAAAATATACAGAAAATATGAAATATACGTGAATGATATACGATTTTTGATGTTTTTTTGTAATTATGGATTTTGATTTGTTATGGATGATCTGAACTAAATTGGGGGTTGAAATGAAGAGAATTAGTGAAGAGAAAGAAGAAGAAGAAACCATGCGTTTTGTTAATCTAGGGAGAGAAGAGAAGAGGAGTTGCACCGAAGACTTACTTAAGGGAGACTGTTCTGAACATCCTTTGTTCTTTTTGTTATAACTTCTTCTCCTGACATCTAAATAATATGGGATTTGAGCCAACAAACTCTTAACACATTGTTCTTTCTCTCCACCCAAACGTATAGCCATCTGAATTAATTCGGAAAAGATTGAGTGATAAGTTTAGGATGAAATGGTGAGTGTACTGGAATATTGTCATTGAACATGCTTCGGTATTTTGCTTATATCTTGATCTATATATTTTTAAATGAGTTGATTCTTAATTCAAGTTAAACTAGAGACATATTTCTAAAACTTTCTTGAAAGAGAAGATTTTTAATTCTGTCTCTAAGAATTTCAAAATCTGGCTTGAAATTGAGTATTGGCTTAGGCTATAACACTACCCGAGACAGAAATCATATCCTGTTGTTATCGAATAAATTGTATTGATGTAGGCAGAATTAGATAAAAGTGTCTTCACAAACGTTGTAACTTATTCTCTTAGCTTTCAATTGGTATAAAGTTTGTAATTTTGGATATTTGAATTGAGAGATATGAGCTGTACAACTTGAAAGCTTGATCCTGCACTAGCCAAAATTTCAAATGTACTCAGTCTATAGTATTTTGAGCATAACTCATAGAATAATAAACCAAAATGTATGATTTTGGTATGATTAGCATCTGGAAACACAAGGGAAAATTTTTTTAGAAGGAAGTATTGTCTAAAAACTCCATCTTCCTTGTCATAATGATTATGCAAAGTTGACCCGAAAGTGGGTTTTGAGAAAAAACTGGAATAGTTAATGAGTGTATGAATTTTGACACATTTGGAGTACAA
>JANIIA010000005.1:17350621-17375309 GCA_027478495.1 Erythroxylum alaternifolium
CTATTCACACAGGCATGAGCATGAGATGTGTTGATTTACTACACTCGGACCCGTTTCTCTGGTCCGACCCGTTCACTAGAAACGGGATGTTACATCCCACCATACAATGCTTCATAAGGCTCCATGCCAATGCTAGTCTGATAATTGTTGTTGTAAGCAAACTCCATCATAGTCAGATAATTATCCCAACTCCTGAGAAACTCTAATACACAACCCTGCAATATATCTTCCAATATTTGTCTAACTCGTTCAGATTGTCCATCTGTTTGGGGATGGAAAGCAGTACTAAATTTAACTTGAGTGTCCAATGCTTTCTGTAAGATTTTCCAAAATCTCGAAGTAAATCAAGGATCACGATCAAAAATAATCGACAATGGTACTCCATGCAATATCACTATCTCATTCACATATAAATCTGCGAGTCTATCCAAAGAATAGTTAGGATCAATAAGCAGAAAATGAGCAGATTTGGTAAACTTATCCACAATCACCCATGCTGCATCACACTCCTTTGAGTGAGAGGAAGTCCAGTGACAAATCCATGGTAATGTTATCCCATTTGCACTGAGGAATAGAAATAGGATGTAACAAACCGGATGGAACCTAGTGCTTAGCTTTAACCTGCTGACATGTCAGACATTTTGCTACATAATCCATAACGTCCTGTTTGATACCTGACCACCAATAATACTGCTTCAGATCCTGATACATCTTTTTTCCCCCAAGATGCATAGTAAAGATTGTATTATGAGCCTCAAATAACCACTTTTTCTTCAGTTCATCATTAGCTGGCAGACATAACCGATCTTTATAATACAATTCACTATCTCCTTTCACAGAAAAATCAGACTGATTACCTTCCTGAGTAGCCAAGAAAAGTTATTGTAACTTATCATCAGTTCTCTGAGCATCACAAATTTGTTGTCTTAAGATAGGCCTTGCTTTCAGCTGAGCTATTAAAGCTCCATCAGATACAAATTCCCATTCGCTCTACTTAAGTGACAATGCTGAAATGGTCTTCCAACTCAAGGCATCTGCCACAACATTAGCCTTACCTAGATGATAATCCACAATACAATTATAGTCCTTGAACAGTTTCAACCAATGCCGTTGACTCAGATTGAGTTTTTTCTAGGTAAGCAAATACTTCAGACTCTTATGATCCATGAAAATCCTACACCTTTCACCATATAGGTAGTGCCGCCAGCTTTTTAAGGCAAACACTACTGCTGCAAGTTCTAAAATTCTGTTTATGAGTTTTTAGTTGCCTAGAGGCATGAGCAACTACCTTTCCTTCCTGCATCAAAACAAAACCCAAACCAATTTTAGATGCATCACTAAACAAAACATACTCTTTACTGGAAATAGGTTGGACCAATACAGGAGCCTCGGTAAGCATACTTTTCAGTTGTTCAAAACTACTTTGACATCTATCAGACCATTCATACTTCACTCCTTTCCATAACAGTTTAGTTAAAGGGGATGCTATCATTAAGAACCCCTTAACAAACAAATGGTAATAACCAGCTAGACCCAGAAAACTTCTCACTTCAGTCACATTCTATGGTGGCTTCCAATTAACAATCGCTTCTATCTTACTAGGATCAACTCTAATTCCCTTATAAGAGACAACATGCCTTATAAATGATATCTCCTAAAGCCAGAAATCACATTTACTTAACTTAGCATACAACTGCTTTTCCCACAGGGTCTGTAATACAATTCGGAGATGTTTAGTATGGTCCTATTCATTCTTAAAATAAACTAGGATATCATCTATTAACACCATAACAAACTGATCCAATTAAGGCCTGAACACTCTATTCATTAGATCCATAAATACTGCTGAAGCATTAGTTAACCCGAATGGCATTACTAAGAATTCATAATGTCCATAACGGGTCCTAAATGCAATCTTCGGTACATCCACATCCTTTACCCAAAGCTGATAGTACCTCGATCGCAGATCTATTTTTGAAAACCCTCCTGCATATTTCAACTGATCAAATAAGTCTTCAATCCTTGGCAACAGATACTTATTCTTCATTGTGACTCTATTCAATTGTCTATAATCGATGCACATCCATAGTGTGTCATCCTTCTTCTTAATAAACAACACCGGTGCTCCCCACAATGACACACTAGGTCGAATAAATTCTTTATCCAGAAGCTCTTGTAACTGCACCTTCAATTCCTTTAGTTCAGTAGGAGTCATTCTATACGGTGCTCTGGATATAGGAGCAGTGCCAGACATAACTTCAATAGATAACTCCACATCTCTTTCAGGAGGGAGTTTAGGTAATTCCTCCAGAAACACATCTGGAAACTCATTCACCACCAAAATATCTAGCAATTTACTAACCTCCTTCTTAGACTCAATTACAAAAGCTAGATATGCTTCACATCCCTTCCTGAGAAGCTTCCAAGCTTGCATAGCAGATACTACATTAGTTAAAGAACTGGTGCGAACGCCATGCAATATTATCTCAAAATGATATCTCTTGATGAGTTCCATTATGTATTTGTCTTGGCTAATGAAGATTCCTTTTTTGTTTATCTGATTTGTAATTTGAGAAAGAATGATAATTATCCCATTATGCTCATTTCAAACTCCCCCTGTATCAATGCTAAGAATTCTTCACAAAAGGATGGATTAGTAGCACCAAATATTATGTCATCAACATACATTTTCACTATGAGTAAATCATTCTCCTTTCTCTTAATAAGTAAAGTTTTATCGACCTTTACTCTTTCAAAGTTATTCTTAAGTAGAAAGTTACTTAACCTCTCATACCATGCTCAAGGAAACTACTTTAAACCATATAGGGCTTTAGTTAACTTCATTACATAATCTGGATGGTTTTCATCTTTGAAACCTAGGGGTTGCTTAACAAATACTTTTTCATTAATTTAACCATTTAAGAATGAACTTTTAACATCCATTTAGAACAACTTGAAGTTTCTATAGCAATCAAAGTCAAGTAAAATTCTAATCGATTCCAATCTAGCAATAAGTGCATAAGTTTCATTAAAATCAATACCTTCTTGTCGATTGTAACCTTGAGCTATAAGTCTAGCTTTGTTTGTTACCACTTTATCATTTTCGTCAAGTTTATTTCGAAATATCCACCGAGTCCTAATGATTGATTTGTTTTAAGTACAAGGTACTAGATTTCAAACTTTGTTTTTGTCAAATTGATTCAGTTCTTCTTTCATGCCTGAAACCTACTTTTTGTTAATAAGGGCCTATTCAACAATCTTTGGTTATATTTGTAAGATGAGAGGCACAAAGTTGTTCTTGAACGATGATCTTATTCTTAGACTTTCATAGGGATCTTCCATAATATAATGATGTTTATCAAGATCTCTCAATTCTCTCGATGTTTTTCATTATATAGGCTCCTGTTGAGATGAAAGAACTTGCTCTACTTTAGCTTCAGAGGGGCCTTCTTAATTTTGTAATTCTAAGGGTATTATTGATATAGTTTGATTCTCTGATGTATTTTTAGGAATCAAAATATGCTCTTCATTATCTGAACTAGTTATTATTATCTATAGTAGTGCTTCATCAAATACCATATATATCGATTCTTCTATCTTCTTTATTCTCTTATTATATACTCTGAATCCTTTACTAGAGGTACTGTAGCCCATAAAATAGCATTGTCTGATGTCACATTGAACTTTCCTAGGTTATCTTTTCCATTGTTTAGAATGAAACATTTACAGCCAAATGCTCGAAAGTAAGCAACATTTGGTTTTCTTCCTTTCCATAGCTCATAGGGTTTTCTTTAGAATAGGTATTATAAGACATCTCTTAAGTACACAGCATGTCGTGGATATTGTTTCTACCCAATATCCATGAGTTAGTTCACTTTCACACAGCATGTCGTGGATATTGCTTCTACCCAATATCCATGAGGTAGTTCACTTTCACACAGCATGGTCTTAGCCATATCAATCGAAGTTCTATTCTTTCTCTCTACAACTCCATTTTGTTGACGTGTCCTTAGATAAGAGAAGTTATGAGTTATACCATTGTTGTCACAGAATTCTTCAAACTTTTTGTTATCAAATTCTCCTCCATGATCGTTTCGAATTGAAGTGATACAGTATCCTTTTTCTATCTAAATTTTTCTACAAAATTTCTTAAACACTTTAAAATCATCATCCTTATTTGATAAGAAATAAACCCATGTAAATCTGGAGTAATCATCTACTAGAAAAAACTGTCATGTTTACCACTAAAACTTTAAGTCCTTGTGGGATCGAATAAATCCATATGCACAAGTGGTTGGTTAGTAGACACAATATTTTTAGGAGAAAAGCTGCTTCTAACTTGTTTACCTTTTAAACAAGCATCACAAACATGATTACTTTTGAACTTTAACGTCAGTAGTCCTCTTACTAATTCATTTTTGGGCAATTTTGATAGAATTCTCATGTTCATGTCCAAATCTTCTGTGCCAGATAAACGAATCATTTTCTAGAGAGACAAAACACTTAACACTTTGTAAATACATATCTTCCAGTTGAGTATAATATATATTTTGATTTCTTGGACCCACAAACACAATATTATCATTATGAATATCGACAATTTCATAATGAGATGTATAGAAAATAACTTTGTAACCTTTGTCATATAGCTAACTCACACTTAACAGATTATGTTTCAAACCATCAACAAAGAGAACATTATCAATGGAGGCAGAGTTAGAATTACCAATTTTACCAATTCCGGTGACCTTTGCTTTATTTTTATTTGTAAAGATAACATTACCCCTCTATTTTCTTTCAATGTAGTTGAAGTGTGATATTTCACCTGTCATGTGTCTCGAACAACCAATATCAACTATCCGTTGATTCTCCTTTTTCTCCGTTTTGAAATATATCTGCAGAAAGAATTATCTCATTTTAGGTAACCAAATTTTTTTGGATCCTTTTGAATTAGTATTTTGACCTTTTGGTTTCCAAACATACATCTGAGACAATTTCTTTTTACAAAAATTACAAGAATGAATAATGTGACCATATTTACTACAGTAATTGTATAGAATAGATGAATGATAGTTGTTATGATTTTTTTCACTTAGCAGGTTCCTGCTGTTTTAGCTATAGTTGCCGCTGGATTTTTTAAAAAAAATTTGTATGGCCTGATATTGTTATTTTTATTTTATCCTATTCCTACCTTACCAAAAATGCATTTACTGCTACCATGCAATGTATCAAGATTCTTCCTTTCATTAATGAAAATTTCCATATCTTTTTCTAAAGATAAGATCTTTCCAACACTTTTCTCTTTTTCAATTTTTAAAGTGGCGACTTTTTCTTCTAATTGTTTTACCTTATCAAAATCATTTTTTAGCAGCTTATTTTCCAACTTAGCTACTCTAGAGCTTCCTTTTCAGAAACCTTTTGCTTATAGTCAACCTCAAGACACATATTTTTAGTCGCCAAATTTTCATTTGCAGACTCCAATGATTTAATCTTACTTTTTAAAGAAGCATCATTGCTTTTAAACTTCTTAACTTCTTTGAAATACTTCACTGTCAACCTTTTGTACTAATCATACAATTCATTATATGAATTTTTCAATTCATCAAACAATATTAGAGACAGAATAATATACCTCATTGTCTCCTGATTTAGCCATGAAGTAAATGTTGCTGACTTCTTCTGGTTCTACTTCTTTAAAATTTTTAGAATCCTTATCTGATCAGGCTGTAGACATCGATTGCTTTCTGAATTTTTTGTTCTCTAACTTGTCCATTTGAAGAAGAGGACATGATGGTCTTATGTGTATAGGCTTCTTACAATGATAGCATATGATTTGATTGTTTTATGTATTGCTATTCCTGGTGCTGTCTTTTTATAGGAACCTATTATTTTCGAATTTTTGTTTCCTTCTCTTTTCTTCATCATCTTCTTTTTATAAAAGTGGGAATATTTTTTGACCATAAAGTTTAACTCATCATCTCCATCTATTTGCAACTCAGTGTCACTTTCATCATAGTTTGATTTTTCAGTTACTTTTAGTGTCATTTCTTTTCTATAGGAGGATCTTCCATCTCGCTTAAGCTCGATTTTATGGTCATCATATTTCCTCGTAGCCAGTCGAGTGAAATAGTGTCTAGATCCTTTATCATTTCTAAAGTTGTTACCTTAGGTCTCCATTCCTTTAGTAGTGACCTCAGAATCTTCGTTACAAGCTTGTTATTGGACTATATCTTCCCAAGTTCTTTAGGGCTGTGATGATGTTGTTGAAGTGTCTGAAGAATTCATTTATGGTCTCTCCCTATTTCAGGCCAATAATTTCGTATTGATACACTAAAAGACTTATTCTATGCTTCTTTACCTCATTCGTTCCTTCACAATGTGACTTGAAGTTTGTCCCACATTTCTTTTACTGTAGAGCAATAGGATATCTCTTCATATCTTCTGGAGACAACGCACATATCAGGTGATGTTTTGCCTTAGCATTTAATCGTGCATTTCTCTTATCAACATCAATCTATACTTTTACATTATCAGAAGTGTGAATTATAGCTCCAACTTTAACCGCTTGTAGTACTTTGATGTTTATAGATTGGAGATATATGGTCATTCTCTCTTTCTAATATGAGTAGTTATTTCCATTGAAGTAAGAAGGCATTGAGATAGATTGTCCTTCAAAACTTCTAAAGTGTTTGTCATAATCTATCACATGCTATAAAACACAAAAATGTGAAACCTTGTTCTGATACTAAATGATAAAGCAAACACACAGAAGAGGGGGGTAAATTGTGTGTGACTTAAAAAATTTTGTAAGTTACTTTCAATTCGTATAAAGACAAGAGCCTATTAAAAATTAAAAAAATAGGAGCCTATCAGATGATAGTAGCCTATTAGTTAACAGGACCCTGCTAAAGTATAAGTCCCTTTGAAAATCATAAAAAGAAGACACCTGATAAAATGAAAGGAATCGTCAGCAAGTTGAAAACAAAAGGGACCTATTATAAAAGTTAAGGAGCCTATTATTGAAATGAACACACACAATATAATGTAGAAATATAAAAGATAAGGAGAGCGAGAGAGAAAAAGGACGCCGTTGATTTATACTGGTTTAGTTTACGACCCAAGCCTACATCCAGTCCCTAAATATTCAACTTGAGTGTTTTATTATAAAATTAAGTAGTAATTTGACGAGCCTCTCTAAGCTCATAGGTTAGTATTTTTCAAGGTTCTTCAACCTTCCGCACTAATAGTATTTCACTAGCCTCTACAACCTCTCAAAATAAATAAAAAATGGTGTTTGCTTGATATGAGCTTTAGTAATCTCTCTCAATAGAATTTTACTTTCTAACACACAAGAGAATTTTTACAAAGATATCACTTTCAAGAATATATATGCTTTTGATGAATTTTTACAATATAGCTTTGTAAACTTCTGTATCATTCAATTGTTTTCACAATTGCATTGGCCCTTCCTTAAATAGGCATTTCTTCAATTAGTCGTTGCTTCATTTGCATCCTTGGTCAGCTAGATTGATTTGAGACTAAATAACTTCAATGTTATCTTTACTAAAAATCTTTCAGTAATCACGGTGCTAATATATGACCTTCATAATTAGTAGGATCCTTTCGGATAAACCATTTCTAATAAGGTAAGTTTATAAAGAAGGTTCCTCTAAGAGAAAACGTATTTCTTATGATTTTATTTTCTTTTGAAAATAAGAATTTTAATTGTACAAGGAAATTAATCCAATTTAAATTTTGAAATATTATACAATTATCATCAAAATCGTTAATCATAAACCTTGAGCTAACATTAACAACCTCTATAAATATTCCTTGGATCATTACAGGGGATTTTAACTCATTCTTAAAGTTGGATAAAGCAGAAGGCCTTAGATATATGATAATTCCTTGTCCAGATTTAAGAAAATATGTTAAAAAAGCTCACCTGTTTGATATTCCAGATGGGGGTAATTATTTCGTATGAAGTAATAGGTAGCATGGGGTGAACTTCATTCGGAAAAATCTTGATAGAAGCTTAGCTAACTTTCAATGGATGGTAAGGTACCCTAATTGTTATTTTACCTATCTTATTAGCAGCTTTTTAGATCACTCACCTAATATTACATAGAAATGTGATATTTCTCCAAAAAAGCCTTTTTGATTCAATAATTTTCTATATGAGCTAGTATATTTTAATGATGCTTTATAGTGAGTTTTAAGAACAAGATTTAATGTGAATAAGAAATATATCCTCTTCAGGAAATAGAAGTTGATGAAGATGGAAAGGAAGACATTGTTCAGGAACAACGTAGGAAATACACATCATTTACTGAACACTGCAAAAGGCAATCTGGATAGTATTTAACAACAAATCTATAACAATCCTGGTTATACTCATTTTCCAGAAATGGAGAAAGTAACTATCCAAAACTACTCCAAAACTTTATGGTTTGATTATTCTCTTATGAAATAGAGATCAAGACTCAGGTGGATAACATATGAGGATAGAAATACCTCTGTGTCCTATAGATCAATCATTGATAGGAAAGCTGTTAATAGAATTGTCTCTCTTGAACTAGAAGATATGCAAATGAATTCCTAAGATGAGTTGCTGCGAGGGGCATTTAAATATTTTTCTAAATTTATGAAAAAAACCTCAAAAGCAAACCCTTCAGTACCTCTTCTCTAGAAGATTTTACAAGATTGATCATCCTCTTAATAGGCTTATTTTCTTATCCAACCTGTTACTATCACAGATGGATTAAATATACATTTCTTTGTGAAGTATTGTCCATTTATAAGTAATATGGTGACTGAACAATCTAAGAATTCTTCAACAATGATTCCCTATTTATAGCCCTTAATAAAAACCTCTATCACTCTTTTTTTTTGGAAAGTTACTCTTTCACTCTTATTCCTGAAAGGAACTTTGATACTTTTCTGGTTATCGTCCTATATAGTGCTACAATTCCATTTACAAGTTGATATATAAGATTTGGGCTCACAGGATCAGGAAAATCATTCCTGATCATTTAGTGCCTCACAGGGTGTTTATATCCTAATTAGACCAATTGGGGATAATGTACTGATACTTGAAGAATTGATCATATCTTACTTTAAGAGAAATGGAAAAGCTAATTATTGCATCAAAATAGATATCAAAAAGGCATATGAAAACATAAATTAGGAGTTTATTAGAAATATTCTATATGCATTGAATTTCCCAAGCTTATTCATACAGTGGATCTCTCGATGCATTTCAACACCTAGTTTCAATGTCCATATCAATGGTTAGCTTATAATCACTTTCATAAGGGGGATAAGACACGGTGATCCCATCTTACCATATCTTTTTGGTTTAGTTACGGAGACACTCAGCAGGTGCTTCAAAAGAAAGGTACCAAAGGTTTTCAATTTCATTCCAAATGTAGGAGATTGGGATTAACTCACTTGTGTTCTACTGATGACCTTATATTACTTTCTAAAGCTAATCCTATTTCTGTATCAATGATTATGAAAGGTCTTAAGATCTCTAGCAAGATTTTTGGTCTTACTATTAATTGCTCAAAGAGTGGTTTATTCTTATCCTATAAGGTTTCCAATCTAGAAGTAACCTTATCCACCATTTCTGGAATTTCTAAATAACAGCTACCTTTTATGTATCTTGGCGTAACCATAACTGGTGCTAGGATGGGTGTCTAGGGACTATGTTTATGTTGTTCATAAAATCAATTTCAGAATTGCTTCTTAGATCTCTAAATATCTTTCTTTGGCTGGTAGAGCTCAACTTATCATATCCATTTTGAATTCCATAGTGTATATTAGGCAGTTCATATTCCTTTTCCTATTAAAGTAACCAAAGCTATTGACAGGATCCTTAATAAATCTTATGGTTTGGTGGCGAGGTGAAGATGAGGTGGAGAGATGTTTTTATTCCTAGAAAGCAAGGTTAGCTTGGTATTGTTTCTCTCTAATTTCTCAATAATGTCCTACTTATGAAGAGTCTATGGAGATTAATCATAGATAAGCAAACTTCAGGGTGTAGAAGGATTCACACCTCTTTTATAAAAATAGGAGCTTGTGGAACTTTAAGGCATAATCACTTGCATCCACTACATTTAAATCCATTATGAGGATGAGGGAAAGGATGAGACTTCACTTTATTCATCTAATTGGAAATGGAAAGAACACCTTCTTTTGGTTTGATAATTGGTTATTTGTTAGGCCTCTGATTAAACTAAATGAAGTTGAATCTCTTAATTTTTTATTGACTTATAAAGTTCAGTAGCTCAAGCTCTCATTGAGAGGAGCCTTATCATATCTGTTACTATACCTTCAGAGTTGAAGAATAAAATTAACAAGACTTCCCTTACTGTAGATGAGGACTGTGTAATATGGAGAAACAACAATAATGGAAGATTCACCAATTGGACTTACAGAAAGGTGATTATAAGTGACTTACCAACACTTCCTTGGACAGAGGTGATATGGTTTGATCATCATCATCCTCGATCTTGTACAACCTTGTGGGTGGCTATGCTGAATAAGCTACTAACTCTTGATAGAATTGCAAAATTCACACATCTTGCTAATTAGTGCATTCTTTGTAAGAAAGCTGAGGAAAATTCTGGTCATTCACTTTTCAAAAGCAACTATATGTTCAACACTTGGAAAGCTTTATTACATAGATGTTTAATCAATAAAGTCCCATAAAATTTAAGTCACATTAAGGATTTGTGCACTGATATGAGATTCCAGAATAGAATGTGAGATGGTATTTTTGCATTTCCTTATCATTTCTTATTACTGCTGTGTAGGACAAAAGAAATAGTCGAATTTTTCATGATAAAAACATCTATGACCTACAGTTTGATATCCTTTTATTATAGAGGATAAGAACACATATTGGCATATACATACACAAGAAATTGGATCTTCATTTTCTCAAATCACATTCGGGAGTGTAACTAACATTTGTAAATCATTATGATGATTAAATTTTCAACTTGTGGTTAGTTTATTCCTTTGTTGTTTACAAGTTTTCATACACTAAAACTCTCATTTTGGTTGCCTTTTTGGCTTAATGTAATTATTCATACCTTTTTCAAAAGAAAATTATGTTAGTAAAGTGAACATAATGTGTATATATATAAATGAAGTGAATTTATTTTACTTGAAACCCACGACTACTTTTACAAATCGCCATAACTCATAAGATTAATTTCATGTATTAGAAGATTGATTGGTATGCAATTCGATTACACAAATTTTCTTTTGCTAACTAGTTAATTATCTTATTTATAAATTTCCAAAGAAACCATCAATTTCTAGCAAGTTTCGTATGCATGGTTCGCTAAGTTCTTCAATTTAAGATTTAAGGCTTTCCTGATTGGATCGAGCTAGGCTCAACTCAACCTCCAATTTCATGTGACCTTCAGTAACATAAATTATAGCTGTCAGAGTGTCATCCAATATGGTTGTCGGGGTTCCAAATTTCATCAAGTTTAATGTGGACGCTGCTGGGAACATACGACTTACGATACACTTCTTGTCTGAGATTCTCTCCTTTACTTGCGTCTTTTTCTTCCTTTTCTTTTCTTTCCTGTACAAGGTACATCTTTTCAAAAAGTTAATATTCAAAGTGATTAGACCTAAAGATTAAACAGCGTTAAATATTGTTCTAGCTTGCTTTAGGAGCTTTCATGGATCCAAGGCAAGGAACAAAAGCACGGTGGGGTATATGAATAAAGAAGTAAGAACAAAGCCAAAAACTGTAGCTAGTTATTACTTATTAGCACACCCATCACCATTTTTCAACCCTCTTTTCTTCTCCATGGTCATTGTTTGAGCTCCGAGAATACAAAACACTCTTCAAGAGCATCGTTGCAGGATTCAGTCACCAAAATGGCACTGAGCAATAACGTCATTGGCGCTATTAACTTTGTTGCAGTGCTGCTATCTATTCCAGTAATTGGTGCAGGAATTTGGCTTGCAAATGAGCCTGACAACTCTTGTGTGAAGATTCTACAATGGCCTGTCATTATTTTGGGAATTCTCATTTTGGTTGTGGCTCTAACAGGATTTGTTGGAGGGTTTTGGAGAATCCCATCGCTACTTATATTTTATCTAGTCGCAATGCTCATTCTGATAATTTTGCTCGCATGTTTGGTGGTTTTTGTCTATATGGTCACCATTAGAGGGTCAGGTCACCTTGAACCGAATAGAGCCTACTTAGAATATCGTCTAGATGACTTTTCCGGTTGGCTCCGGCGAAGGGTTCAAGGTCCTTTCAAGTGGGATCGTATCAGAGGCTGCCTTAGCTCGACTAGTATGTGTTCTGAGTTGAACCAGAGTTATCGCATGGCTCAAGACTTCTTCAATGCTCGTCTTACACCATTGCAGGTAATTTAACTATGCTAGTTATATTTTGTTGAACGATACTAGTTTCTGGTATTTTTTTTGATCATTTTGTGCTTGTCCTTACGTGTTCATATTTAATAAATTGACGTAAGAAACAATAAGAGTCAAAATTAAAAACGTCATCTTTTCTTACAACACAGTAAAAATATCTTTGATCATTAGTTAAAATGAGTTTTTCAAAGAAAAGATTGTTCTTTAGATAGTATGTGGATCTCCTCAAAATATAGTGATGTTGGTATTAGATTTATAGGCAAATATGAGAAGTATCGTTATTAAATTGAACGAATATTAAATGTGAAGTCATAGGAAACCAGCGTTCATTGGAATTTTTCAATGTTCTGTATTTCTTTTTTCACATTTCTAGCATTTCTCCTCAATAAAAAGTATTTAAAGAACAGTCACGCTAGAATGGAGAATGGTACAAATGAAAATCTTTTAATTTCTACTCTGAACCAGGTAGCTTAATTTTCAAGTTCAGGTACTATTATTGCTTCAAGTTTCCAATTAAAGAGCAACTTAATCTTCATTATCTCAAGAGTGCTAGGATTCTTGAAGCATGTGATAACACTCAATTCTTTTCCCAAAAGATAGTCTCATCTTTAACTTTTCTTCCTTCTTCACTTTTTGGAACTTTAATAGTCAGGATGCTGTAAGCCCCCAACACAATGTGGATACACATTTGTGAATCCAACGTATTGGATCAGTCCCATTAACAATGCTGCGGACATGGATTGTCTCCAGTGGAACAATGACCAAAACCAACTCTGCTACAATTGCGATTCATGCAAAGCCGGATTGTTGGCTAATTTGAAGAAGGAATGGAGAAGAGCAGACATAATTTTACTTGTTACTCTTGTTGCTCTAATATGCTTGTATTTGACAGGTTGTTGTGCCTTCAGAAATGCGAAAACAGAGGACTTGTTTCGCAGATACAAGCAAGGGTACACTTGAAAAAAGAGTGGAGAATTGTCTATATTTGATTTCTCGAGTTGTGAGCTAATTGTTGTCAGGTTGGCCGGGATTAATTGGATCTGTTGGACGCTTTGCTTTCTGCCAATTTCATGGACCTGTAGTCTATAAAAAACATTTCCTTGTATTTATTTATTGGGATTTGACGTTTCGAACTTGCGGTATAGTTTTTAAAAGGTGATGCGGACATGTACCGCAATTTGCGGTGTGCACCGAAAGTTGATTTCTCTCAACTGTGAGCTTGTGGTTTCAGGGCTCCAGGAGACTCCAAGAGAGCGCCTTGCTCCTCCTTGCACGTGGAATTTTGATAATCTAAACAATCCATGTCTGTGGACAAATTCTTTAAGAAATGGATCTTAGGCTCAAACATTCACCGCATACTGCACTGTACTCTTTTATTGCTCTCTAATAAAAGGAACAGTTGGTTAGATGTACTGAGCCCGGAGCTTGGGCGATCGAAAATACCTGCTAATCAAATTTCGGCATTCAGTAAGGTAACATAACGAATTAGACATCCCACCTTATGGCTGGCGGGTAAAGAAAGTTTGAAATTTATCTGACAATCAAATTCTATATGCTTACTCTCATGATCTTTTAGCCAAATCTGTAAATTATGTTCTATGATTGTAATTGTAATTGTACTTGTGAATGCATTATAATAATATATCTGTGGGGCTTTCACTCAGCTTAACAACTTTTACTGAATTACAATAGATTTACGCAAGGCTTTACTGAGCCGATACTACTCAACTCTTGACACTATCTTTCAACCTCATTTCTTGTGAAAGAATTTCACACCTAATAGTACGACCGTCTCGTACTAACCGCAACAAAGGATTTTCTCAATCAGTGTTTAATGATAACGAAGCAAAATAAACAACTCAAGTGATTAAATAAAATTCAACATAAACAAGAACACTTGAGAAAGAACAGAGAAACAACTCCCCTATAGATTCAGCTTCTCGAAATAATCCTTCAATTGAAACGATTCGTCCCAACTTCAACAGCTTCAATTAAAGCATATGAAACTATAGACAATAGATGAAGACGTATGGAAAACGTAACACGTTAACCCACTGCACCGTCGACAAGACACTTTTCATCTTAGCATGTCTCACTCCACGTACGTTATTCAGCTCTCTCACAAGACATGCATAATTACTGCAGTGTTTTTTCAACGGACAATTAATGCATACGCACTACACCGTTAACTTGTCTTACAACACATGTTCTTTTTTTCAGCTATTAACACACATATGTGAGATTGCCGTCGTATGTTTTCCTCAATTAACAACTAACGCAAGCACTTTGTTCCCTTACGCCGCAAAGATAAACTTTGATTATTGATAAAAGATGTGCACAATCCACACAAGCAAAGAGAGTCCGAGTACAACCATGCAACCACCACTTTAATTCAAACACACAACAACCTCATCCTTTTAGTTTTATCAATCCACAAAACCCACAAATGTAGCAGTAACTCCATCCAATTACCAACATGTCCAGCAGTAAAACAATTCCAATATCAACATGATAATAGACTCCAATCCAAGATAGGATTTTTTTTTCAACTAGAAGATTATCCATATGATTTTAGAATTCAAATCAGTATCCAATTAATATCTTATATGTCCAATTAATAAATAATGCCAAAGCTAATTACTTAGATATATAACATATATCCTAACAATCTCTCCCTTTTTGACATTGTTTGTCACAAATATGAAACTCCCCCTAAATAACATAATCGGACATATAACCATTAAATGCACAAATCCATTCTCCCCTTAGGAAAATGGATGCCAAAAAGCACGACGAAGAGTCATGCATACCTTGAAATCTCCCCCTGAATGGAACATTCAGCATAAACAATCTGATGTCTCCCCTTAGGGACAAAATAGTATCAAAACCAAGAATGCCTTCAATATAATCAATCTCAATGAATAAAGGAACATAAAAATCAGTAGTAGGTTCAACGGAAGAATTATAAACACGCCAAGATGACAATTTACTACCAATCAATGCACATGCCAACATATCATTACTTACTTCAATTCCATCTTCATAAGACTGATCGAATTTAAAAACCCAAGCAAATAAAGATGAGTGTTGCTAGTGTAGTAAGAGAGAGAGATACCTGAGAAAGAGACCCACACTGATGAGAGAGCTGAAAAGTCTTCAATGGAGCCCAATAGAAGTCACAATACAAACTACTAAAAAGATGGGACAACAATGGCAACGTAAAAAAACTAAAGAACTAAAGAAGACATTTTTCTTAACGTTTCGTCCTTTTTTTTAACAACACAAAAAATACTTCAAAAATATAAAGTACACAGTCCTTGTGCCCCTCGAAGAATTTCAAACCTGGGTTTATTCCTCGTCACATTATCTCGATCATCGGTTTCTTCTTTTGAAGTAACTGACTTGTCCTTTGTCTGAACAGTTTCTTCAAAAGCAGTAACTAATTGTGAATCTGTATAATTTCTTATTTTTCCTTCACTATGTTTTTGTCCTTATACTTGACCTTTTCTAACCCAAGAGGATTTCGATACTGAAGATTGATTTTGAAATTTATATGAGGGATATAGGGTCCTTCAGTTTTGGCTTCTTTGAAACAACAGCTACAGTAACTTGTAACATTTTGGCCTTATGTGCCCGATAACTCTGCAAAAATGACATGTGGGAACAAATATTCGATTCTTCCATGATGTTTCTTCTTGAACAGATATGGGTATATCAATTTTCTTATCATTCACCTTGGAGCACTCTCCCTTATAACCAATGCCTTGAAGATCCCATTTAACCTTACCGATTTCGATCAACTTTTCTAACTTTTTTGTGCCTCCATTCAGCATTCTCAAACCCTTTTCGGTACTTGCTAACTTCAATCTAGCTTCACCGAGCTTGTCTAAAGCTACCATTAATTTCTTCTCTAAATCTTGGATAGTGTTTTTCATAGAGAATTTTTCTTCCTTCAACCTTTCATTCTTCTTACATGTTTGGACCCATTTAGCGTACATTAACTCATAAGCCTCATAAATATTTTCCTTTTTATCATTTAGGCCGCTTTCATCACTATCATAATTTGATATTAAGCCTTGATCTGATCTGTCTCTATTTTTCTCGAAAATTTCTGATTTGCCCCCTTTTCGTCTTCAGTTACTTCCTTCTTAGTTACTGTTAAGCAAGTAACTAGACTTTTGCTATGTAACGCAACTAATGCAGCACCATTAGTGATTTCTTCTTCACTACCATACTCATTTCTGGATCCATTATCATTCCAAGTGCTTTTATAGGATTTTCCTTTTTTTTTCTTCAAATTGTTAGTACATTCAGCTTGAATGTGCCCGAAGCCCTGACACTCATGACATTGGATTCTCTTCACCTTCCTTTCACCCTTTTGAACTTTGGCTTGTTGCTTTAAGTTGATAGTCAATGAACTCCCACCATGTTGTCTGAATTCGAGTCTTTCATTTTTCATTCTTTTCAACCACTTACTGAACTCTCGTGTTAATAGCTCCATATCTTCAATCTCATCGGATTCATCTTCTATATCATTCACACCTTTTTCAGTTTCAACCTGTATTGCCAATCCTTTGTTTCTTTCTTACTTATCCCTTAAAAGATTCATTTCAAAATTTGTAAGAATTCTGATTACCTTCTCCAATGACAGATCAATGATGTCGTGGGCTTACTCTATTGCTGCAATTTTCAGAATAAATCTTGGAGGTAGTGATCTCAGCGTCTTCTTGACAAGTTTCTGATCAGAATATTTCTTTCCGAGTTGATGTGCCTGATTTGCTATATCTCACAATCTTCCATGAAAGTCCCCAATGGTTTCATTTTCATCCATCTTCAGTTCTTTAAACCTCACAGCTAACATCTGTAATTTTGATGCTATCACATATTTGGACCCTTCATGAATAGTCTGAAAAGCATCCCATGCTTCTTTGGTCGATTCACAGGCTAATATCATTGAAAAACATCCTTCATTAATAGCACTAAAAATTGCATGCATTTCTTGTGAGTTTCCAAGTGCCCTCTCTTCTTTGTCTGTTGTCCATTCAGATGGATCTTGCAGAACTATCTCTCCCTAATCGTCAGTGATCATCAGATATGTCCAATCATATAATACCGAGTTCCATGCTTTTGTTCCTTATGCCGAAATAAAGACCCTGATCCGTGATTTCTATGCAAGATAATTAGAATTGTCCAACAACGGTGGCCTGATAATTAATGCTCCTCTTATAGCCATGTTCGCGAAACTAGGATCTGCACCAACTTGCTATCAAGTTATGAAACAGTGACCTGCTATGATACCAATTGAAAAATCGAGGGGGGTAATAGTTTCTCAAACTTTCCAAGTGGACGTCTCTAGCACAAATGAAAACAAAAGCAATCAAAACAAAATAATAAAAAGCACCCGAATTTTGGTAACGCAGTTCAGCACACCTTTCCTACGTCTGCAGGGCCCTCACCCAGCTTAATAACTTTCATCGAAATACAATAAATTTACACAAGGCTTTACTGAGTCGACACCACTCAACCCTTGACACTATCTCTCAATCTCACTTCCCATGAAAGAATTTCACACCTAATAGTACGACTGCCTCACACTAACCTTAACAGAGGATTTTCTCAATCAATGTTTAATGATAACGAAACAAAATAAACAACCCAAGTGATTAAATAAAATTTAACATAAACAAGAACACTTGAGAACTAATAGAGAAATAACTTCCCTATAGATTCAGCTTCTCGAAATAATCCTTCAATTGAAACGATCCATCACAACTTTAACAGCTTTAATTAAACCATATGGAACTATAGACAATAGTTAAAGACGTATGGAAAAAGTAACATGTTTATCCACTACACTGTCGATAAGACACTCTTCCTCGTAGCATGTCTCACTCCACATATGTTATTCAGCTCTCTCACAAGACATGCATAATTGCTGTGGTGTTTATTCAATGGACAATTAACGCATATTCATTATATCGTTAACTTGTCTCACAACACATGTTTTTCTTTTGTTCAGCTATTAACACACATGTGTAAGATTGCCGCCGTATGTTTTTCTCAATCAATCACTAACGCAAGTACTTTGTTCCCTTACACCACAAAGATAAACTTCGGTTATTGATAAAAGATGTACACAATTCACACAAGTAAATAGAGTCCTACTGCAACCATATAACCATCACTTCGATTCAAACACGCAACAACCTCATCTTTTAGTTTCATCAATCCACAAAACTGGCAAATCCAGCAGTAGCTCCATCCAATTACCAACATGTCCAGCAGTAAAACAATTCTAATATCAACATGATAATAGACTCCAATCCAAGATAAGATTCTTTTTCAACTAGAAGATTATCCATATGACTTTAAATTCTAAGTTATTATCCAATTAATATCTTATATATCCAATTAATAAATAATGCCAAAACTAATTACTTAGATATATAACATATATCCTAACAATTACCTTTCAGGTCAGTGGTGTCATTACCACACTTTCTTGTAACCTAATATAATTTTGCCAATATATTATTATGCATGCACCTAAAACCCAATTTTAGTTTCACCATTTTATAAGAGAATATGTGGATTCTTTATTCAAAATCTTTAATCAATTCCGTTAATTTTAGAATATATGTTAAAATTGTGAATCAATCGGGAGAGTATGTGGAAAATGTGTCTGAATAAAAAATTGTTGAAAAAACCTTGAGAAATTTGCCTTAAAATATAATCATATAATGACTATCATAAAAAAAAGTAAATAATTAAAGTGAGCTAATTGTTGATAAGTTTTTAGCATCTTAACAGATAATTAAGTTGATGCAAAATGCTTTTTTTCAATAAAGAAAAGATATTTAAAGGAAATCTTCGTATCTAACAACATATTAAGCAGGAGAACTAATATGATGAGTGAAATAACAAAAGAGGTTGTAGTGATCATCTTTATTATAGAAAATGAGGTGATAATAGAGGTGGTGAACAAAAGAGCAATGAGAAAGCACTTTATCCGAGGTTAGACATATTTTATAATGTTATTGACTTGTTCTTGCAAACAAAATATAAAACCTTGTAAGTTTGATTTGACAATATATTCGAGATCAGGAGGTTTATTTGATTGGATATTTGATTTCAAAGAGGTATTCTAGATCACGGTAGAGCAGATGATGGAGAAACTCAATTCTTATTGGTATATGATCAGACAATTTAGGATTGTCATTTCTTTGTTGGAATCAAGATATAAGATGCATGAGCTATATTTTTATTATTAAAAATAATATGGTGATCTGGTTGAAAAACATGTTGATATCAGTAAACAATTGTGGTATAATTTAATTAATAATTATCAACTAGAATTGAAAAAAGGTTAGAATTTTCAACTTCATTTGTCGTTCATAACATTGGCGTCTATTAATATATCCCCATATTATTTAAAAATTATTTATAAAATAAGTAATATCCATGCTACATATTATATGTAGTTTCAATTATTTGAAATTTAGATGAAATTTTTAATTAAAAATTATTTAATCTTTAAATAAAATAATAAATAAATAATGGACATGGCTCGAGCCTGATTAGGCTCAACCTTGAGCCCTTGTCCTTAAGTTACAATCAAACTTTAGGCTACTTGAAGTCTGACTAGGTTCAGGCCTAAGCTGCATGTCCTAGGCTTAATTTAAAAATTTCAGGTCTAATCCTAGTAATATGAGTTTGTTAGGCCCATGTGAACTATATAGGTTAACATCAATTCTAATAGGTTGATTTTCAAGACATTGTTAGCTATAGAGCCTTTAACAACAAAAGATAGCTTTTGTTGATTTTTTCATCATGAAGCCAATTTACATTCTTCTCACTTGGGTAGTTCCAGCATTATAAGACTTGATCAGGTTATATCCCTCTTTGAATTTATAGAAGTTTTTTGAAGTATAAAATTTAATCAATAGATTTGTCTTAAGTTTATGGAGATGTATACGGCAACTATAATCTCTAATGTAAAACATTTCATGTTTCATGATAACATAATGATTGGATGGGATGTCTTATAGGAAAGAATTTTGGTGATGAGAAATAAGGTGTAAAATAATAATAAATTTATATAAAAGAAATAAATAGAAAAAGAAAACTTTAACTAAATTTGGCTAATTTGATATGCTTATGTCGTTGGAAGATAAGGACGACTGGTTTCATTATATTAATCAATCACTCACTCAAGATTACAAACTTCTTTATTTTATATGGACTAGGTTTATACAAGTATAATGATATATAAACTTTAAAGCTATAATTTAACACACTTTACCTCTTACTAAGTTTAACATAATTTAAATATAATTATAATAAGTTTTGAGATCTTTTTAAAGTTTGAAACTAAAAATTTTAAGAAACACTCACATTCTTTTGGAAACATTCCAAAATTACATGCTTGTGTACATGACTCATATATACCTTCATTCAATTAAAAAACTTTAAGAAATGCGTCCAAGATTGCATATATATGAATGTAAGCATAAGAATCCTCACCTTAGCAAATTTAGTTTACAATAGGTTATAATTATGTCTAACCGCTCAAGACATTAATCAAGTCCAAAAAATACTTAAACTTCTCTAGAATAATTAGTTTTATCAATATTTCAACTGCATTCTCAGAAGTATGATCCTTCTCTAATAAGACTTGTCCAAATGCAATCAACTTTATGATCTTGTGAAACCTCATATCTTCTAGTACAACATTCATCTATCTATCATTCTCTAACTATTAATAGTCTCTTAAAAAGGTTATTAGATACCGAACTAGAGCTTCTAACCCATTTAGCATCTTTTTACAGGTTGGTTTAGTTTCACTTGTATCACCTTTGAACCAGTACTACTCTCTGCTGACCCTAACATGTTTACTCCATATGTTTAACTCAACATATAAAGCTCCTTAAAAACTACATCCTTAAATGTTATCATAAACTTTTTCAAAAGCATGAAAACTGTAGAAGTTTAACTTGAAAATTTTCACATCCTTTAAAAAGTTCTTATTATGAAATCCTATCATCCCTTGCATACTAATATTTCCTAATTTCTATCTTTCTTTGACTTTATTGCAGCAAATTCTCCACCTATAATTGTGCTCCCCATTAATTTGTAGATGTTTCTTGCCAATCTTGATCCTTTTATCATAGTCATCACACCTGTGATTACCTTGATATTATCTATATTAGTTTTATTGCCAAACAATCTACAAATAAGGTGTTCAAAGAGCTCAGATTATTCTTCAAATCTGGTATACTTTGAGATTGTACAATGTCTTAACAACAATATCAAGTATCTTAATCTTGAATTATTTTATTTTTATAATTTTTCAATTTTAATCATCCCTCAACCAGATAATGCCAATCTTATTTGACATATATTACATACTAATCCTCATTACATCATATGTTGTGATAATCTCATTTTCAAAATCAATGAGTCATGTAGTCAATTGATTTAAATGTAAATCATATCACTATTGTTATAATTAGAGTCCCAACTCGACACTATAATAAAAACCTTGACGAATCATCAAAATTTCTTTCACCACTCTACTCAATTCTTATTTAAACAATCCCTCCTAATATTCTTCTTTACTCTCATTTATAGCACTTAATTTTTTTTACCTTACAATTTTGTCCTAGAATTCCACTTAGACGATTCACCTTTCTCTCTTGCTTTTTCCTATTATCTTAATTTTCTCTTACATATAACCTTTACCTTGAGATTTTTCATAAATATATAGTCTCTGTCGGGTGTGAACTAATAATACAAAAATGATATTTGCTACACCAATTATCTCTTGACCCAAGGGGAGTATGTTCACTAGATGTTCATAAGAAAGAGGTGAAGAACAAAGTTAAATTATTTCTTTTTCATTATCCAAGATAATCACCTCAAACCTTAATATGTCATAGCTAATTGGTTGAACACATTGATATGTTGCTCCAAATTTTTTTCCTTGTACATATTCAATATTAATGGAAAAGTTCAAATAAAAATGGTAAAATAGAAGGAAAACTTACCCCTCTCTTTTTGTATTGAAAAAGATTGGTGTGACTTGGGTTTATAGAGAAATAATGAAGTGGGATTGTGTCATTGTAGATTGGTAATCGTGGTGCAACATTAATATTGTAATTGCGTTTTTGAGCAATAAATGCAAAGTGGTCGATAAAATGGTGAATGTGTGTTTGATTTCAATAAATAAATAATTAAAAAATAAATTATAAAGGTAATTGAATTGTACCTAATTTAGAGTCCCACAAAAAATTTTCACAATATCCATAGAGTAGAGAGAAAGAACTTAACTTTTTAAGAAGAGAAGGTATGAGTACTAACTCCTTTATACATTTTTCTATTTATAGAAAAATATACTAGGGTTTCTTCCTTATTAAACTAAATTTTCTAATTATAATCAAAATATTGACTCTAATAATAATAATAATTTAATTTACTAAAATTAAATATCTTTTTTATTCTTAAAGTTTCTTAAACTTAACAATTAAGTTTAGTTTAATGTAAATTGAATTTTTTTCTTTTCAACTGCTCTTTATATATGACCTATTAAGTTCCTGATATATTGGCAATTGTTATAAATTATAATTATAATTCCTAATTAGAATTAGACAAAATAAAGCTCCTTTTAATTTATCTTTAATTCTCATATTAAGTAATTTATAATCACATATTAAGATTGACATTTTGAAATATGTCATGACCACCCAAATATTAGAAATGTCAAAGTAGTTTGACTCTATCTATCCATGTATGGTTATGATGTATAATTTAATCTTTTCATCATCCAACTAGAGATGTCAATGGGCTGGGGCCAGGCTGCTCCTGGCCCAGCCCGACTTAGCTTGACCCCTAGCCATGTTGGTCCATGGCTTGGCTCGACTTTTTTTTAAAATTTAAAAAATAATATCGTTTTTGACAAAACAATGTTGTTTTTGAAGTAAAGATCGAGCCACAGGCTGGGTCAAGCTCGTAGCCCGTGACCTGGTCAGGCCAACCATGGTCAACCCGTGATACAATCAACCTGAGCCAAAATCCGGTCGGGCCCTTTCTGACATCCCTACATCTAATATTCCAATTGGACATAGAATATAGATTTAGTCTCTACTCTTTTAAGTTCAATCATGTTCGTTCTTATGAATTTGTAATTGATTTATATTTGATATTTGAAATTACCTTTCATATCTCTATTCACTTTAGCCCAAAGTATACATCAGATCTAGTAGAATATTCTTTCTAATTAATTTAAAATGACAAATACTTTATTAACTTACTTATCTATCTCCATATGGTTTATATTATATCCAAGCACTATCAACTGAGCTACCCTAAATAGAATAGGATATAAGTAGAGTTAAAATATAGTAATTCTAACGTGAGATACTTTGGTAATATCAAGTTTAAGGATCAATTACAACTATCGTAATGAGAAATTCTACAGATATACAAGTAATATTTCATTTGGAATCTTTATGATTAAATCAGTTCAATAAACATATTATCTAAAAAGTACATATAAGTTTGTTTAAGTATATCCATTCTTTAATTCATAACAACAATTTCTTTCTTTATAAGAAAGAAATATAATGTCTGTTAGTACTACCATTCCATCAATATTCCATCTTGATGGAATTACGACTTGGAATAATTTAGGAATAATACATATATAAAAATTGAATCTCATGATTATGATATTATCATAATTTCAATTGCATGGTAATTATTGTAGGATTTCACCTTTAGTATTAAAGCATCAAATGTAATTAACAAATACATAAAGACAAATGATGCCTTTATTAATTAAAATAGTAACATTATACATAAAACTATAATCAACCGATTAACTGCAAGGTATAAACTATCAATCTCTAACTTACACTAAATCTAATCATTTATATATCTAATATCATACCCATCTGTATGTCAATCATGTCTCTTTTGAGACAATGATTTAGTGAGAGAATCTACAAGATCCTCTTCAATAGGAACTTGATCTAATGTTATGTCTTTCCCTTCATTATCTTCCTAATCAAGTGAAACTTCCTAAGAACATATTTGGACCGTTAATGAGATTGGTTCCTTTTCTTGTGCAATGACATCATTATTTTCACGGTACTATGAGCTCAAAATGTTAGGAACCACTCTAAGTTTGACGATGAACCTTTTTGTAACATCCCGATACCCATGTTAAGGCTAGAATAGTAATTTATGAGAAAGTATTGTGAAATTAGGAAAATGCACG
>JANIIA010000005.1:17390566-17409670 GCA_027478495.1 Erythroxylum alaternifolium
TTCCTAATTTCTCTGATTGATCTCTCATATACCCGTTTCCTTGGTCCGACCCGTTATACGGAAACGGGATGTTACAACTTTAGGTTGACTTTGGTGCTTAATTAATAAAATTAATAATTATTTTATTTTATGATATAACAAGGATATATTGAATCAAATTTGGCTTGAAGTTTCTAACTACAACATTATTTGTTAAAGTTATAAATTTTGAAAAGATGGAGAATGACAAATTACTGAAGCAGCTAAGGTAAGATCATGCCTTAAGCCAGATTCACTTCAAGAAGTTTAGTTTAATTAACAGACTTATTCTCAACTCTATTATGTATTAATTTTTTTTTAAAGGATTATCTTTGGAATGTTGACTGAAGTCAGTTTTCTAGTAAGAGGAGAGAGGGAAAAAACGTTATACACACAATCTATTATTTTTATTTTGTCTTTCTTTTATCTTCTTTCTTCTATCTTTGGTGAACTACAGTATGAGTGGCTAAATCTTAATTTTCTAATTCAAGAGAAGTAAAAGTCTAGTTATAACTTTGGAAGGTTTTGTTCTATTTTAATACAATTATTTTTTTGTTTCTTGTTCTTTTACTTTGTAGGTAATTAATATTGATTGATCTAAAAAATTAATTTGATATTGAATACTCTGTCACTATCCATGAGTTCAGTGATTTGTAATTGTCATAAATGATTGGAAAAAGAAGTAAGGAGTTTATTTTATGTATTTGCATATTTAAATTATGAGAAACAAGAAAATTAAATTAAGTAGTTATAATTATCTCAATTAATTTAGTTTTAGTCTTTTTCATTAAGCTTATTAATATAATTTAATTAATATGAAATGTTTTCATACCTAATCAATTAATGATAAGTTTCATTTGAATGATAGTTTGAATCAATTAATATAGAAAAATTGAGACTTATTTTGGTTATCCTAATAGATTTCAGACTAATTGCTTGAGTTGTAAAAAATTATTCATTTTAGACCAATAATCAAAGTTAGAACTAGATGAGATCCTATCCTTGAATAAGAGTTAGGTAAAATTGAATTTCTCGCTTTAGTATTCAATTAATTTATTTTGATTTCTTATTAAATTAAGTTTATTAGTTAATTAATAACAAACCTTTATCTTTATTAATAGAAATTTAAAAAACTAGCTTTTAGTTTTCTTAAGATTCGATTTGGTTCTATGACCATTATAAGAGTTTAGTGAATTGAAGATTAATTTTGAAGGTTCAATAACCCGTTTAGAAAGCATCCTTCTTTTTCAATTTTCATTATCAATGTTACTTTCTTTAGTTTTGTGGTATGCTTAATTTGTCAAGATGTCAGTTATGCCTTAAGCAGCCCTATTTGCTCTTGTTGTGTCTTAAAGACTTCCAATCCTATAAGCTCTTTATTTTTACTTGTCTAAAATACGTAGCCCATTTCTATTCTTTAGGTTGCTTATGTTTAGTGGGCTTCCATTAGTTACCAAATAAAATTATTCTTCTATTAGCGTGCTTTCATAAAGTAGGTTATATATTTTCATCAAGACATACTGTATTATCTATTGAGCTTATCAAGTGGCTAAGGTCATTCTAGAGGAATGTTGAGATTGTTTACCTAGATGGGAACTTATTTTTTTCTCATCCTTTTAACTCCATCCTTAGGTACCATTTTGATATAAATAGAGCTTTATCTTTGATATGTCAAAACCCTAAATTTTGTATCTTTAACAGACTAGCTTCACTATTAAACTTAAAGAGGAATAAATTATAGAGCAATATACTAGAGTGATAGACCATTTTAAGGTTCCAACTATTAGAATTTATAGTGGAGAAGAGACTATGATAGGTCTCTGCACTATATGAGGAAGAATGAACCTCAATTTCTCTAATAGAGATTCATCTCCAATTATGTGACATCAAGTTAACTTAGGAACATAAGAGGAAGGGAAGTAATCACCCAAGAACTAAGAGAGGATAGGAGTTAAGAAGAAAGGTTGAATAGTGATGCATTTGGGCTCGGACTTAGCCTGGTCTGAACTTAACAGCCCTGACCTATTGCCATCCCTAAGGCTAAAGAATCCAAGCAAAAAGAGAAGTGATGAATTTAAAAGTTAAGGGACAAAAGAAATAAAGATAAGGAGTTGCTTTGGTAAAGGTAGGAGTAAAGGGAAAAAGAAAGATGAAGAGGAAATGGTGAAAGTGAAAGCAACATAAGAAGCATTCAGAGTTAGATGGGAAGAAAGTACTTATTTAAAGAAATAAAAAGGTAGGATATGAACAACTAGACTAAAGTGAAGAAAGAGCTCCACCCTCAAAATAAATATAAAATGCGAGATTTATTACAAAAATATCAGCGTTGACAATAATTGTAAAAATACATAATATTGCAAAATAAAAAAGTAAAACAATTCAAAATACAAATGTTTTAAAATGAATATATTGTTTTTATTTTAAATCAATAGATATTTTATATTTGTTACTCATATGAGTTGAATTTAAGTACAATTTTCGAATACAAGGTTCATCTTAATTAAGTTATTCTAAACCTCTAACTAAATTTATAAAAACCAAAATACCAATTATAATCTCCTGACTTTACAATCATAAATTGAATTTAGAAATACAGCACTGAAATGTTAATTAAGTGGTGAATACAAGGTTGTGAATTTGATTTGATCTAAAAGTTTTCATCAATCCGTTTAATGTTTCTGAAATTTAAATCAATTTTGGAGCTTCAAAAAAGTTTGTTTTATGTGAAAATGTTATCAAAGCACACACCACCTTTTTAAGAAAAAGATCAGTAATGGAAAAGGAAATGAGTTTGAAAACTTCAGTATAAAATCTACATCCAAATAATCTAATTAAATGGACAATGTAAGAGGTTGTCATCATACTTCATATTGTCCATTAAACTAAATACCTAAGAATTAATTAATGAACAAATATTTCAAATCTACATCTTGATGGTCAACTTTAAAAGAAAGTTATATAATTATTCCAATCATTTTTTGTATATCAAGTTAATTCCTTGGTTGCTGAAGAGGCCTTTGTAATTTTTATTTTATAGTAAATATCAATTTTATCTGTCATATACAATAAACATCCATTAATTAATAATATTGAATATACCCTTTTGATAAAGCAAACATATGCAAGGGGGTGAATTGTGTGTAAACAAAATTCGAGATACTTTTGAATTGATAAGATTCTGCTACAAAATAAATTTATAAATAGAAAGGTCATATAAACTTTCGAAAGGATCTTGTTAACGTTAAAAAAAACCTATTAATTAAAAGGAGCCTATTAACTCTCAAAATGAAAGGAGCTTGTTTAATCGATAAGAGCCTGCTAGCGCTCAAAAGAAAGGATCTTGTTAATCGATAGGAGCCTACTAACGTTTAAAATGAAAGGAATCTCTTGCAATATAAAAACAAAAAGAGCCCATTGTAAAACTGAAGAAGCCTCTTGAAAACATAAACTTATATGCAAAAATTTAAAAGTTGGGAAGAGGGAGAAAATGACATAGTAGATTTATACTAGTTCGGCTTATAATGAAGCCTACGCCCAATCCTCAAGTATCCAACATAAGTATTTCATTATAATAGCCAAGTAGTAACTTGAGCATCTTCAAGCTCACAAGTGTATATTTTTCAAAGTTCTTCAAACTTCTGAAGTAGTAGTATTTTGCTAGCATCTACAAGCTCTTAACAAGAAATGTATGAAGGATTTAACAGTCACTCTTAATAGAGTGATATCACTTTCTAAAGCACAAAGAGTTTGATATAACTTTCAAGATTATTAATTCTCTAAGATATTTCTCAAGTCTCGTGTATTTTACAAATGCAGTGGCTCTTATTTAAGTAAACATTTTCCTTAACTAGTTTCTTAATCTTTGATATTATCTCTGCTGAAGTCTTCGATATTTAGATGTTCTATCAAGACTTCCGAAGTTATTTATTGGAATTCTTAAAATCCTTCCAAATGTTGTGGAACCATTTTTTAATAGTCAAGTTCATGAAGAAGGTTTCTGCAAGAAAGGAAGCAATTATCCTATGATATTATTTCCTTTTAAATCCAGTTTGACTTTTGAAATATTATAAAGTTATCACCAAAATCATTAAACATGATCTTTGAGCTAACAATCTCTCCCTTTTTGATGACGACAAACAATAATAGATATATGTTCAAAATTTAAATAATAATAAAGAATTTTAAAAGGTACATGTAAACTTTATTCGTAGTTATACTTAGAAGGTGCCTAACTTCTAAAGACAAAAGCCTATCATTTGTTAAACATTTCAAGAGAATATGTCATCAATAACCAATATATCATCGAGGCGATATTGAAAATATACCATAGGTGCAAAGTAAATATATCATCAATTGCAAAGTATATCATTAACTATTTCTCCCCCTTTGTCATTATCAAAAAAATTGAGGGAAAATATCTAAGGCATCAAACAATATCATAACTATGTAAGAACAAACCAAGCAAGTAAATTAGAGTTAAAAGAGATTCAAAGATTTTTCTAAGCAAAATCTGCATAGCCAGAAGCTGGTTTTGTATGCTATCTAATAGTTCTCACATTTGTTCTTGATTGGCTTAAATTCCTTACAGCTGATGTTGGATATTTGTATTATTTTCATCCTTAGGAGGGATAGGAGTTTGTTGGTTTGGAGTAGGATCTAAGTTTTCTACTACTCTTTTAGATCTTTTTTCTACCCAGACATTGTTTTGTAATTTGTATCCAAATTGGTAGTGAATGGAAGGGTGAAACTTAACCGGTACATACCAATTCAGATTTGCAAAAGGAACTCTATAATAGGTGAAAATCCTATTGAACAACATCCCATAAGGTAGACAACCAGTGGTATTTTTATGATTCTCCATATCCACCATAAACCTCAAAATCATTGCTGGAAGATTCATTATGTTCCCTTTTAAGAAATTATAGACTACATAAGTGTCCAGCAAACTGCACCTTTCAACAGAGCTACTCCTAGGAAATATTGAGGTAGTTGATAATGATGCGAGGTATCATCGCAGTAAATCTAATTGCCTACTCCAGGGTCTCACATCTTGGGTGTTTTCAGTATGAAGGCATGTGGATTTAACAAATTCTACCAAATTCAGATCATTGACATCTCACTTATGACAGGGAAAATCAGTTCTCCCTTTAGGAGTTATGTCCAGTATATCTCCTAAAATTTCTTCAGAAATTAAAATGTCACATACACTCACCCATGAGACAATGACTAGCTTTCCATCACTTTCTTCTTTTCTCATTTATGTGTAAAATGTCCTGACTAGCTCATCACATACGGTCTTATCTAATTTCAGAAAAATTTTCCAACCAATGGCAATAAAGTAAGGGAAGATAGGTATACCTATATCGTCCAACATCATAGGAGGCAAGATTCACCCAGCAACTATCTTTCTTTTCTTGTACTTCATTTTATAGTGGTTTTTAGCTTCCCTTGATTGAAATTTTTTTTGTGGTACTGATGTCTTTCTTTGCTTTTATGCCGTTATCCTTATTTTCTTTGCCTTTTTTCTTTAGGAATTATTTCTTCATGAAATAGCTCATTTCTGTTAATGGGGGCCTTAATAGTATCTTCAGTCACAAGCTTTTTACCTTTCTTTATTTCTTCCCTTTTTTTCTAGATTCTTCTTCCTCTTTCTTTTAAGCCTGAGGAGTTTTTACTTGTATAATTTGCTTTGCCATACTTGCTCTGGTTCTTAATTTTCCAATCAACCGAGGAGGCTCTTCATTTAAATTACTATCATTTGTAATCCAGTGCACATCAGATACTTTCTTATCTTTAGGAACGAGTTTAAGAGGTGTGGAAGTTTTGTTAGTAGGAATGAGCAGAGATATAATGGGTGTTTCTAATACTTAGGGTTTAGAGGAGATAGGTTCGGTAACACTTCTTTTGTCCTTTTGAATTGGTTTGTTTCATTGAGATTTAGGAGCTTTTGGAGGAAAGAACAGAGAGAAGGCAAAAAGTTAGGGTGCAGAGAGGAAGAGAGCGATGCTTCTAAAAAAGAACAAAGATGAGTGGAAGAGAGATGTCTATTTCAGGTATATTAAGCAATTCTTGAGTGTTTATCTCGTATGAGGATGGGTAGTCGTACACGTTAAAAGAGGAAATGTGATCATCTACATATCTTCTGTCAGACATATAGAAACCTGTCAAAACAGCGTGCTAGTTTTCAAATGCTAAAATAACTCTATAAAAAGCTTACTTTTTAGGACACGTGCACCCTATTCTATCAGACTGAGAGGATCCTTCTAAAAATACGAGGGGCCTTCTAAACTAAAAGGAGCCTCCTAAATTAAGAGGAGGTCTCAAAACTGAGAGGAGACGTCTAGACTAGAATGAGCGTACTTAAGGTTCGGACTGGAAGGAGCCTGCCAAAATAAAGTGGCATAAAAGAGTTATTGGTTTTCAGTATTAACATGCAAAAGATCAATGGTTCTTTCTAAAACATGATATTTAAGAAAATGATGCTTGATTTCTATATACTTAGTCCTAAAATGATGCACAGGATTTTTTTGAAAGATTTATTGCATTAGTATTATCACATAATATAGGGATATAATTAAAGTTTAGAGAGAAATCCTGAAGTTGATGTTATATCCATAAAATTTAAGCACAGCAGCTGGCAGCTGATATATATTCCACTTTAGTTGTTGAAAAAGCTATGCAATTTTTATTTCTTACAAGACCAAAAGACTAGACATCCTTTAAGAAATTACCAGTGATCACTTGTTCTTTTTCGATCGGCTTTATCACCTACATAATCTGCATCACAATAGCCAACTATGTTAAAAGAATAAGTTTTTAGATACCATAGTTTGAAGTCCATAGTTTCTTGAAGATATTGAAAGATCCTTTTGACTGTTTGAAGGTGGCTTTCTTTTTGATCTGATTGAAAACGTGCACAAAGGCACTCACAAAGCATAAATTTGGTCTGTACTTGTAAGATATAGAGTGATCCAATCATTCCTCTATATTTTGTCTTATCTGTAGCCTTGCCCTCTTCATCCTTATCAAGTTTAGTTCCAGTGTACATAGGAGTACCCATAGGTTTGGCATTTTCGAAGTGGTACTTCTTGATGAGTTCCTTTGTATATTTGTTTTAGATAATGAAGACCCCATTTTTGTTTATCCGATTTGTGTTCTTAGAAAGAAAGATGATTCTCCGATCATGCTCATTTCAAACTCCCCCTACATTAATGCTAAGAATTCTCCATAGAAAGATTGATTAGTGACACCAAATATTATGTCATCAACATATATTTGCACTATAAGTAAATCATTCTCCTTTTTCTTAATAAATAAGGTTTTATCTACTTTCCTCTTTCGAAATTATTCTCAAGTAGAAAACTACTTAACCTCTCATATCATGCTTGAGGGGCGTGCTTTAGATCATATAGGGCTTTAGTCAACTTCATCATGTAGTCAGGATGGTTTTCATTGTCAAATCTTGGAGGTTGCTTAACAAACATTTCTTCGTTAATATATCCATTTAAGAAGGCACTTTTGACATCCATTTGGAACTATTTGAAGTTTCTATAACATGCAAGGCAAGTTAAATTCTAACTGATTCCAATCTAGCAATAGGTGTATAAGTTTCATCAAAATCAATACCTTCCTGTTGATTATAATCTTGAGCTACAAGTATAGCTTTGTTTCTTACCACCTTACCATTTCATCAAGATTGTTTCCAAAAACCCAACAAGTTCCAATGATTGACTTGTTTTATGGACAAGGTACTAGATTCCAAACATTGTTTTCATCAAACTGATTCAGTTCATCTTTCATGGCTAAAACCTAATTTTCATCAATAAGAGCCTCTTTAATGGTCTTTGGTTCTAATTGTGAGATGAGGGCAACAAACTTGTTCTTAAAGGATGATCTGGTTCTTAGACTTTCAGATGGGACTCTTAGAATGTACTAATGTGTATTAAGACCTCTCCATTCTCTTAGCGTTCTTTGTTATATATGCTCCTGCCGAGAGGAAGAAGCCTTCTCTATCTTGGCTTCAGAAGGACCTTCTTGATCTTGTAATTCCTAAGGTACTATATGTAACACCCACATACGCCCTATGAGGATATGCAGACGCTACATAAAATAGAACCAAAGTAATTCAATACATACTAAAGCATTTCTAGAAACTCGAGAAGCATACATTTCATTCATCATTGGTTGGGTCATACTCAGAATGTAACATACATATTATACTTATTACATGCAAGCCTTAAATCCAATTCCAAAATGTATTAAGGTTTTTACAAACCATTAAGCAAAGCACAAAATACAATATATCTCATTACATGAAAGAACAACTAAAAAAACTGAACATTTTTAGAATAAAACACAATCTTCATGGCCACTGTGGTTGCTATTGTCCCAATCTTCAAACCCTCATAGTTGAACTTACACGGTGCAAAACCAGCATGCTAAGTATAAAACTTAGTGGGGAATAGACTAAACAGGATATAAGTTGACAACTGTTTCAAATAGTCATCCAAACGTTCATATATTCAAAATCACATTAGATAATAAGCAGTGTTTACTTATCCATTTCCAAATCAAACCAAAATATCATGAATCTCATAACAAAATAGAGCATATCAGAACATGTCACATATTTACTTCAGTCCAAAACTCACCAATTTCAAATTTGAATATTATAATATAAGAACAAAACTTGTTTGTAACAAAACAGAATTTGCTTATTTCATAATAGAGCTCAGATGTTTCAGATCAAAGTTTATTTATATCAGAACTGAGCATATAATATATTACAAAACAAGTTAATCTATTAATCCTTTATACAGAAGTGGGTAACTGGACTAATACAGGTGATATCGTGATCGGTATTACAAAACAGGAGAGACTTATGTCTTAATAACAGGAGACACCGAAGTGTCAGTAACAGGAGACACTGAAGTGTCAGTAATAGGAGACACCAAAGTTTCACAAGAGTAGCTGCAGACCCTTCTAGGCATGCCTATTTACCCACAACTAGGACTTAATAGTTTTAAAACAAAAAAGTTAATTTCAGAATTCTTATAAGAGGAACATATTGCAACACATTCCACTTTATTCCATTTTTTTCAACTTGACATAATCACTGATTTTCAAACAAACTAACATGTTATACAATTACAAGTATGTGCAATAATGCGTCAATAGAGGTATTGAGTCATCACCATTTAGGTATCGTCACACAAATAGAAAGAACTTCTAACACAATCCTAACTATCAAACTCCTTAGACAATTGATGGTCTAGAATTATCATATTATTATTGCAAAAATTCTCAATTCACATACATCTATATTCAATTCATAATACATAAGCCTTTGGAGCTCATTCATTTATGATCACACTAAGCAATTCAACATTGTACACCATACATCCTTTACATTATCATCTCAATTAATCATGAATACTTAAACTAACTATTACTCAATTAACCTTATACAGTCATCAATTACACAAAAATCTCTTTTTTTCACCTTCCTAACCATTTCCCACAATTGTGGGATAAGGGACCCGAAACCTCCAAACAGTTATTTTCATAGGACAGTTTTCAGGTCATTTTTGTATTACCATTTTGACATAGAACTGAGGTTTTTGGGCAACAAGTTCTTGTAAACAATTTCTCCCTTATGTCCTAAGCAAAACATCACAAGCTGCTCCAAAACAGGGGCAGAATCAGGTCACCTTTTTTTATCTCAATTTCCAAAGTCATAGAGCCCGAATTAAGTCAGAGTTTTTTCTAGAGATATTTAACTCTATATCTTAGGTTTCATATTCAACTAAAATCACACAATTTGGGGGTCTTTAGACTGAGTTATCACTCAAACAATATGACAGACTCAAACAAACCCTAGACAGAATTCCACTACACAATGTTCTCTTATCATCTTCAACCAATTCTATCCAAGATAACACCAAAATAACAACAAAGCAACATCCCAGAAACAATTCCAAGTCCAAATGAATCTTTATATCCATTCAATCATACACAAATACAGAAATCATCTAAGTAAAATCCCAAACCTTAAATTTGACAAAGTAGTTCTTCTTATGCTTTTCCTTCCCTTTCTCTTTGGTTTTGCTTGAATCACAAAGTGAAAAATGATGGGATGAAGAAGGAATGAAGAGGAGAAAACATGCAGTTAAGCCATCAAATTTCGTCCATCACCCTTCTATATATGCCTTTTCATAAATGTTCTAGTCTTCGACACATGTTTCAATCTCATTAGTCCATATGTCACAATCCTATTGGACCATATGTTACAATCCCATTAGACCACATGTTACAATTCTATTGGACCATGTGTTGCAATGCTATTGGACCATGTGTTATAATTCTATTAGACCATGTGTTATAATTCTATTGGATTATGTAATACGATTCCATTGGACACACATGTTTCAATCTCATTGGTCTATATGTCACAATCCTATTGGACCATATGTTACAAAACCGTTGGACCACATGCTATAATTCTATTGGACCATGTGTTGCAACACTATTAGACCATGTGTTACAATTCTATTAGACCATGTGTTATAATTCTATTAGACCATGTGTTACGATTCCATTGGACACACATGCTTTAATCTTATTGGTCCATTGGTTGACTTTAGGAAAATTGCATATTGATCCTTATTCTTCCTTTAATTCCCATATTTTCCTATGATCTTATTAATTACTTTCATTACCCTATGTCTTAATTTTCTAATGACATAAATTTCATGCAATTTGGTTAATTATATCAGAAGTTATACCCTAAAAACAGCAGGCTGTTTGAAAACAAGAATAACAGCTAGAACTCAACTTCAAACCAGAATTCAAAAATTGTAGAGGTGGAATCAGATTTGGGTAAATGTATCTAGTTTCATTTGAATTTAAAAGCATCCAATTTTGGTGCTTACAGGTCAAGATATTGCTGAACTACCAAAGTCTGTTCAGTAGTTAAACCAGAATTATCATAAAACTATCAGTTTTCCATCATTCAATTCTCATCATCTTAACACATATTCATGCCAATTAAAATCCCATAAAACTTGTAATAATACATACTATCAAGTTCAGAATTCCCTCACATGTTTAATTTCAAATTTCAACTCCAAAGAACAAGCCAATCATACGTGTATTTTCGTAAATATGTAACATTTCATCTAGGGTATATTTTGGGGCCTTACACTATAAGTGTTGTTTTGAGTCTGCAATGTAATTTTAGGAGCCAAGGGATGTTCTTCATCGTCTGAATCAACTACTGTTAATGGGGGTAGTGCTTCATTAAATACTACATATATTGATTCTTCTATCTTCTTTGTTCTTTTGTTCTAAACTCTAAATCCTTTACTGGCGTTATTGTAGTTTGGAAGATGGCTTCATCTGATCTCGCATCAAACTTTTCAAGATTGTCTTTTCCATTGTTTAGAACAAATCACTTGTAACCAAATGCTCAAAAGTAAGCAACATTTGATTTTCTTCCTTTCCATAACTCATAAGGGGTCTTTTTCAGAATGGGTCATATAAGGCACCTGTTAAGAATGTAACTGGTAGTTGACACGACTTTTGCCCAGTAACCATAAGGTAAACCACTTTCGCATAGCATTGATCTAGCCATATTAGTGACAGTCCTGTTCTTTCTTTCGACCCCTCCATTTTGTTGAGGAGTCCTTGAGCATGAAAAATTGTGAGATATCTCATTTTCGTTATAGAAATCTTCAAATTTCTGTCATTGAATTCTCCTCCATGATCGCTCCGAATTGAAGTAATGCAATATCCTTTTTTGATCTGAATTTTTCTACAAAAATTCTCAAAAACTTCAAAAGCATCATCCTTATTTGATTGGAAGTAAACCCATGTAAATCTGGAATAATCATCTACTAAAACAAAACCGTAATATTTACCATTAAAACTTTTGGAAATCATCTACCAAAACAAAACCATAATATTTACCACAAAAACTTTGAGTACTTGTGGGACTAAATAAATCCATACGCACAAGTTCAAGTAGTTAGTTAGTAGTCACAATATTTCTGGGAGGAAAGCTGCTTCTAACTTATTTACCTTTTAAACAAGCCTCACAAACCTGGTTACTTTCAAACTTGAAAGTCGGTAGTCCTCTTACTAACTTATTTTTGGAGAATTTTGATAAAATTCTCATGGTGGCATGTCCAAATCTTCTATGCTAGATAAAAGAATCCTTTTCTATAGAAACAAAACACTTGACATTTTGTGAAGAGATATCTTCCAATTGAGCGCAATATATGTTCTGGCTTTTAAGACAAACAAATACAATATTGTCATTAAGATTATTAATAATTTGACAATGTGATGCATACAAAGTAACTCTATAACCCTTTATCTCATAATTGACTTATACTTAACAAGTTATGTTTCAAATCCATCAACATAAAGAACATTATCAATAAAAGTAGAGTTAGAGTCACCAACTTTACCAATTCTAGTGACTTTTGCCTTGTTTTTATAGCTAAAGACAACATGACCTTCGAATTTTCTTTCAATGTAGTAAAAATGTGATATTTCACTTGTCATGTGTCTCAAACAGCCACTATCAACTATCCATTGATTTTCTCTTGTCTCTATTTTGAAGCATATTTGCAGAAAGTATTATCTCATTTTAGGTACCCAAATTTTTCTAGGTCCTTTCAGGTTAGTAGCTTGACCTTTTGGTCTATATATGAGATAATATCTCCATTTTACGAAATTTACAATAGTGACTAATGTGACCATGTCTACTATAGTAGAAGCAGACAACAGATGAATGAGAATTGCTATAATTTCTACCATGTATCAGGTTCTTGCTATTTTGACTATAGCTACTGTTGGATTTAACAAAGAAGTTCTTGTATAGCCTAACATTATTATTTTCATTGTAACCTATTCTAACTTTGTCAAAAACCCATTTACCACCACTAAGTAGTGCATCAAGGTTGTTCCTTCCATCAACAAACTTTATAAGATCTTTTTTTAGAAATAAGATCTTTCCTGCACATTTCTCTTTCTCAAGTTCTTGGGTAATGACTTTTTATTCTAACTGTCTCACTTTATCATAATCATTTTTAAGCAAAGCATTTTCCAACTTGGCTGATCTTCTTCTAAAACTTCCTTTTCAGAAATCTTTTGCTTATAATTAGTCTCAAGAGACATTTTTGGTTGTCAGATTTTCATTCATAGATTTTAATGATTTAATCTTACTCTTCAAGGATGCTTCGTTGTTCTTGGACTTCTCAACTTCTTTAAAATACTTCACTGTCAATTTTTTGTAATAATCATACAATTCATGATATGCATTTCTCAATTCATCAACTTCAATTTTAAAGTTAAAATCTCCTGATTCAGCCATGAAGCAAACATTGCTGACTTTTTCTGGCTCTTCTTCCTCAAAGTTTTCAAAATCTTCATCTGACCAAGTTATAGTCGTTTCTTGCTTCCTAGATTTTCTGTTCTCTATTTTGTCCTTTTGAAGAAAGGGACATTTTGGTCTTGTGTGTCCAAAATTCTTGTAGTGATAACATATGATTTGATTGTTTTGTGTATTGCTATTACTGCTGTCGCCTTTTGGTAGGGACATGTCGTTTCTAACTTTCCTATTCCCTTCTCTTTTTTTCATCGGATTCTTTTTGTAGAAGCGGGCATATTTCCTAACCATAATTAAATTTATCATCTCCTTCTATTTGCAACTAAGTTTCGCTTTCATCACCGATTGATTCATCAATTGCTTTTAGTGTCATTCCCCTTTTGTATAAGGATCCTTACCTTTGGTATTCATTCCTTTGGTAGTGACCTTAGAATCTTTTTTACAAGTTCATCATTGGGATATATCTTCCCCAAGTTTTTTAAAGCCGTAATGATTTTGTTGAACCATCCAAATAATTCGTCTATGGTTTCTTCATGCCAATAGTTCCGTATTGATGTACTCGAAGGCTTATTCTACGTTTCTTTACCTCATTCATTCCTTCAAAGGTGACTTGTAGTTTATCCCACATTTCTCTTGCCGTAGAGTAATAAGATATCTTCTCATATTCTTTTAGAGATAGTGCACATATCAGATAATGTTTTACTTTAGCGTTTAGTTGTGCATTTCTTTTGTCAGCATTAGACCATACCTCTATGTTTTCTATATCGGGAAGTGTAGCTCTAACTTTGATAGCTCGCCAGATTTCAATATCTACAGATTAGAGATAGATTGTCATTCTCTCTTTCCAGTATGAGTAGTTGTTTCCATTGAAGTAAGGAGGCTTTAAGACAGATTATCCTTCAAGGCTTCTCAAATTGTTTGTCATGATCTATCACGTGCTGTAAAACACAATAAATGTGAAACCTCACTCTGATACCAAATGATAAAACAAACACACACAAGAGGTGGGTGAATTGTGTGTAAAAAAAATTTCAAGGTACTTTCAAATTGATAAGATCCTGCTACAAAATAAATTTATAAATAAAGGAGTCCTATAAACTTTCGAAAGGATCTTGTTAACGTTAAAAAAAGCCTATTACTTGAAAGGAGCTTACTAACTCTCAAAACGAAAGGAGCTTATTTAAACGATAGGAGCCTACTAGCGCTTAAAAAGAAAGGATATTGTTAATCAATAGGAGCCTGCTAACGTTTAAAATGAAAGGAACTTCTTACGATATAAAAACAAAAGGAGCCTATTGTAAAACTGAAGGAGCCTCTTGAAAACACAAACTTATAATACGAAAATTTAAAAGTTAGGAAGAGGGAGAAAAAGTCATAGTAGATTTATACTAGTTCAGCTTATAAAGAAGCCTACATCTAGTCCCTTAAGTATCCAACTTGAGTATTTCACTATAAAAGCCAAGTACTAATTTGACGAGTCTCTTCAAGCTTACAAGTGTATATTTTTCAAGGTAGTATTTTGCTAGCCTCTATAAGCTCTCAACAAAAAATGTATGAAGGATTTAATAGTCCCTCTTAATAGAATGATATCACTTTCTAAAGGAAGAAGAGTTTGATATAACTTTCAAGAATATTGATGCTCTAAGATATTTCGAAAGTCTCGTGTATTTTACAAATGCAGTGACTCTTCCTTAAGTAGACTTTTTCCTCAACTAGTTGTTGCTTAATCTTCGATATTATCTCTGCTGAAATCTTCGATATTATGTTTTGTCAAGACTTCGGAAGCTAATTATTCGAATTTGTAAAAGCCTTCTGGATGTCTTGGAACCATTTTGAATAGGTAAGTTCATAAAGAAGGTTTCTGCAAGAAAGGAAGCAATAATGCTATGATTTTATTTTCTTTTAAGAATTATACCGTTGCCTATATAAAGAAATAAATCCAATTTGAATTTTGAAATATTATAAAGTTATCATCAAAATCATTAAACATAACCCTCGAGCTAACACCTATAATGTTTGACTTTACCAATAATTTGACTCCCATTTTTAAACTAATTAAATAGTCTCTTATAATTATCTTCATATTTAATAAATATTAATTTAGTTTATAATTTATGACTTAAATAGTATATGCAAGATACATCTTGTTACTTTCTTAAATATTATATTGCATATTTCTAACTCAATAATATTTTCTAACATCAAATGTCTAATTCGTTAATTATTAGTTAAATTTACTTATAGAGGAAATTAAGTAAAATTAAAATGTGTTAATTTCTAATTTTAAGTATGAGGGGTTATTAGTCAGAGTAAGTCTTGTCATTGATTTAATTTTAACCATGAAGATAACAATATTAAAAGATAGTCCTGTAATTGAATTTGTAGTTTAAATCTTCATATTATAGGGTGCGGAAGAAAGATTATATTATTCAATAACTCTACTAATTAGGGGTAAGGTTATATACTACTGAACTTTTCCAAACTCTGCATATAAGCAAGATTTCTAGTGAATGTTATTATTATTGATGTCGTCGGTAACTCAAAGATAAGTATTTTGAAAGTATGAAGAAAAATTGAAATCACACAATTGTTGAAAAAAAATTTAAAATTTTATTTTAGTAGAATGAGAAGAACACACTAGAATATTATATCATACTTTCATCTATTTTAAAATAAAATATTACTAATTATTGATATGTCTTTTTAATTTAATATAAACTTATTAAATTTAATAATAAATTTAGAGAGTTTATATATAAGAATTTGTTTATTATATTTAACAAGTTCTCTTAATTTGAAGACTTCTCTTTAGGAAATTGATTGGAAATAGAATCACAATAGATCACCAATTGGCCTAATTCTACCTTATTAAGACCTTAGGGTACTTTTGTTAGTGTACTTAAAATTAAATTTGTAGATTATTTCCTAATATAGTTGTAAATACATAGCAGATAAAATTTCTTGTTAGTAAGAACTATAAATAGTAAAAAGAGCAAAGATTTCTTGAGATTTTAAAATTAAATTTGTATATGAATTCCTAATATAGTTGTTACTCATCATTGGTATTAAGTCCAACATGTTTATATAAAAAGAATTAATCAATAAGTCCAACAAATCAATAAAATAAAAAAATAGTTTTGAGTCCAATCGTAGCAATACGATTTAACATTTAATTAACTTTAGAGTTGATTGGATTGATATGGTAAGAAAAATAAATTAATAGTCATTTCTTAATAAATAAATACATTATTTACAAAATATGAGTTATATATAAAAGTATGACAAATTGATCAACTTGTATTTTATAATAAAATAATTGAAAATTAATTATTTATAAAATGCGAAAATTAGTGTTCAACTTATATTTTATAGTAAAATAAATGAAATTTAATATATCAATAGTTATTTATAAAATGGGATAAATTAATGTTCATTAGTTATTATTAAAAAATAATAAATATTAATATAATTAATTATTTTTAATAATTATAAATCAATAAAATAAATCAAACAAACTGTTAATTATTTACCAATAAAATATTTAGTATAATACTATATTAAACAAATAATTATATTATTATTTACGAGGAAAATGTAATAAATAAATAAATTAGTAGTTATTAGTAAAACAAAATAACATTACTTATTATATAAGTATTATAAGTTAATAAAATAATATGAACTTTTATGATTTTTTGACAATAAAAATCAATCAAATTATTTATAAGAATTTAAAAAAGTTATAGGTTGATCATCTTATTTATTAGTATTATTACATAAAAATTAATAAAAATAATTTATTTATTATTATATTAAATAAATAAATATTGTTAATTGTTAATAAAATATGAGAAATTAGCATACTATTAATCATTATTACTTGTAATTGTGCGAAGTTTAGCATAAATTTCAGCTTGTATCAACTGAATAAACATGATTTATTTTTCTAATACTAACCCATCTAACAAAATTTAAGATATAACTAAAGTACTAACGGACTATTTGGTTCAATGAAATAGAAATTTCTATTCCTAGTGTATTCCTACCAATTACTTATTCTTGTGCTTCGTTAGAAAAGACAGTGAGAATAGTTATTCTCGGGTTTAACTATTCCTGGACTGTGCGAAATAGCTAAAGAAGACATACCTATGTCTTTACCTATTTTAGGTATTTCAAAATAAACTTGTAAACGTTAGGGACCGAAATATCTTCGCCTCTCTCGCTCTCATCTCCCTCACTTTTGTCTTCCTCACTCTCATCTTCACGCTCTCGTCTTCAAGCTTTCATCTCTCTCGCTCTTCATGGTCTTCTCCAACATTTATTTGTGTCAAACTTGGTTGGCAAGTTAGGCACCGAATGCCTAACTTGCCTAATAAGCTAAAGAAGGTTGACCAATTTGGCCAAACTTCCTCTCATTCTCATGCTTATAAATAGGCAAGAGATGTAAGGAGAGTTGCATATGGGCAATGTACAAAAATTAAGAGAGGTGTGAGGAGGGAGAGAGAAAAAAAGAGAGAGAGAGACATCAAAATATTTTGTGTATTTTTGTGAGTGTAGTTTTTTCCTTGTAATTCTCCAATTTTCTTAGTAGTAAAATTCTTCTATCCTTATCCGTAGTTTTTACCCTAATTTAGGGGTTTTTCACATAAAATCTGTGTTCATTACTATTCCTTTCAATCCTAGTTAGCTGCGAACCTGCTCTAATCCGGTCCATTTTCACAACAAGTGGTATCAGAGCCAAGGTGTGTTTTTCTTGAAAATTAGGAGTATGCTCTGTGGTCGCAGTTTTGACTGATCTTCCACATCAGAAAAGATTTTCTTGGAAAAGGTTCATTGGGTGCGGTGGAGCTTTGGTGTGGTAGTGTGGAAGTGCATGTCTAGGAAAGTTCTGGCTAAGGAAAGACTTGGTACTTAAGCGTGTCCGTTTGTGACCCGCATCTCTTTCCTATTCACACATACGATACTATTCATATATACAGGGGTACTGTTCATACATACGGGGGTACTATTCACCTGAAATATTGGGAGCTAAATACTGTTTGTGATAGAAGCAATGGCAACAAAATTTGAGATTGAAAAGTTCAATGGGAGTAATTTCTCATTGTGGAAGCTAAAGATGAAAACTATCATGAGAAAAGATAATTGTCTGGCGGCCATTAATGAACGGTCAGTTGAAGTCACAGATGAAAAGTGGAATGAAATAGATGAGAATGCTATTGCAAATCTTCATCTGGCACTAGCAGATAGAGTATTGTCAAGCATAGACGAAAAGAAAACGGCAAAAGAGATTTGGGATCACCTCACAAAATTGTACGAGGCCAAATCACTCCACAACAAAAATTTTCTGAAGAGGAAACTATACACTTTACGTATGGCGGAATCCACTTTGGTGACAGAGCACTTAAACACTTTAAATACTATATTTTTCCAACTCACATCATTGGGGCACACAATAGAGCTAAGTGAACATGCAGAACTTCTACTCCAAAGTCTACCAGATTCGTATGATCAACTTGTCATCAATTTAACAAACAACACAGACACTCTAGTCTTCAACAATATTGCAGCTGCTATTCTAGAAAAAGAGTCGGCGCAAGAGTAAGGAAGACAGGCTGACAAATTCGCAACAAGCGGAGGCCTTGGCGGTGACGAGAGGAAGATCAATGGAACGTGGCCCAAGTGGGAGTCATAGT
>JANIIA010000005.1:17409770-17429960 GCA_027478495.1 Erythroxylum alaternifolium
AATTTAATAATAATAATAAATATTATTAATAAAATTATTAATAATGAGAATAATAATAATAATAATAATAATAATAATAATAATAATAATAATAATAATAATAAGGATATTTTGATCTTTTTGTTGGTTATTCCTTTTTCATTCTAAGTTTATATCTTCAAACCAAACATTGGCATATAAATTCTTTATCTATTCCATTCCTTGAACCAAAAGAAGTAATGTCCATTCTGTTCTATTATTCATCTTTTCTATTCCTTATCTATTTTATTCCCTGAGTCAGGTTGTAAGTCATGTATTTAGTTGTCTTCCAACATTGTAAGTTATGATACAAATTGTTAGGTATATATGATATTTATAAATTATATTAGCCCTATAGGGGTGGTCGAGTTGGTAGAGTGGGGGACATGGGACCAAAAAGTTTTGTGTTCGAATCTCCCTACCTATACTCTCTCGGTCGAGCCTGTCGTACAGGGCTTGCCTAGTGCAAAGTACCTGATTGACGTGATTTGCAGGCTATTGTGTCAATTCGGATGTTTGCTTAGTACATATCCAAAAGATAACGACTGCAAGTTCTTCCGTTCTTAAAAAAAGTACCTATTACGTGAGACAAATCACCCTTATCCTATTCCTATCCTATTCAATGAATGCTCATGTTAGGAAGAGGAACAATATCAGGTGGTCTGATCCCTCGTTATGTCTTTGTGACATCCCCATTATCCAACCCAAATCTTCCAGACCAGATAACATTCTTGGGGTAAAATGAGAGATTGTCAACATCTGGATTCTCCTTTAGGATCTGTTTGGTTAGATGCTAATTAATGGAATGTAAGAACGGAATGAAACAGAATGGAACGGAACAGTTTATAATAGAATGGAATGTAAAATAATGAAAAATTGTTTACGAAGGATAGAAGGGTTCATAATGTAATGTAGTGAACCCTTATTTGGAAGTGGATGAAAAAGAATGTAATGTATAATAAATGAATATTATACCCCTGACATTAAAAAAATTGTTGTAAGAGATTTAACGCTATGATTTTAAAACAGAAATCATGTCCAATTAAAAAGCCACGGTTGTGACTTGTTTTCTAATATATTTTATATTTAAAATAATAAAAAAAATTAATAAAAGTTTTATTATTTTATTATTAATTATATACAATTTATTATTAATTATATAAATTATTATTATTATTTATTTAATAAATTTTATTCTATTATATGTGATTTATATTTAAAATTATTTATTTTTATTTTTATTTATATAAAAATATATACAAACAATTAAAGAATAAATTTTATATTTTCATTAATAAAAATTTTATTAATTTTATATTTTTTATTAATTATATACAATTTTTATTAATAATATAAAAATATTATTGAGAGTGATAAGCTTATGGACCGTAATAAATGAGTTTGGAGAAAAGAGGATTATGGTTAGAAGAAATAATTGATATTAAGAAAAATTATTAAGGGTATATTGGGTAGTATATATTTATTAGTTTACGTTCTATCCTAAACCCCACAAATCGGAAGTTTCTTATTTTCACTGTTTAGGATGGAATGGAATGTAATATGAAATTCTCCGCTTCCATCTCATTCTGTTCCATTCCATTATTAACCCCTCAACCAAACAAGGCTTTAAGTACTGCAAGACAAATTATCAGTTTCACAAGATAATTTATGTAATGCTTATTTAGTCTATATTAGCAATTTAATGGTAGATTAAAAATAAATTATCTACTTAATTAGTTTATAATTATCTTAATAATCAAAATTAAATATTTTTGTTTAAAAAATAGAATCTAAAATAAAATTGTTTAAATAGAAAAAGAAACTAAAATAAAAAATATTAAAATAAACAGTTAAAATAGATGTTATTCTTTAACGTTGCAAACAACCCCATCTGTTGCATAAAATATCTGTTCCCTCCTTCACTTGTCTTTGTTGAGACTTTGGTTTCATATTCTTATCAATGGCAGCATTAGAGGCAGCACTGTCTACCTTTTCGTTCTTTCCATTTGTTTCTTATTCCTCGCCTAAACTCCTCTCATCTTCCAAACCATTATTACTCTCACTGAAAGCTCCAATTCCTGTTTGTGGTCGTCTGTTTTTAAACAATTTTCCACTTTATTCTGAAATTAGCAATTGCTCTACGAGCAGAAAGCTTTGGTTTAAAATCTGCTCTGCAGCTCACGAAATCGCTGTAGAGACCAAAACAGAGCAAACCCAGGAAGAAAATCAGAAGAGAAAGCTATTCGTGCTCAATTTGCCTTGGTCCTGCACTGTTGCCGATATCAAGGAGCTCTTTGGCCGGTGTGGAGCTGTATCTGATGTTGAGGTATTGTCCCATTAAAGTTTCTTTCTTTTTGTCAAATTTACTTTCTTTATTCGTATTTGTGATTAGATGATGTGGGGTCTAATAGTTCTATTGTTTTCCATGTGTAGGTCATAAAGCAGAAAAATGGGAAGAGTAGAGGCTTTTCGTTTGTGACAATGTCTTCTGGAGAGGAAGCCCAGGCTGCTATTGATAAATTCGACTCTTATGTATGTGTTTAATTCGTTTTTCTGCTTTTGATAAATTTCCTTTTCTGGTCTTGTACTGAAGTCGAAAAACGTGCTTGTAATGGGACTTTGATAATCCAAAATTTGTGTAAATACTTGTACCAATACGAAATTGCTCGTGTTATAATTCAGTGATGACTGTAATGTTCATGTGAGCTCAACGGTTCATCCATCCAGGAGTTTTGGAAGATCGTACTCTTTTGTTCCTCTTTTCTCGTTTCCACTTTCCACCTTTCTTTCTTTTCGTTCAGAGGATGTACATCACGCTTTTCTGGTGTTCGACAATTTCTAAAAATCTTTGTTCAGTTTGTTTTGCAGCTTCTGCCTTACATCGTGGAGTTTGTCCCCCTGCCTATTCAGTGTTTATTAGTTCTTCCTCTTATTTCCCTGGGATAGACAGCCCCTTTTTGTTGTCCATGTTCAGAAAAAGAATTTTGATGTTCAAGTTCAATTCCTTACTTGGGGGTATTTTCTAGTCAGTTTTTGCCTCCTAAAGCTATTCCGCTAATCTTTGCAAATGTTGATCATCGTTAAGTGTAAGAGAGATGGAATTGTGCTGATGAATCAATTACGAACTCAAGTGTTTTTTGGCTTCCATGATTTTGTTATGTAGGAAGTGTCAGGAAGGATTATAAGGGTGCAATTTGCAAAACGTTTAAAGAAACCTCCTCCTCCTTTCCAGCCAGGTGTCTCTGGTGGAGAGACACGCCATAAGCTTTATGTTTCTAATCTTGCTTGGAAGGTTAGGTCTGGCCATTTGAGAGATTTTTTTTCTGCCAATTTCAAGCCTGTGTCAAGTAGAGTTATTTTTGATAGTCCTAGTGGAAGATCTGCTGGGTATGGATTTGTTTCCTTTGGCACAAGGGAGGAAGCAGAGGATGCAATTTCAGCTCTTGATGGAAAGGTAAACAAATGTATAAACAGTCTTGAGAGCTTATTCACTTATCATCGAACAATGTTTCTCCGCCTCTGATATTATATATATATACACTTTTTTTTTTTATGTTGATTGGAGTTGCTTGTAGAATCTTTATTGAAATTGCAATGTGAAATCTTATCCTTTGCTTGTGCTTTTCTTAATACTGTGTTCATATAGTACTATCACGTTTAGGAAGGAATTAGATTCAATATTTATGCAATCTCCATCCTTGATTCTTCTTGTCAATTGGACGTGATTACCTTATTATAGCTTCAATAGTTGGTTCTATCTCTGACCTTTTATCTTTTGACTCTTTTTTTCTTCTTTTATCTTAAGTTAGTTGGTGTAACATGACGTGGTAATTAATTATTCAAATCTTTTTGCCTGTTATATGGATAAAGCAATTTCAACCCAATGATTTTACCAAGCCTGAATTTTCTAAATGGACAATTCGGTTGCTCAGTGGTTTGGTCTTCGTAATTAATTATATGTCATCTGAGGGAATGGAAAACTAGAAAGCTTGGGGTAAATTATGAGATAAAATACGTGCTTATCATTGATATTCAATACAGTGAATGAAGAATAGATTGGAATTTCATCCTTATGACGATTTTAATTTGCGCACAGATGATAAATTTCATGATAGTTATCATTTCATGCGTTCTCAGATTTACATTCAACAAGTCAGCTCCTTCTGTCAGATTAGTCTTCTTGTTTGTTGATATCCATTTTCTATTTGAGTATGTTATTCTGGGGAAGCTACGTGATTTTTCAATCTTCTTCAGGACTTAATGGGCCGTCCACTAAGATTAAAATTCAGCGAGAAAAGGGGTGGAGAATCTGAAAGTGAAAAGCAAGATGAAGAAAGTCCCGATGTCCAACGTGAAGCATGATTTACATACTTATGGCCGTAGGCTATGCCAGTCTCACTCAGTCTTATCAGTGTTCTGTGTATATTGTACCTCTCTGACAACTCTACGATTTCAAAACTGTAAGAATGTCTTTTCCTTTTTGTCTTCCTATATAGAAATTGTAAACAAGTCACAAACAAAGTTCGTTTAGTACAAATCATTCAATTTAAGACTTAACTTATGAACACACAAAATTAACCTTCTTTCCATCTGGGTGTAGTATTTGGATCATTTATCTTTATTAACCACCCACTATTTTCCTCGAACTCTCTTAACAGTGCTCATAGTTTTCTCATCTTACATGGAAAGTATGTCGATATACTTGCATTTTGCTATTAGATTTAAGTTTTTAAGATAAATTTTCAAAATGGTCTGCTATTTGTTTTTCAGTCATATGATAATGATGAGAAACCAAGTTTAGTTTTTCCATGAGGGGCAATATGACTTTCTTGATTGGACTTCTGCTTCAAGTGCTAGGGGTCGTCCCAATCTAGAGTTCTCTTTCCCTGGCTGGAATTGGTTCATCACCAAGTCTCTAATTGATTGGCGCCTTCTCTTGCCATTCTTTCTGTTTCGTATTATAAGCCCCCAACAAATTTACGTTTACGTTGTTTTAACACTTGAACTCGGTTTCAACTCGAAGGGATAAAGAAGTCCGAATTTGTTTCATGTCTAAGGTGTAGAATTGGAGCTACTACCAATGCTATTTTTTGACTTTTTTACACTTATCATTTTTATTGTGATTTTTTCAAAACATAAAGATGCTACACGTATTACGTTTTGTAACTTGATGTTCAGACCTTCGTAAATAGCGTAAATGAAAGAAAGTAAAACAGAAGAAAAGTAGAAAAAAGGCTTGTATTCTTACTGGCTCTTCTTTGTACATATTTATATACAAAAGAATAAAAGAAATATATTCTGTTACATGGCTGAAACTAATTGGTCATATGGCCATAAAAACTTGTTGACGTGGCAGGAAGTTTTCTCCAATACCCCCTCAAGCTGGGTAATGTTGGCTGAAGGAAGGAAACATCATTCCTAGCTTGAGTAGAAGCTGCCAATGTTGAGCAATAGGAAGGATTTTAGTGAGAACATCAATAAGTTGACATTTTGTGGGCAAATATGTGAATTGTAGTAGACCTTCCATGATTTTTTCACATGTGAAGTGACAATCTAACTCTATATACTTAGTTCTCTCATGAAAAATCGAATTCTTAGCTATGGCCACAGCACTTTGATTGTCACAATATAAGAGAGAAAGCTTAAGATTCAGAATAGTCAATTAATCCAAAAGCCTTACAAGTTGTGTAATTTAAAGGTAGCCTATCACATGACTATATTTAGTCTCCGCAATGATTTAGAGATAGTGCTTTGCTTCTTGCTCTTCCAACTAATAGGAGATTGACCAAGTTTGAACTAAATAACTAGTGATTGAGTGTCAAGCGGTAGGGTAACTGGCTCAATCGGAATATGAGAAAGCTTGAAGTTTAAGCTAATAATTAGCTTTTAACAGAATACCTTGACAAAATGTTCCTTTAACATACTTAAGAATATGTTCCAAGGCTTGCAAATGGAGTATTCGATGTTGTTGCATAATCTGAATCAATGTTTGAACATCAAATGCGAAATTTGGTCTAGTACGAGTGAGATAATTGAGTTTCCCAATGATCATTTTGTAATAAGTGGGATTAGGCAAGAGCTTTCCAACATCAATAGCTAGATGATGATTAATAGGTAAGGGGTGGATACACTTTTAGCATCAAGAATTCCAGCTTTAGATAACAGTTCAATAGTAATTTTGTTTTGAGTGAGAGTAATACCATGAGAAGTATAACCAACTTTAAGACCAAAGAAATAATACAATTTGCCTAAGTCTCTGATACTAAATTTTAATGGAAGATGTTATTTTAGAGTCAGAATTTAAGTAAGTTTAGAACCAATCACTAAGTTGTCATCAACATAAACAACTACTATGGTAAGATTAGAACCCTACTTCTTGATAAACAGGGAGTAATTATTCTTAAATTGAATATATCCTAACTACTTATTAGAGATAGACAATTTAGCAAACCACTGCCTTGATGCTTACTTAAGGCCATAAAGGGATTTTCTAAGTTTGCAAACCTTGTTATGATGATTATCTATACCTTCGAACATTTACATGTAAACTTCTTTCTCCAAGTCACCATATAGAAAAACATTTTTAATATCAAGCTTAAACTAATCCCAATTTTTATGAGCTGTTAAAGCAATGATAGTTCTAACATTATCCATCTTGACTACAAGAGAAATGGTCTCCTAAAAATCAATACCTGCCTTTTATGAGCTTCCTTTAATGACTAATCTGTCTTTAGGTTTGTCCAAGGTCCCATCAGAATTAACTTGACCTTATAGACTCATTTATAGGGTATAACCCTTTTTTCAGGAGGAGATCAGTCACATCCCAAGTATGGTTAGTCTATAAAGCCTTAATCTCTTTCTTAATTACCAAAACCCAATCTGGATTAATGGAAGCCTCTTGATAGGAGCAAGGTTCAGTGTATGTAGTAAGGATGGAGACATGAGCTTGGTGAGGGAGAGGTAGGTGATGAAATTAGACTAAATTTCACCAATGAGATGGAATGGTGATGCTATTAGCATAAGAACACATATGGTCCTACAATTAAGCAGGAGATTTATGAATTCTAGTTGATCTTATAAGAGGAGGGAACTTTTATATAGGAGAAGTAGAAGGAATAGGCTAGTTTGAGGGAGTAGAGGTAATATGATGTTGAGATAAGGGAAAAGAGAATTCATTAAAAGAAAAGGAAAAGAAGGAAAATTTTGTATTAGAGATGGGAGAAAGAAGAACAGAAAATGAAATTTTTTTATGAATAATGGAAATATGAAAAGGATAGAAATGTTTATGAAAAACATCCTTAGAAGAGATGATCTTGCCAGTAATCAGATCAAGCACATTATAAGTCTTTTTCCAGTAGGGATATCCTATGAAAACATATGGATGGGCTTTGAATTCAAATTTAGTTCTATGTTTTGTATTTTAGTAACAAAACAAAGGCATCCAAAATATTTGAGATGTTGATAAGGTGGTGGTTGAGGATATAGGAATTCACAAGGAGATTTGTATTGTAAAATAAGAAATGGAATTCTGTTTATGATGTATGTACCAGTGAGAAGGTATTCACCCAAGAATTGTATTAGAAGGTTGGCTTGAAAAAAAGAGGGATCTAGCTATATAAAGGAGATGCCTATCAAAAAACTCAAAACCATTGTCTGATATAACAATCTTAACATTAACATGAAATTGTGTTTCAATATAAGTAATAAATGCTTTAAAGATAGGGAAAAATGAGTCCATGTAGCACAAAAATGATTGTCAACAATAGTAAGGAAGTATTTATAGACATCATGTGTATAATGTTGATATGGACCACAAATTTCTACATGTATGATTTGAAAAATACATTCAGCCCTAGAAGAATTAAGAGTAAAGGATTGTCTATGAAACTTTGCCTTAGGAAAATTGAATCAAAGTTGTGTTGACAAGATTTAAGAATATCAAAATATTTCATTAAGGCAAAGGAATGTGACCTAATCTGCAATGCCACAAATAAGTAGAAACATTACAAACTATACTACAATTGTTAAAAGGAGTAGAATCAAGACTAGAAGTTCCACCACTTGTAAGTTTGTAGGATTCAAAGTAATATAGTCCATTAACTTCCCTACCAAGAGCCATTGGTTTTCTTATTGAAGGGACTTGAAGAACAAATTTAGAGGGTGCAAACAAAAAGTTAGAGGAAAGTTGTTTCGTTAATTTGTTGGCTGAAAGGAGATTAAACTAAAAATCAGGGACATACAGTATATGAGAAAAGGTAATACGGGGATAAATTTTCTTTTTGAAAGTAAGTAATAATATATGGTGATAACTTGACAGTACCGATGTGTTTAATAGGGGCTATTAGGTGTAGTAATAGTGCAATGATGTGGAATAGGTTATAAGTATAAAAATGTCAAGATGTGGGGGTAATATGATCTGTAGCTCTACTATCAATTATTCATTTCAATTAGGCTTAGAAGAAAAATGATATAAGCAATTACTTGCCATCATAGCAGAGGATGCAATAGGATCAGAGGAAGAGACCTCCAAATTGGGATGAGACGACAATGCTAGGAACTGTTGATACTATTCAGTAGTTATAAGAGTAATATCATTAGAAACTCCATTAGCTTAAGTATTAGAAGAGCCATCAGAATCACGATTGTTAACTGGAATATCAGAATGACCCATAGTAGTAGCCAACCTTTTGTTTCCAACATTTCTTAATTCAAGATTAAGTTTAAAGCAACGGTCCATAGAATGTCGACGAATCATACAGTGGGTGCAAAAATAATTGTTTCTTTTACTGAAGTTATTCCTCTGAATAACAAGGCCAAAATTTCCATAATTATTGAAGAACCTTTATAACTTGTTTTGTGAAACCAAGACCAATGAGTCAAAATTAAGTTGACTAATAGCAGTTTTATAAATGTCTTTGTTATTCATCTTGTATCATAAGGTTATAGGCTTGATTGATAGATGTTAGAGGTCTCATCATCAGTTGATGTTGCTTTTAATCACTTTTTAATCATCATTTAAGCCCCTAAGAAATTACATTAGGGGTTGATCATGAATAATATTGTTGAAAACTTGGATAGAACCTTAAGCATAGGAGGGAATATTCACCAAAAAAGTAATTCATCCCATAAAATTTTGAGTTTCGTAAAATATAAGGTCATAAAGAGATTACCTTAGTTAAGTAGACAAATCTCTTTTTATAGTTGATAAATCTTAGTCCCAGCAAAATAAGCACACGTGATCTCTATTTCTTTTAACATCTCTACAACATAAGAACAATATAACAGACTGTCAACAATGTCTTCATATACCAAATGTAGAATCCAAAAGTTATAGCATCTTTCCCATTACACAAACAAAGGAGATGAATCATCTAGTTTAGGATGCTTTCCGTTAACAAAGATAAGTTTGCTTCCAGAAGAAAGAGCAACTTCATAAGATCACCTCCTTGGCAAAATTGTCACTAGTAAGAAGTTTTGTTGAAAGCCCAAAGTTCAAACGATCAAAATGGTGTATACAGAACTCATGAGTAGGATCTGTGGCAACCGAATTGACAAAGTCTTGATTCAAGATATGAGTGGAATGTGAAGGAGTTTTAGATGCCTTTGAAATAAAAATGCTTATTAAGGCAAAACATTAAATAGCTTATTAAGGCAAAAGATTAAATAGTGAGAGTACTAAAGAAATGGTGCTGAATCTATATATAAAGCCAAACCAACAGATGAAACAAACTGATCTCAATCAGGCTCTGATAACATGTTACATTTTGTAACTTAATTTTCAAACCTCTATAAATAGCGTAAATGGCAAAAAGTAAAATAGAAGAAATGCTTGTGTTCTTATTAACTCTTCTCTGTATATATTTATATATAGAAGAATAAAAGGTATACATTTTGTTAGATGGATGAAACAAAATTGGTTATTTGGCTAAAGAAATTTGTTGATGTGGTATGAAGTTTTCTATAACGACATAAAGCTAATTCAATCTTGTTTATCAACTTGCATGTCAACCTTAATTCTTTGCCACTAGAGCTAACATAAAGCTTGTATTTGGCCTAACCTAAAGTTAACAGATTCAACTTAGTTTGATCAAATTTTATGTCAGGTTTAAACTCGACCTACACAGACCTGGCTCAACCGAAGCCTGAAAGTTATAAAAAAACGTCATTTTAAGTAAAATGATGTCGTTTTCTATTTTTAATTTGAAAAATAAAATTAGGTTGAACTGGGCTTAAACTCGAGCAAAAATTTTCAAATATGGCCTTATCTATTGTTGTCATTATCTACCACATGGTCAATATATTCTATCGTATACAATACAAAATAATATCTCTTACATTTAAGGTCTAAGGAAGCTACCTATTAATTTATGTTATTCCAATATTTCATCATTTCTCGTGTATGTAAGTGTACAATATTAGATTATATGAATTTTATGAAAGATCCACACACACACTAGATCCATAAATGTTTTGTTTCCTTTATCTATATGGTCAATGTTGAGGAAAATCTATAATATGTAAGATTAGCATTTTTTCTTGGGGCCTTACTTGGTCCGACCTAATTCGAAGTCAGCAGTCTTAATTCGATTTGAACAGAGTTCAAGTCAGGTTTTAATTTTTTTATAAAATTTTGGGTTTTAAGTCAAGTTTAGGCTCAGACATTTAAACCTGACTTGGCTTTAAGCTTGAACCATCTCTTTTGTTTTATGTGAAAAGATGTTGTTTTATAATAGGTAAAATGACATCGTTTAAAAAAGAATTGAGTGACTCTTCTTTCTCATCTATCTTCACTCATTATAGCTTAATTGAAATTAAATTGTTTAGGGTCTGTTTGGTTTCACTTCTATTTTATTATTGTAATTTTTAATTTTTATTTTATGTTTTAATTAAAAAACCTATTTAGTTGAAAATTGTAACTAAAAAAACTGAAACAAAAACTTGTTTAGTTAAGATTTGTAATAAAAACGAAAAATAAAAACAATTTTAGTTTTATCATCCTATTTCTATTTTTCGTTATACTCTTATGTTAATTATTTTTACTATATCAAATTAAATTAATTAATTCTCATTATTTTTAGAAATAAAATGTGTAAATATTTATATAATTAAAGATATTTACACATCTATTGTATATAATAAAATTCTATAAACCATAAAATTACATTAAGTCATTCTAATAAATAGAAGATGTCCATCATATTATGATTCTTCAAAACATAATATTATTATCATTTGCAAAAAGAGAGCATAAATTAATTAAAATTAATATAATTATTTCATATTTGTCTAGTAATTTCATCCATACTTCTAGATATATTGATGAGCGTGAATTAACCAAGTAAAACTTACCTAATATATAAAGAACATAATATTTAAAAAAATTATTAAAAATTAATCATATTTACAACGTTTATTTAAAATAATGTAATACCTTGTGGAGGCATAAGAAATTAATTAGTTAGATCTTTCAATGTTCCTAAAAGAACTTCAAAGTCATTTGCAGTACCATCCCATCCAGCTATTGAATATGTGAAACATATGTCAAATGAACAACAACACATAATAATTTGGGTTGAATCAATTCTTTTACCTTTATATGGTATTTATTCATTGGTTGGAACATGTGCATTAACATGCATACCATTTGTTGCTCCTACACAATCTTTAAAAAATAAAACTACATTATTAAAATAATAATTAATAATAAGGAAATAACAAAAATAGTAATTAAATATATGAATATTCCTAAAAATATGAAAAGAATTTTGAATTATGTTGAATTTCATGAGATGTATTGGTAAAGTATGATGGAGTAATGACTCGTTTTGCTAGACAATTAATGGTGTGTAAGGCATTGCGAAAGTATTTCAAACTTGTCTAGGTGGAATGTTGAAAACATTTTACATTGACTCTAGTTGTCTCACTATGCCTATAATCTTTAAGAAAATTACTATTTATTCCTCCACAATCAAAGGACTTGTTGACATTAAGCCTCCTAAATAGGGATGTCAATGGACCGGGCCCAATCCTATATATATTTTTAAAACAAATTAGAAAATAAAAAACGTTGTTGTTTTTGGCATTCCGGTTGGGCCGGGCTGCCCCGACCTGCGCCCAACCCGTGGCCCTGGTTAACATGGGCCAAAATCAAGTCGGGTCCGGCCGGGCCGGGCCAAAATTGACATTCGTACTCCTAAACTCTTTAACTCATCACATAAACTCAAGAAGATTGTCTTGCTTATTCTTAAGTTCTCATAAATCCTTGTAGGCTTCCCATTCAAAATTTCTAGTATCCATTTATAGCCTGATAGAGCAAAAGTTCTTCATAGTTACTTTTGTAAATGAAAATATTTGTTTTCTTCTCCAGCTAGAGAAATAATAACTACCTTCATCAGTTCATCATTATAATAGGTTCTGATAAGGAATCTATATATCTACAATACCAATATTAAATAATTAATTAAAACATTCAATCAAAAGGTTTAATTAAATATTCATACAAAACATAGACTTAAAATATTCATACAAAACATATATTTCAAATATCAATACAAAATATTGAGTTAAAAACATTCAGTCAAATATTCATATAAAATATAGACTTGAAATGTTTAAACCATTGTATATTTCCTAATATAAAAGTGTCAAATCATTAACAATTCGATGTGAAATAACATCAACAGTAACTAAAGTGACATAATTCAATCCAACTTCGTTGCATATGCCATCTTCATAACAATCTCCCTATAAAGTGGAGAATGATGTAAAGCATTCATGACTTTCCCATACTGCACACCCCCAACACCTAATCCATCTAAGGAATTCAAAGATTCTATCATTATGTTAGTCTCTTAGATAATTGATGAGGCTCCAGATCCATTCTCTGCAGTGGATGATGTTTCAATCAATTTTTTCTCAAGTAAATAATTCTTTCTTTTTGATTATTGACCATTCATAATCAAAAACGCTTCTTATTCTTAGGAGATTTCTTTTTCTTAGATAGAGAACTTGTAACTTGATCTCCTTTTTCAGTATATAAGCAATTTTCATCAACATCAATCCTATGTTCATCTTTTGTACTATTTGATAGAGATTTTGTTGATGGATGTGCAAATATGACACAAATCTAAAACTTTTTGCATCCTTTTTTCTTGAATCTGTGAGCCATTTATTGCACCTAAAATGAAGAAAAGAAAACATGAGAAAAAATATTTTATATTATGATATATTAGTAAACAAAGACATATTTTACCTTAAATAGATTTTCTTAACCATTTGTAGCATTAACTTCATAGGTGAAGGAGTTGTAACCGATTCATATTTCTTTGAGTAAGTTCTTTAAATTCTTCAATCTAGCCCTTAACACATTATTCTTATTCTTCAATTAAATATTAGTATAGTCATTATTGAATTTTTTTTTGAAGGCCTGCCTTAATATTCTTCTAACTAGATTAGGAAAAGGTGGTATTTTTTAGATTTTTCTTCTTCATTTCTTTAACCATCAATGATATTAAATACATATCTATGATGGTATTATTTCATACTCCCATCCTTTTCATTTATTTCCACACAATCATTGGAATCGTTTATATTGTTCGAAGCTTCCATCACTAAATGTAATTGCATATAAGTGATATCAAGCACAACAATTTCCACAAAAAATTAAATACTAAAAATGGTTCAAAATAATCATGAAACATCCATAGTTTAATATAGTGTCCTTACACTATAAAAGTGATTATGTTCTTGAAGGATTCGTATGTTACAAGACATCTAAACTTAAAAACTATTGCGTATACAAAAATATCCGCGTCTACCTAAAAACATATCCATGAAATGGGATTACACATTATTGATTTATATACAAGAAAATATTGAATATAGAGAAAAAATAGCATTTTTTATAATTAAGATATATAAAAAGAAGATAACTCAACAATAAGATAAAAGGAAAGCATGAGAATGTTCAAAAGAAAAAAAAATAGAGACGCAAATACATTTGTAATACACTAATTTTATTGGTAAATTGCCTTTAATTAGTTGATGCTATAAGAGTGAAATAAGCATAGATAATTGGATCATAGAAATAAGGGCAACATATTGTATAAAATATTGATTTTTAATCAATGACTTGCAATTCATTTTTATATTGTATAATAAATAAAAAACACCTATAAAAACCTATACGTTATATAACTTATACATTAACATATTCTATGCCACCTCAATTCAGATAGTATATTGAATCAAATTGTGCAAGTGTTTGTATTAAATATATAAAAGGAAATAGAAAAACCATTTGACATTTTAAGATTAGTTAAAAAGTCTAAAAAAGCTCACCAAGCCACATGAGGACAATTTAAAATTTTTGACGAACTTAACATGATATCTTTAGAAAGTATATTAAGATTGTTCAAATTCTAGTTAGACATAATCATTATTAAAACAAAACCTCACCTATCACAAATATACTTTCCATATGATTCCTACATGGCATAACACTTTTTGTTTTCCCTTTTAATTTACATATGCAATCACTCCGTGACTATTTAGCAACTATAAAAATTCACATTACCCAAATTCTTCTTTGGGAAATATGTAAAGAATGAATTCAAGGGATTAAATAGAATGAGAGGTTATAAGAATGAATGGGAAGTAGAATTACAGAGATCTCAATGAATTCTTTCAAATTTCTCCTCAGTTATTTGAGCTTTAAAAAGATGAAAATATGGCTCACTATCATTAATATAACCAAGTAGATGAGATGAACCTATAACTTAAGATGAAGGATCTTATGGTTGAATAATAGCGATAAAAATGCAAGCTTTTTTCACAAGTCCTTATTTTCAATGAAAAATTCTAATAAGATTGGATAATTAAGAGACAGAATTGGGAGTTTAATGACATTAAAAAGAAGATCTTCATAAGGAAGCTCACTCTTTCTACATTAGTACAGTTGGTAGTCCAACAACTATAGTCTCATTCATTAATCTTATAAGGCATATCATCAAGGAGGAAAAGTTTATACAAGCTATTAAAGTATTAATCAGACCTATAACTATAAGAAAAGTTGAGGAAAATTTTTTTTCTTTACATCCTAAATGGACTCAATTCCTTTTTAGACAAAGTACTATTTGTTTAGGTTTGTAGAAAACCATTTTAAACAGGTTAGTAGTTTCATTCTTATCCTTTTTTTTACTTTTATTATTAACGATACTGCTACTAACCTTATTAACTGAATTTCTCCACCTATTATCTTCATAGTTCACATCCACTGCTTCAATCTCACCACCTCCTAAGTCTTCATTATTTTTAACTTCACTATCATCTCCAAAAACCTTAACTCTCGCATCTCTTTTTTACTACAACCCCTTTACCCTATCTTCCCTTTTCACTAATGTCTTAATACTAATTAAATAATTTTTTGGATCCATTTAAACCAAACATGTAACCTAAATTTTTACATGAACAAGTTCATATTCATAAACATCTCACTCACGAAAAATTAGAAATGGATGGAAAACAAGAAACCAGAAAGATAACAAACCAGAGTAAATAAAAAAAGAGATGTGAACCAATGAAAATAAATTTTCAATAGAATAAAAAAAATACCAAATTAGTTTTCGAAAACTCACCAGGTGAAAAAGGCAAGATTAGCCACTTTCTACACTGACAGAAAATGGGAAATACAAATTAGCAAAATTTTCAACAATATTTGGAGAATAATAACTAACCCCAAAAAAATCTTATGTTATATAAAGGCAAAATTCCATAAGATAAAAGAAGCAGATGAAAGTGAAGAAAGGAGTTAGGGATAACAAAATAGTTGTAAAAGAGAGAAGAGATGAGTAGGTTTCAAGATGGATTTGGTGAAAATAAGACGATGAGAGGGAGAAGCAATAAAAAAGAAATTTGTAGTTGTTTTTTTGGCAAAGAAAATCTATAGTGAAAATATAAAGAAATGTCACTTTTGGTTTTTGTGAAACCGTTATGGTTTTTTAATTTTTAGAAACAAGAAATTACAACATCCTTTTGACAACTATATTTTAAAAACTTGTTTCTCTTTTTATAAAAACCACAATAGGAAACAGAAGAAAAAAAAGAAATAAATGTGCCCTTAACTTCTTGCTCCTTATTGGCTAGTGTTGCTCTTCCTCTACTCCTTGTCCTCTGATTTGCTCCTCTGCTTCTCATCATCTACTCCTTTGTTTTGTTGCTCCTTAGCCTTAGCTCTCTGCCATATTCATTGTTTCTATATCCTCCATGCACAGATCTTTGTCTCGCTCATCCTTTGGTATGTTTATAGCTTTTTCCTTTCTTCTTCACTTTTGGCACGAATATGTCACTCTTATTTGGATCCATGTATTTTATTGCATATTCCTTTTAGAAATGAAATAGAGTTGGGATTTTCTTCTCTTCTTCTTATCCTCTACTCCTTTGTTCGATTGCTCCTCGCCCTTAATGTTCACTTAAGGTTACATGTGATAAGTTTTACTAATTATAACCTCGGTAATTAACGCAAGAGCACGGGTAGTTCGCGTAGTCTCTAAGGTATCGATCTCACGAGGAAGGGAACTAGTTCTAAAATCTAAAGCAGCTAAATTACCAATAAACCAAATTAAACAACTAATGCAGAAAATAAATCAATCAATAATCAAATTTGAGAAATTAAAGTTCCACAAGAATGAACAAAATAGCAACCCACACAAATAATCCGAAAACTAACCTAGAAACAACCAAGTGAGAGAAAGGGGGGTTCAATTTGAAACTAAAGAAAATCTACCAATGATGCAATTTCCAATTTAACAAGCCTAGGGTGATTTACTCTCTCTCCAGTTATAATTCTTAACCCTAATTGATAAACCCTAATTCAAAGTATGGGAATTGCGATATCTCAATCTGTAATTAGTCCAAAACCTAAATTAGTTCTGAATTTGTCTATTAACCTATAGGAAATTTATGCCTGATCTCTTGTTATACGACTCTACTGGTTTGATTTAACTCTTTACCTATCGATTTATGTAACTCTCGTTAAGCCAAATCGATGATTTTTATCGACTCACCGTCTCAGTTTCTTGCCAAGTTATGAAGAATTGAAATTGAATCATAATTAAATTGAAATAAAACACCATCAAATAAATTTTATTAATCTTAAGAATCAAAAAACCCAAAGGCGAGTTTAGACAAAAGATCAACACTTAACAATAGCAGTTCCAACCAATATTCAATCTCATACATCAATGAATCGAAATAAAAATAGAAAATACTATCAGAACGGATCTTGAAGGTCACGACTGTAGGAAACCGCTTGTTTCGGGAAGTACTTCACATCAAATGTATCTCTATGCCTCTCTTCCTTTGTCTCCTTCCTCAATTGCTTGATTTCTCTCTAGGTTCCTCTCAGACTTTTGCAAAAACTCACTATTGTGCTTGACTCTCTTCACTCTCTAATGACTCTCGGCGACTGTCTTGTAGTGTGCTATTTATTCTGTAGCAGCCCTAGGTCAAACTCTAGGTCAAAACGGTCCAAAAAATCACTCAAAATCTAAGTTTTCGTGTCAGCCTGATGTAGGGCACGATCGTGGCACTGCCTGCCACGATCTTGGCTGGTTATTTATCCTTTTTGTTATGATCGTAAACTAAAGTACACGATCATGGCCTGACTTGATGCTCTCTATCATGATCATGGCCCCTGGTGCACGATCGTGGCCTGGCTACTACTGGCTCTTCCTTCTCTGTCACAATTGTGGCATTGTGAACGATCGTGGCCTATGTCTTTTAGCCTGAAACTCTTCAAATCTTCATCGTTCTTCCCTATTTACCCTGCAACACTAACACACACTTCAGGGTACCTTAAAAATATAACAATTAAGCTCAAGGATTCATATTAACCCATAAAAAACACATAAACATACAAACTAACATAATTAACACATAAACACACACTTAACTCTCACTTTAACTCTAAATACTTACCTTAAAACATCATGTAGAACGTAGCAATCAACATCCCTAGACTTAAACTTTTGCTTGTCCTCAAGCAAACAAAACAAAAAAACACATAGAAACACATAATACATAATGCAATAATGAGATAACGGCTTTGACTTCATGAAATAACTTTAATCTTGGACACAATCATTCAAATTATGGAAAATCATTAACAAACAAAATATGTGTATAGAGGCTTTAAACTAAATATACAACTAAATCAAGACCTAAGTGTTACTTAGTTATCCTTTTCAATTGTACGCACGCATTAATAAATCTTCTGTCTCTTGGACTTTGTAACTGTTCCTAAGTATAATTCCATGAAAATTCAAACTTATTACAAGTCCAGTAGGTGTTTATTTAAAACAATTTTTTTAATTTTTATTTAAAACGAGACTTAATCTTTTGCCCAGAGGCAAACATTTTTTGATGGACGTCGATTTGGCTACTCAACTAAGTTATTTATTAAAGAACTTAGTTGAAACATCATTATAGCCTTTTTACGCGAAGGCACACATTTGTGATGCGTGTCGATCCGGTTACTCAGTTACATCATGTTTTCAATTGGCTACTAGTTTTATTCATAACTCGAAGGTTAGCGGAATAGTAATTTATCAAACTAACATTTTTTTCTTATTTTTGGCTAATCGTTTTCATGAAAAATACTAGTTAAGCTACTTAACCTAAAAGACCTCAATTTATGAATGAATGCGACAATCTAGAGAGTACCAAATTTACACTAAGTCCAAATTACGCTATATATTTATCCAAAGCCCCCTATTTCACTAATTTCACAGGCTAATAATCATTTACAACTTGATAGACTATGTCCCAAAATTAAAAAAAAATCACTCAATCTAAGCCATTGACACATTCACACACTTCACACAATGTAACATACTGCTATCATAAAATATACAAAATTCACATACAAAAGAAAAACACATAATCCCTCCCCACAATTGAACATAACATTGTCTTTAATGTGAGAAGGAAACACACACAACACATACACGAAGGGTAAAGACAAAAAATTAAGTAACAAAGAATAGATAAAATTAACAATAGAAATAATAACAATAAAACTAAAAAAATAAACATAAAAATAAATAGAACAAGATAAAATTGAAGAAAATTTTAGGTTAGACTTGGATCCTAAGGTGACAGAGGTGGCGATGGTGTCGAAGGTGGGAGTAGAATACCTTGAGACTCAAAATACCAATGGATCCGTCAGATATCTCGGCTCTGGCGTCGTTGTGTGAGTGCTATCTCCGTAATTGTTCTGTTAGTCTCGGATATTGCATCCAAAGCCTTCTTCCTACTTGCTCTTCCTCTTCTTCTTCTTCCTCTGATTCTTCACTTATTGACTCCTCCTGTTGAGGTCGCGCTGCACTTGGACTCGCTTGACTTGCCCTAGGCCGCACATGTGTCTTCTCGTGAATCACCCACAGACTTATGTTTGTGGAATGAATGACGTCCGCCTGAAGTAAATGGTGGTCATTGAGAAAGTCAGGAGAGTGAACTGTTAACCCCTTTTGTGCCACACCAAAATGTTTGGCAATGGTCGATACTATGACCCCATTCCTAGGTGGTTGCTATGCTTATGCCGAACCGTAGCAATGGAATTAAGGATATGGGTGGATATGTATACTGGAATACTGTGATCCATGTAACATAGTATAAAAAGTTCCTTAGTAGAACACTTTTTGGTTTCTGACTTCTCAAAAACCAGCTGACACAAAGATTTGTGCAGCAATAAGTGTTCATGTGACCGGATAATATTGTTGTGTGCATTCTTTGCATAGAGTTGCTCAATTCCAATTAGTTCACGCTAATATTAGGAGAAACTTAAATCATCATGTTGATCAACAATGGTGAATTTAGTGAATCCATACATCTCACAAATGAGTTCTATAGTTAATTCATTTGCTCTCCCGCCCAGTCTAAACCACATTTCCTTGGTGTCCCTAGAGTCAAAGGTCAATGAAGTAAACAACTCCAAAGTAAGTTCCTCATAAATAGGGAATTGGAACTGTATGAATTGGCCCCACTGTACTTTCTCTGCTAGGTTCTCTACCCGCTTACACAGTTCTAGCCTATCTAATGTGTCAGCATCAAAGTATTTAGGAATTAAAATTTGCCTGGAACGAAGGGATAAGAAACAAATACCTTCCTCCTCGG
>JANIIA010000005.1:17562315-17610172 GCA_027478495.1 Erythroxylum alaternifolium
TTTCCTTAATCTCTCTTTGAGCTCCTATGTACTGAAATTTTGGGTCCTAACTCTTAATATGAGAACGGGATGTTACAATAAATAATTTATATGTCACAGTAGAAAATTTTTATATAATAATTAGATAATTATTATTACACATATGTATATATATATATATATTACATAAGTAAGGTATGGAAAATTTTATATATAACGTAATATTTAATAAATCATTATAATAGTTAGGATTAATATTTACACATTCATAATGCATTAACTTAATTGCCATATATGATAATAATAATATCATTTTAATTAAAAATAATTCACAACATATTAGAAAATGGTAATCAACATTAAATATTAATATATAAAATTTTTATAAATAAATTTTAATATTATTGATATTGACTTAATAACAATGTCATTTCAAAGATTACTACATGATGTTAATGTTGTCAATTGCACAACCATAAAACAAATTTAGTGAACAAATTTGATTATAATATATATTTTTTGTTAATCTTTTTAATATATATGATGATTTCATAACTTTATCTGGTCTCACAAAATTATTTTTATTAACTATAATTTGTATCCTGCTTTATGGTAAGATATTTTACAAAAATTTAGCAAAATTAAAAATGTATTAAAAAGGTTTAGTATTGGCGACAGTTTTTGAATTTGGCAGGCAAATGTTGGACATTTGGGGATGTACCAAATTCAAAAACTATCGTCAATACTAAACCTTTAAATGTAGAGGATGAAAAGAAAATTTAAGCCGAGACGACATCGTTTGTGGGACGACAAACGACGTCGTCTCAGCGTCTGTTTTATCAAACATGCCAGAAAGCCCTCCCCCTCCCCACCTATTGAAATCGATTTGTCCTCTCTCTAATGCACGATTTTTCTTCCACTTAACCACCTTCGTCCATTCATCTTCTTGTCTATTGTTTGTGAGTTTTTGTCCTCCATCGTCTCCCTGCAGTTGTACTCCGCCTAGTAAGTATTTTGATGGATGTTTTAGGTTTTGTTTTCTTCTTTCATTGTGTCCAAATACATGTTATGTTCACCATCAGTTTTAACTTTTTTACGGAGTTGTTTGCCTGTATTGGGACTAATAATGATTAAATGGCTGTCAATATGTGTTAATGTTGGAGAAGAAAGGGGAAAGAGAGATTTTTTTATTAGTTTTAGTTGAATTTTGGTTGCCTATAAGGTGTTCAATGAACGTCCTCAATGGTAGCTATGTCCTCAATGGTGCTTGTGTTCTACTTTAAGGTTTAGTTGTCACATTTGTTACCTAAAAGGTTGTTAGGTTAAGAAGGTTCTAAAAACACAAAAAGAACGTGTAGAATATGATTGGTATGATTAATTGGATTGCAGGACACACCATGTCATACACACATATGGGCATGCACTTAATGATACTTAGGCATTTGGATAATTCAATTTCTTTTGTTAAGAGCTTAGCCATAAAGCGATATATTGATGGGTACTTAACCATACATGCATGACCTATAAACTTAACTGATTTTTCATTGTTTTGTGATGGGGAAGAATAATCAAAGTGAATAAAGAGTTGAGATTCCATCTTGATCCAATTAAACAAAAAAATTAATTAGTAGAAAAAAACTAGATATAGGGTTATATAAATTAGTTGACCAAGAAAATTTTTGAAAAAACAAAATTTTAAAAATTTTAATTATATTCTTAGAGTTTTTGCCTTTTTCCATTTCAACTATAAATAAAATACTTTGAAAATTTTTATTTATTAATGTGATATTTTTTAATTATCAAACAATTTTTCTTTTATATTATATTAGTTTCTATCTATTTATAATTTTAAAATGACGTCATTTTGAAACTTAAGAATTTTAATATTACATCGTTTATTTTTTAATAAAAATAAATAAAGTTAAAAAATGAAAAGGGTTTATATGACATTTAATAATATCATAAGGGTAAGTAATTATTTTTATAATATTAGAAATTTTGGTAATAGACCTTTAATTAGATTAAATATTCTTTTCTATCTTCTCCAAGATAGTGTTTAAGTTAGATTTTTTTTTCAAGATCCTGGAGAAAATGTGTGAGTAAATAAATTATGGGGGACATTTCATATGTAGAGAGCAAGATAGGGAATATGGAACCAAAAGATTGGAAGTCCTATGAAGTTGAATACTACTAAATTTGGACAAATAGTCAACTTTGTCAAGCAAAAGAATTGGGAATACCATGTGTGCTTATACATGTCCTACTTAGTGATCTTCTTCTCCACTAGAGACATTGTAGGTGTCTTGTTATGAACAAGTTGAAAGAAGTTAACATATATGTCTGCGATTGAGTTTTGATTCAATTTATATTCCTCTTTACATGCAATGAACACACCTATATGCATCAAATAAAGTTGTAAATATGAAAATCCATAACCACTTCTATTTTTAAACGGAGTAGTTTATATATAAGGAAACTCATAATTTTAAGTCAATAAGTTATGAATTATTTTTCGTATATAAATCATTTTATTTATGAACTTATCAGTTATTTTAACAATGAATATGTGACATAAATGTAAGAATGTTGAATCATTATAAAATACCATCAAAAGAAATGCATTAAAAAGTATAATTACTCAAACCATTTGAAATAGCATACAAAGATCCTAATATCATCAATTGGTAGTCATTATTAAATATGCAACTAAACACTTCCCTTCATGGAAAATCTAGTAAAAAATTTTGCACCACAAAGAAAGACGGTTATTGCATATGAGTACTCCATATCTTTATAAATAACTTCCTATTTAGACCCAATTGCTAGAAGCCTCATATTTGGAACATAAACGTCCAAGAATTATGACATAAGTAGTTGATATATAAGTCCTTAAATCTAAATATATGTGTCAAATTGGTTTATTGAATGTTAGTATGTGTTAGGAACCTTGTTTTACTACTGCCCATAAGGTGTTTGACTAAAGTTCACTTTGATAAAATAATGTCACTCTCAGATTTGGGTCTTCTGACTTCTCACTCTTGGTTGAAGTTTTCCTCCATCGCAAACTACAGTGAACCCGTAAATGCCACAAAGTTGGATACTAGTTATGTGTCCAAATTTTGGAGTTTTTAAACAAGTGTATTATATTAAATAAGAAATTGTCTTCTTCGCAGACTGTCATTTGTGCTTTAAAGTGTCAATAATCGACCAACCTTGTTCTTTTTCCTTGTAGTATGCGGTTGTTTGTCAATCTAGGTAAGTTTTCCAACTAATGTCTACCATATCTTTTGCTTTACTAGTACATAAGTTTATGTTTAGGATTTGTTTGAATGCAAAGGATGTGTTGGTTTTGTGTTGTGGTTTGCAATATTCTTATAAACAAAAGATGGTATATAGGCTGAAAATCGGGGATGCAGCTTCGATGAGGCTTATCGGTGAAAATTTTCACAAATCTAAAAGCCACAGCGAGAGGTCCGTTTATCAAATCACAGAACACCACGTACCTTAGTTTTTCTTTACTTTGGAACTTTTTGAACAAACTTGAATCAGAAAATTGAAGAAGCAGTAACTTGTATTGTCACATAAAACTGAAAATGAATTTAATGTATAATAAACCCGTAGGATGGTATATAGGTTGAAAATTAGTGATGCAGCTCTTATGACGCTTATTGGTAAAAAATTCTACGAGCCTAGGAACCACAACGAGAAGTCCCTTTATTATATATATTTATTTTATAGATGTTAATATTATATTTTCTATTTTCTATTTTAAATTCTATATATTCTATTTATTTTATATATTTTATCCTTGTATTTTTCTTTTTACTAGTTTTTATTTTTATCTATTATTATAATATATTTTTTATTTATTAAACAACGCCACGTACCTTAGTGTTTCTTTGTTTTGGAACTTTGTGAACGAATTTAAATTAGAAAATTGAAGTAGTAACTTGTATTGTCACGTAAATTTGAATGAGGATTGCATTTAATAATTCAGTTATTAACTTTTTATTGTATAGCTACATGGATAAAAGTTGAATGTCTCATCGAAAATGGTCCACTGAATACGTAGAAGAAGTTAAGAGTTTCATGCATTTTATACAACATCAAATGGATGATGAATGACATATTCGTTGTCCTTGCATCAATTGCTTAAATGTCGACTTTCAAAGTTAAGATATGGTATATAATAACTTACTGATCCGAGGCATAGATAAATTCTATACTCCATGGCTTTATCATGGCGAACATAAGGAAGCAAGTTGTAGTAGAAATGTTGGTACAAGTTATGATGATAGTAACAATAATGATGTAGAAGAATGTGATGTTAATGATGATGGTGATGATGGGATTGACGAGATGTTAGACGATTATGAGAATTATATGGAGATTATAAATGAAACAGGTATGCCTAACATAATTAATATTATTATAGAAGATAATTTTGGGAAGTTATTGAAAGTTTCTCAAGAAGAATTATATCTAGGGTGCTCAAATTTCTCACAGCTATCTTTTGTTGTGAAGTTGGTGCATTTGAAAGTCTATAATAAATGGAGTAATAATTCTTTTGACATGTTAATTGACTTGCTCAATAATGCTTTACTTGTTAGACACAAATTGCCCAAATCTTACTATAATGCAAAGAAATTGTTGAGGGACTTTGGATTAGGATATATATTAATATATGCTTGTAAGTATGATTGTGCTCTATTTTGGAAGGACAGTAAAGATCTTGAGGAGTGTTCCATTTGTGGTACATCAAGGTGGCAAGTGGATGATGGGAGAGGAAAAAAGATGTAAAATAAAAACTTGTGATACTTTCCTATTAAACCATGACTGCAAAGACTTTTTATGTCAACAAAAGTAGCCGTAGATATGAGATGACATAAAGAGAAACACATTGATGATAACATTATGCATCATCTAATAGACTCAATGCCATGGAAAGAATTTGATAGAAAGTTTCCATGGTTTGCACAGGATTGTCGTAATGTTCTACTTGATTAGCCTCAGATAGATTTAATCCTTTCGGTAATATGAGTACTTCATATAGCATATGGCCGATAATTCTAGTGCCATATAATTTACCTCCATGGATGTATATGAAGGAGCCTTTCATGTTATTGTCTTTGCTTATTCCAGGACCTACTGCTCCTGGTAAGGATATCAATGTATACATACAACCATTAATTGATGACTTCAACGATTTATGGGAAGATGGATTACGAACTTTTGATGTTGTTCAAGGTGAAACATTTATAATGCATGTCGTTGTTTTGTGGACTATAAATGATTTTCCAGTTTGTGGGAATTTGTTTGGGTAGAGCACTAAAGGGTATATGGCTTGTCCTATGTATAACCATCAAATTTATTCAATGAGGCTATGAAGTAACATATATCATAGGGTCATCTTCGTTACTTGGAACGTAGGCACAGATGGCAAAGAAGCAAATTGTTTAATGGCAAAGTAGAATTGGGTAAGCTCCTTTGCAGTTGTTTGGTGATGATATTGTTTATCAGTTATCGCATTTAGGTGACATTACACCTGGCAAACACCCAAGTAATAGAAAGAGAAAGAGAAATGATGTTGATCTCAATTGGAATAAAAAAGCATATTTTTCAATTTACCATATTAGAAGGAATTACTATTGAGGAATAATCTTGATGTGATATATATTAAGAAAAATATTTATGAGAATATTTTAGGAACTGTGATAGAAATTGATCGGAAATTGAAAGACACAATTAAGGATAGACTTGACTTGGAAGACATGAATATAAGAAAAGACTTGTATTTGAAAAGAAGAGATGATGGGTCATACATTATTCCCCCTACTTGTTACAACATGTCAAAAAGGGAGAAGCAATCTTTCTGTCAGTTATTAAATTAATCAAGTTTCCTAATGGGTATGCATTAAATATAGGTTGTTGTGAGAATGTTAAAGAGGGAAAAGTATTAGTGTTAAAAATTCATGATTGTCATGTACTTTTACAATGATTACTTCATATTGGAATACTTAGGTGTTTGTCAAAGGATGTGTCTGTAACTTTGAGTCAGTTGGGTGAGTTTTTTAAGTAATTATGTTGTAAGACACTTAAAGTTGAAGAACTTGACAAAATGAGAAAAGATACAGCTTTGATTCTATGTAAGCTTGAACTAGTATTCCCCCTATCATTTTTTGATGTTATTGTTCATTTGACAATTCACTTACTACACAAAGCAAAACTTTGTGGACCAATTCAATTTCGATGAATGTTCTCGATTGAAACGTAATTCATATTAGCTTTTAATTTTTTAAAAGTTATTTGTTAGTAATAATTGCTAATATTTTATGTTTTGTTAAGGTTGTTATGCTCTCTTAAACATTATGTACATAATAAAGCTTGACCTGGAGAGTTTATTGCAGAGGCTTATATAGCAAATGAATACTTGATATTTTGTTCGATGTACTTAAATGACGTGGAGACAAGATTTAATATACTAGAAGGTAACTTTGATTTTGATGAAGATGGTGTCTTGAAAATTTTGTCCTAAAAAGTAAGGCCACTTGGTGTAGGTAAATATATGAAGTTAACTAAAGACGAAATCGAAATTGCCCATTGGTATGTTTTGAACAATTGTGAGAAAGTGGAGACAAGATTTAATAGACTAAAACGTAACTTTGATTTTGATGAAGATGGTGACTTATCAATTTTGTCCCAAAAAGTAAGGTCACTTGGTGTGGGTAAATATATGGAGTTAACTAAAGACGAATTCGAAATCGTCCATTGGTATGTTTTAAACAATTGCGAGAAAGTCAATATATATATGGAGTATGTATATTACTTTTGATTCAAACAATCATATTAGAATTATGTGGTTGAATCTCATTTCCTTATCTCTATTTACTTTTTTAAATAGAGAGCACAAAGAGTCAATTCGAAGCAAAAGGATTATTAATGTTGAAGAAAGACATAAGCTTATGTTTATATCATGGTTTAGAAATCAAGTAAAGTTATATATTGATTACATATTATGAACTTATGACAATTTGTATATCAGACTAACTTCTAATTTCATTTTGTCATATAGATGATACAGTTACATAACCATAACGTGCAAGAGGTGACAATAACATTATATTGTTTGGTATGTGGGCCTCATATTTGTAGGAAAAAATATAGAGGTTGCATTGTTTATGGGGTGAGATTTCATAGATAAGATCGAGATAGTCGACTTAAAAGCCAAAATTGTGGGGTTATTATTGACGGATTTCATGGTGACAATTTTATTAACTTCTACGATATCATCTCTGAAATAATAGAGTTACACTACATCAAGGATAAGAATGTTGTTTTATTTAAGTGCAAATGGTTTAATCTTGCTGACATGAAAGTGAACGGGAATATTACTAGCATCAATGTTAGTAATACATGGTATGATAATGAGTCGTTTGTCCTTGCAAGTCGAGTGAAGTAAGTTTTATACCTCAACGATATAACATTGAATAGCAATTGGAAGGTTTTGGAAATGTTTCAACATCGAAATCTCTTCGATTTTTGTGAAAGGGATAATGGCCAATTCATAAAGGATGAAGATGAAGTATATAAAGAGATTGAATCGGAGTTCAATAATGAAGCCATTCGAATAGAAGATGCAAATATATTATCATTCCATGGAAGAGATGTTAATCCCAATATAATATAACTAGATGAAGTCCAAGCCAATCTTATCGTACAAACAGATGAAGACTATACTTAGGATGAATTAAATGACAATGATGATACTTTGGCCAAATATATTGGTGATGAAGAGCCCAATGATAATGTAATTAATGATGACGATTTTCAAAATCTTGATCATGATGATTGAAGGTAAAGAAAAAATATTGTTTATAGTCTCTGAAATGTTATGTTGATGTTTGAGTTATGTTAATCCGTATTGTTGATATTTCACTTATGCTAATGTGTATTGTTGATGTTTTACTTATGTTTATACATAATGTTGGTGTTTGACTTATATTTATGAAATGTTGTTCTTTTAGTTGTGTTTAGACTGATTGTTAGTGTTTGCCTTATGTATGCGGAATATTGGTATTTAAGTTATGTTATGCGAAATGTTTTGTGTATGTTTTATATTATGCAGAATGTTGGTGTGTGTTTAAGTTATGTTTTTGTGGAGTCGTGATGTTGAGTTATGTTATGCAGAATGTTAGTTGGTATTTGAGTTATGATATGTGGAATTTTGTTGTGTGTTTTATGTTATTCAAAATGTTGGTGTGTGTTTGAGTTATGTTCTTGCCGAATGTGTTTGAGTTATATTATGCGAAATGTTGGTGTATGGTTCAGTTTAGTTATACAGAATGTTGGCGCGTGTGTTTCAACAGAATGTTAGTGTTTGAGTTATGCTCTTATAGAATGTTCATGTTTGACTTTTTTTTATGAAACGTTGATGTTTTACTTATATTTTTGCGAAATGTTTGTGTTTGACTTATATTAATGTGAAATGTTGATGTTTGAGTAAATACTATGCATAATGTTGATATTTTATTTATAGATATTCAATATAATGACACCTAGTAGAAACAAAGTAAAGGTGGCAACTACTGAAGATTTTCCTCCCCCACAACAGCTAGATCAATCCGACCCTACTGAACAACAACCACTGATTTCATCCACCAATGAAGCCAGTCAACAACAACCTTTATTTACTTCAATTAGTGTTGAGGGATCTTCAGGTCTGTTATTCTTAACCACCTATAATTATAATTATGCTCAAATATATATTTACTTGTTTAATATGTTTTTTCTTACCATTATTCTTGGGTTTTTAGGCTCCAATACCGACATAAGAAAAAGAGGTAGACGCATCACTAAAGATTTTGAGTTGCAACGCATGAATGTTGCAATGAACAGCAAGTTGTTTGTGCATATTGACATCAGGCAACGCCGTCCTATTGACAAGATCCAATTAGCAAAATTGTCCAGTGAGTTAGGAGTCGTTCTCAGCAATGAATTGCCTTGCCTTTAACATGCTAGGCAGTTGAAGGAAGACAACTTGCTACATAATGCTTTGGAAAAGTTTCAGTAAATTTCAATTTATTTAATTATATGCGATTTTGTTTTACTTATTTAAAGATTAATTTAACTTATACGTGATGTTCATAGACGAAGCTCAATATTATCAATATCGATAACCCTGAAGTTTCAAGCTGTGTGAGTTCATTGTTAAAACAAAGGGCGAAGGATCATCATTATCGACTTCATAAATACTATAAGTCTTTTCTTTCAGATGAGGAGGTAAGGATACATATTCCAAAATGGGTGACTCCAGAAAATTAGAGTGAAATATTTGATTATTGGGCCTCTACTAAGGTGAAGGTTTGTTTTCTTTCTTTTCATATTTGCTTCCATTAATTTTGTTACCTAATTTAATGAATATTTCTTTTCTTTATTTAGGAAATTTATGAGAAAGCTAAAGTTAACAGAGGAAAAATAAAAATTCCTCACAACACCTACTCCAAACATTTGTTATCGTACGACAAGAATTTGTAAGTTCTTTATTTAGAAGTTATCATTATGTTAGTAAATACAATATATTCTATTATGTTTTAATTTTTTTAATTGTATAACAGAGTCAGACTCAACTACATGGATAAGAGTGTGATAGGATCATACTCTACAAACTGACACATTACAAGGAAGGCTAAGGTTAGACATCTGAAGAAGCACAAAATAATTATGTAAGTATAAAAAATTTAATTTTAAAGTTTATTTATTTATGTAAATCTAAATAATAATATTTGAATCGCATCTCAATTTTGTATTTTAAATTTTAGGATAAGATGTAGGAGTTGTTGCAAAGATCATTATCTGACAGAAATGAGCCTAATGTGGATGCCGTTTGAAACAGCATCCTTGGAACAAGATTAGAGTACATCAAAGGTCTTAGGTATGACCCTAAGCTAATTGATTCATCATCGTCATGACCAGCATATGTAACAACGCTTTAAGAGGAGAATTGATCGCTTAAGACTCAGTTACAATGTAGTCAAGAAAAGTTAGATCATACAGAAGAAAAGTTAGAGTGTACTGATGAAAAATTACAACATAATAAGAAAATTAGACCGTACTGAAAGAGAGTTAACCACGCTTAAAACGATAGTCAAATAAATACTTGGATCAAAGTATTTAAGTAGTAGTGATGATGAGAAGTCTTAGTTTGTCCATAAATTTTTTGTAGTAGTGACGACGAGAAGTATTAGTTTGTCCATAAATTTTTTCTTAAGTTTTGTAATTAACATTTAATTACATTTTATTTTTTATAAAATGCATTTAATTTCTAATTATTATTTTATTTTACTTAATTATTATTCAAACAATGTTACTAACAATAATTCAAAAATATTACTTAATTATAAACAATATTAAAAACAATAAGATGAGTTCAAAATGTTATCAATAATTATGATTAAATGATAAAATTTTAATAAAAAAGTGTAACTAAAAATAAAAATTCATTACCGAAACTTTTTAGCTACAATAACAAAATTGCGCCAAAACTTTTTAGCTATGTTTCACAAAACGTCTCCAATAACCTTTAGCTAGGTTCTGAAAAACGTAACTAAATATATTCTGCTACAAAAAAAATCATTGCTAAACATTATTACCTACGTCTACGCTAACAAAGCTAATTACGTTTAGCCACCAAAAACAAATGCCACAATATGGCATTTGCGAAAATTTTCTTTCTCCTAGCCTATCTCTTTTTACGACAGACCTGTGATCGTAGCAAAATATATTGGGCGACGATTTTGTAAAAACGTAGCGGATAATTATTTACTACCGAGCTTTTGCGATCATTTATGTGACGATTTTTTATTGTTGCCAAAGAAGTTTTACAACAATTTGTTGTCTTTCAGTGATGAAATTATCCGTCGCCAAAACGGTGTTATGTTGTAGTGTACATATTATTGTACCTCTCCAGACTCCCATGTTAGGGAAATTTCTATTAAATGTTGTTGTCGTTGTTGTGAGATGGGTTCCTCTAACTTTCCTAGAATATATCTATATAGTGGTGATTTCTTAGATTTGCACTAAATCAGGTTGTAAAAGGATAAAGATTTAGCGCAATAGATAAAGGTTAAACGTTGTGAAATCAAGATGTTACTTCTTTTTACTTATTAGTACATGAAACAAAATTTCCCGGAATGGAGTGAGGTGTTATGCTTGACCAAAACTAGGGACAAAAGGAATTGTTCAGTCCGAATCTAATCTGTGGAGAAAGACGAACTTGTTCCTTGTTAAATCAGAAAGATTTGGCTCTAATTAATTAGGACAAATGGTTCAAGGAACTGAACAAACAATTGCCTTTTTGGGACGAATCCCCAACAGAAAACATGCAAGGGGAAATGAACGATATATTTATAATAAAAGAACTAAGTATTCGAATTCCAGAACTGAAACAACAAAATGAGCTTTTAGAACAGCTTTATATCTCTTTCCTTACCTCAAATGGTTAAACTAGCTTCACTCAAGAGCACAAATATTCAAGCTTAAAACTGTTCATGTAACAAACAATGAAAGCAATATGAACGTTCAAATGTAAGATGGGATTTTTATATAATCTTGTTGCGAGATAACTCTAGGCCATTGAACCCTTAATTTTATTGATAATGTATTTGTTTCTGACACATGTATTCAATTTCATTATAATCTTTTATAATATGCATCTTACATATATTGTATGTATGTGTCGAATAGCATTTCTCTAATAGTAACATTGGCCGATCAGTTGGTTGAAACAACTTACAGGAGTGACTGAGATACCAACATTTGCCAACATGCTTCTGTACCTGACTAGTGGATGATGTCACGATTAATGGTCTGGGAAATAAGTCAGTAACTTAAACCAAATATACCTAGAAAAACAAATTGTGCGCCTTTATTTTTGTACAATAATTGAAATTTTGGTGGTTGTTGGTGACCTGACCAAAGATCACCCAATCAATGTGAATAAAATGAGATTCCAGTGGGGGACCCACATGAGGCGAGATAGTGAGCATGGAGTGGCAATGGCATGGTAAGGCTTTCTTTGCTTTATCGACCAATTATCCCATACAAGGGTTAGTAAACTAATGACATCATGGTATAGGCAAGTTGATGATGTGGGATCCACATCTATTTTATTTATGTATATGATTAATGTATCTTGTTACGAGGGACGCAAGCTGAAAGGCATGGGATGATAGAACAAAAAGAGACAAGATTGCTTTTGGAGAGGAGAAAAAGAAAGAAGCTAATCAAAACATACGTATAAATCCACCATTCTTTTTTTTTTTTAGTGCTCTTACATCTGCAGCCACCAAGAACACGGAATCAATTGAAATTCTTTTATTGTAAAATATTTACCATTTGGTCATTTACTTTTTGGGGGATGAGCTAGATGTTTTCTTCATTTGTGCCGCTTGAAATGGCCCGTGCTTTCTTTTACATTGGCATCCATATGGAGTAAACATCTAAACAACCGTGGTAGACCTCACCTTAGACGACATTAATCAGAAGATACAAATTTTCTCAAGAAAACGATAAGTGAATACCAGTAGCATGGGTGGCTCATTTTCCTACTCTTAATTGCTCAAGGTGCGGCTTCCAGGTAAAGAGAAATGGATGTTTTAGGCCACTTGTCTATGTGCGTCAAAAGTCCAATACACTACACATGCTGCTTTGTTCATGATTCTAGAACATATGGATGTTCTGCAGCTACGAGAAAAGAACATCCATATGTTCTAGAATCGTGTTCATGATTGTACCAGTATCCAGTACAATGAAAAGAAGGTTAAAATTAAACCCATGCTTTTTTTTCAATAATATTGTTCTTGGAATATAAATGTAACAGAACAGATAACACAACACAAATTTAATCTAATAATCACGTGATATAACTTGTTGTATAAAGAAGTTCACTGGGTTATATAATTCATGCCAATAAAAAGAGCTGGGGGTAGTTGCCTAAACCCTTGCTTGTTAGTTATTGCCCAGGTGCCGATAGATTTAGCAATATGCATCCATTCTGTCTAAATTGCTCCATATACTTCACTCCAACTTATGTTGTTATAGTAGCGTCTCCAAGTGCTACTTCCTCAAAACCTGGCTTAACTTCGGCGGCCCAAGTTTCACGAAAACTGCTTCAAACAAAATTAATAATCGTTAATAGTTATGTAAGCTCCGTTATGGAACATCCTTCTTCTTGTAACAAGTGAAATGTTGTTGCTCGAAACCAACAATATTGTCAATCTCAACTACCGACAATCGACCTTATTATTATTAATGTTATACGATCATGTATCTGTATATATTTATGTATGCTCTTTTCGAATTATTGCTTTAAAATTTTCTATTTCCTATTTACTCTTCAGGTGAGATCTAATGAATCCTTCAAAATAACACCGGTGACAACAATTGAATTAAGCCGTGCCATTTAATTTCTGTTGCTTTATAAATGAAATTACTCCTAGTGAATACTTGATGCTACAGAAATTAAATAGGTTCCTCAAGAGCTCCAATATTTAATCTATCGCGCCCCCAAAATTCCCGAATTCCTGACGTGTAAATAAATTATATGCTAGAATGTATACTTCAACTAAAAAGATAAAAGTATCACTTGAATGTTAAATTGTCCCTTGAAACGAATGTCCCACCTTATAGAGGTTCACCACGTTGAACGGAACTCACGATGTGCTGGACGGTTCAGAGATGTTGCTGGCACTTATAAGAGAGACGTGGCAGCTTTTATTTTTCAACAAAGAAAGGCATTTTGCGTGTCATTTTGTCACTTCCGGGGGTAAAATGGGTACAAATTGTACGTGTCGTTCCCAGATCCGCCAGAGACTGCGTGTACCTTCTTCTCGTCTGTGTGGGCCCCACTTTGGCAGAGCTTTCGGCCTAGAAAAAGACTCCGTCATTTGTTTTCTGTTCGTCAAGATTACCCCCGCTGTGTCGTTTTATATCAACAATGTCCAACAGAAAAGATAAATGAACTAAAAAGGGCGGTCAAATACAAATAGGTGATGATGTTGAGTTCAGATTAAAATGTGTAAATAGTTAAGGATGACAATACAGATAACTGGTCAAAATGTAGGGAGTCACGTGAGGAACACGAAAGGCACGTGACAAATAGGGACGTTAGACAGGGCGAGTCAAAGGTAGATTTATGTGTGAGAGCTGATGATGATGGTCGGAAATAATAATAAAAAGGACAAATTGTGAAGTTAGGTTTTTTAACCGCCTTCTGACATAAGGATGCCAAAAAGGCACATCACGTGGAGAGCTTTAAAGCTTACAAAGGCAATCTTATGAAGATACACGTCTTCTTCTTTTAGCGTATAAAGCTCAAATTCAATCCGAATTTTTTTATAACAAATTGTTCAGATAACAAAAGGATTAAAAAAGAAAATAAAAGTTGGGAAACTAACCAGAAAGTCCGAAACTGCGAAATTCATAAGACTGGATTTCGAAGCATTTGTTTTACACATTAAGTACATGTACGAGAATGACAAGGTGCAATCTGCACATGATAGAGTACATCGATTTGGGCAAGGCTCCAATTAACTAATTAAGGATTTGCAAGTGGACCCCGCAAAAAAACATTAGGTGACACCCAAAATACCTAGCTTTCGGTCAGTAATGAGCGGCCCCCCAACCCTTGGCTAAGAAGGCTACCAAACCCACCTTCGCGGTGGAAGGGGCGCTCACCCACTTCTATTTTTACACAGTACCCACCAATAACGGTCCGCCACGTCCCAAACGTTTCGGCATCTCACGTGCAGCCCGCGTGACTCAAACATCTCATATGTCAAGTCATAACCGCCATCAACAGGCACTCGAAGAATTTGAACAATTTGCCCAGACAAGGTTTTTTTTGTTTTCCACAAACATGATCCATACACAACGCTCTTACATCCATGACCATGTTACACATATAAACATCACATACCTCATTTACCTATTTCCAAGGAGTACATGCATCGTCTTCTTCTGACTACCAATATAACTAGAAAACCCTATTTACATTGCTCCCAGGTTCAAAACTCATATGTGTGTATATATATATATAATCACTAAAACATCCGCTGTGTGGTCGGTAAAAGCTTCTTATTCTTCCTCCTTTTTTTCTCCCCCGTGTTTGCCATCCAGTCCAGACTCCAGACCTTTAAATTTCATCTTATGCTTCTCCCCCATCTTTTCACTACTGCTTCTATATATTAAATTTATATACATAAGGAGAGAGTAACTATAACCCAACATACCCCGCCCCCCTTCCCAGTCTATAAGGCCTCGACTATTCGACTACTTGTACAGGAAAAGCATTACATTACATTGGCATAGAACTATTGGAAGTATAAATATGGGCTAGGCTGATAATAGGAGAACCAGAAACATGAACGCTAGTATTCTATTATTAATCCTCCCATAGGGGCTCGGTGAGGAATTCCCTTTCTTCGCTTGGCAGTTCGGTAGTTTACTGAAGTTGGAGGTGGTGTCGAGGGAGAAAAGCTATGCTCTGTGTTGTGGTTCTTGTTCTTGTAGCGACCATGGCTGCTACTGCTATAAGAATCCTCGGACTCTGATGCCACTTTCATTTGTTGTTTCTTCTTCTTCTGAAAATTCTTTGATGTACCAACAATCTGCGAAATTTAGCACTGATCCATTAGGAGAGAAGAGATGTTAATAAAATACATTAAATATGCAAATTGCGGATGAGGATTGTACTTCTCCTCTTCGTTACGGTTGACTTTTGTACATCGAAATTAGCACCAACCTTGCAGCCAAGAGAACAAAAGCGGAAGGAATCAAGGAGGCTGCGCTCGCAGACTTCGCAGGTGTTGGTGACACCTTTACCAGGCCTAGGCTGAGGCCTTTCATTCAAGAATACAACTCTGGCGCTGTTAATAACATACGTTTGGACACCAGATATGTCCAGCACCTTCTGTATCTCAGATACCCTTATCACGTCATGGTATGAAGATCTCCTTATCTGTACCACCCAAAACAGATGGCTAAGCAAATCTTCTTTTCCTCATTGAAATTGTTAGTTTATGAAATATACATAAGAATTGGCACTCATTCAAACCAAGAACTAGTCGAGGAAAATGTAAATAAGCAAAAGTTCCCTTCTCGGGATCCTCAGAAATGAGCCATAATGCTGATTTTCAGCCACCTGCCTACTACAACTTTGTAATACAGCTGGAGAATGTTTTACACGGTAATAGAATGGGTGCTGAATAACAAAAATGAAAATGAAATGCACTCGGAGAAGCAGAGACGACCAATTGGTGAATCAATTTTACCTGAATGACATGATGATCCTTGTGATAGGCAAGACAGAGAGAGCAAAGAGCCCCATTCATACAACCTAAACAATACATGTTACACTCGCTCTTATGAGAGTCAACATGTGATGGACATTGAACAAAGAATCGCTCTCTAAGAAGCGGCTTTAGCCATGGTGGCCATCGGTTGTCTTCATCATCTGGACCTCCAGCTCCCTGCAAACGTATTATAGGAATGAAATAATGAAGACAGAAGACAATGAAGACCAAGAAAGGAATGAAAAAGCTGTAAAAAACTAGCTATAATAAAAAAAGCACAGTTCTTTTAAATACCATGATTCTCCGATTCTTAGGCTTAATGGTAGTCTCCTGATTTTCGATCGCCAGCTTTAATAAACAGAGGGACACAGAGTACTCTGTGTTATTACAGTCAGCGACAGAGAGAACAAACAATATAGGAATGAAAAGATGAAAGTGGTCTTTAGGTTACAGAAAGAGAGAGAGAGAACAATGTAAGAACGTTTAAGTCTACAGAGAGAGTTATTCCTGTGGAGGCGGCTGAGAGAAACTTGGGGTTCTTGTAGAAAGCGGCGAGAGGGGGACAGAGCAAGAGAGTTCGTTCTTATCCTCATAAGTTATATTTGTTCCGAACCTAAAACACGAACCCAAACCAAAGATGCTTTGGTTTCAAGGAACCCCACCTCTATTTTATCTTTCCTTTTTTTTATTTCCATTCGGTCATGTCGTCATTTTATATGAAATTTTTCTCTCCTTATTGCCTGACCACAAAAGTATAGTCAACTTAAGGCTGAACATTTTGTCGCAAAGGTTAACTTATTCAGACTTGTAGATTCTTCAATTCGAATTGTTCAAATGCAGTCGTTTGCTATTGTTTATGGGTGCACCTTTTGCCATTTTGTATTATTTTACTGATCAATGCTGTTGTAATGCTTTTGTTTTTCTTTTATTTATTCTTCTTTCCTTCATATAATGTTTATTCAATAATCCATAGTTTTTTTTTTCAAATCCCTTATGGTATAGTGTAATTTTAACTGTCCTGAACTCTTCAAATCTAGATTTAAGTTTAAGCATTCGGTGCCAGGTATAAAATGATATGTTAAAATATAGTGCGAGTTTGGTTTATGGATTTTCTCTTAATACATCTATAAAACTAATGTCAAAGCATATTTTGGGGTTTACTCTCTAAAGGTTGAGTTAATTAATATATAGAGAGAATATATAATATTTAGTGAAAAAGAATATAGTGACCTCATTCGATAGAATAGTTAATGTTTACACAGAGATTGGGAAAAAATTTTATTGTTTAGACTCTCTTCTCATTATAGGCCAAAGGATTTGATTGATATATATTATTTCCCACAAGATTTGACCTTAAGCTTGTTTGAAGGTTAATATTTCACTCTTAAGTGTAGAGCTTAAACATGAATGCTACTTTAAAATTGCAACAACTTTAGCATGAGGGCTTTGAAACATTTTTTGTCTCAAGTCTAGTGACAAAACCAATAATCTTGTAGTTTCAATTGTCTTTTGACTCATTTTTTTTGTTAACCTGTCACATAAACTATCATTTGGCTTATTTTTCCTTAGTCAATTCACAGGTCTTTTGTTTTAGAAATTATTTAATTTAAAAAATATGTAGTTATATTATTTCGATTTTCGTTAGGCTTAAGTTGTTTCTCTTATTATTAGACAAGGCATTTCTCTTTTCATTAGGCTTGAGGTATTTCATTTGTTGTTAGGCCTAAGATACTTCACTTGTTGTTATGTCTGAGGTGTTTTGCTTGGGCCTAGGGTTGAGGTGTTTTGTTTGTCATTAAATTTGAGGTTCTTTGCTTATCATTTAGCCTAATCTGTTTCTTTTGTTTTGATCAAAGAGAACGATCGTGATTATTTTATCTTTATAATTGCGATTCTTTTGAAAGGATGTTCCTCAGACCTGATTCATAATTTAGTAAAAGGATTATGTATGGAATATTCATGTCTGTAAGATAAATGCAAAATACAACTTTTACAGAAAAGTTTAACAATCACCTTTAATTTATATGATTTGAACCTTTTGTGTGCAATTTGTAAAGCTTTACTTGTTAGCGACGAGGTTTGTATTTTGGTAGCCGCTCTAAGGATAATTTTGCTTTCCCTAAATCTATATATTTTTTATGCCTTTACCTAAACGTATAAGCTCAATCAATTTAAAGAGATCTTTATAGTGGTTTGAGTCTCTTTAGTCCTTTCCCAAAAGTGGTGGTTGTTATAGATGTGTTTAAGAGATTATATTTGTATGACCCTAAAGATAAATCTTCTTACAAATTTTTGTAGGTTTCTCCTAGTTGTTGTGTGAATTCTAATAAAGTCATCGAATCTCATGAACTATGCTTGTTGCTTGCAAAGTGTGCCTTAAGACAGTTCTTCAAATACTTGAAATTTGATATTAAGCTTGCAAAAAGGGTTAGGTACCAATATGTAATTAGTTCATTAACATTTAACTGCATCTACCACTTTGTATAGATCCATCATTTCTTTGAACCAAATGATATGGTTGTTTGGATCTATCATTTCATTGTAAGCCTCTAGTGGTGGTAGTCTAAATTTTAGTTGTAATAGCTCTAACAATATTCCTTTTGTAAAAAGGATGTCTAGATCAACATATTTGCATTCTTAATCTTTCTCATATGATATTTCAGATGACATTGGTCTATAATGATATATGATAGATGGGATTGAAATATTGTTTTGGTTAACACATCTTTCTTAGTTAGCTAATCCATTATGATAAGCTTCAGTTTGCAAATGTTCAACTTTGATGAGATACTCCAATAAATAGAATAAAATAAGTTCATATTAGTATAGAAAATTAACATGATATCAGATCCATATAAATAGATAAAACAATATGCCATATTATTGGTAATGTTATACATGATTCAGGTAAGTAAGCGATAGTCGGCTGGGTGCAACTGATCACATTATCGGTAATGCATATCTTTTCCAAAAAAATGTTTGCCATGTTTAGGCTAGAAAAAAGTTCAAGTTGTTGACGAAAAGTTTTTAGTAATTACTGAGATATAAAATGCTTAAATTACTTTGGATATTCTATTAGAAAATGTGTTTATTGATCCCATTTTATCTTATAATTTGTTGCCAATTTACAAGTTAACAACTAATATGCCATAACTTGTTAATTTCTCAAAATCTAGTGTATTTTGGGATTTAAAGATAGGGAAGAGGATTGTAGTGTTAGTAAAATCATTGGACCTTACTATCTTTCATTTATTTCTTTCATGCCTAGTTTAATTGAGCTAATGTTTCTACTAATGATAAAGTAATATTTAAAGTAGAAAAAGTAATATTGTTTAATTATTGTTTATGGCATCTAAGTTTTTTTACACAAAACTTTAGTTCCCTTTTTTATTTCAAAATAAAAGTTTATGTTTTCAATGTGATGTGTATCAAATGACTAAACATAATGGGAATTTTTAACCTCCTTAACCATACAGTCCTTTTAAACCTCTTACCTTGATCTGTAGTGAAATTTTGGATCCTTCTCGTGTGATAATACTCACATAGCTAAAGGTGATTCATCACTTTTATTAAAGACCACACATATATGTCATAGGTATATTTAGGAGATATCTAATGTTGTAAATGTTTTAAAGGCTTTTATCAAATGGTTAATTCCTAGTTCAATAGACGAAACAAAACGCTTCATACTATATAGAGTACTTTAGTATGATTTTTTTAGAGTTCTTTTAGAACAATGAGATTTTACATTAAACCTCATCTATTGACACTCCTAAACAAAATGATGTCATTTACTTCAAATGGCTAGTTCCTTTTTGTCATTTATGTGAAGTGACAAGATCCCTTTTGTTCATTACTAATGTTTTAGAAAATTTTTAGGGGGATGCTATTGGTAATTCATGTTATTTGATATATAAAATCCTAACAAAAGTTCTTAACTTTAAAACTCCTCTTAACTATTTCTTCACCATGTTCCCCTTTTATAGAGTTTTCTCCTTTGTTAAGGCATAAGTATTCAAGTTTATTGCTTTTTATATATACACCTAGTTAAGGTTAATCCGAATTATATTCTAGGTTTTATAAATGTATTTTTCTTAGTTACTAGGTATGAAATAATAGATACAAATGCTATAACTCTGATAAATTGTCTTCTTTAATTGTTTCCATGTTAGACCGATACAACACCTATAATTCTTATGCCTCGAGTATAGTAGCTCTTTTCAAATAACATATATTTATGCTTCCAAATATTTGTGCACCTATAAACATCTTTGATCTAATCTAGTGTAAATTAGTAGATGCATTACCCTTCCTTGGATCTTATTAGAAGATTTTGACAAAATATTGTTTCTTATTGAATCAAAAGGTAACCATTTTAGATTAAACTCTTAACTTTGATGATCTTAGGCATTGCATAAATGTAGTAGAATTTTTATACTTGAGATGTTATTGCAATTTCTTCATTTGGAAAAAAAGGTAGTGAATCATTAGACATATGAGGAAAAGTTTAGATAAATTTTTTCAAGAAAAAAATGGATGATCTCCTTTATAAACTGTTGGGAAATTTTCAATAACAACATATGAAGTAATCATACTCATATGGAGTTCTACTAGAAACACAACATAAGAAAAAGAAATCTATATTTTAAATTTAATAATTTCCTTATCAACGTTGTAAGTTTTAAAGAAATAATCACTATTGACATAAATTCTATGATGAAGCTGAAGATTATAAAACCCCTTCTAAAAAAATAGATACTTCCAATTTTTCTAACACTAAGGCATTTGTTAAAAAGTCTAGAGAATAGATGAGTAACTATCAGTACCTTCTCCAATATTCTTTATTGGATGCTAATCTAATAACAAAAAAGAGTTTGCTTGAAAGCATACATGAAATCCATATGTATGCGTACATGAAAATTACATGTATGGAAACGAAAACAAACCAATAAACATTGTTCATATATATATATATGTATCTATAGTGATCAATATCAGTTTAAGGATATTGATTTTAATTTTTTTCCATAATATACTAAGAGAATCCAATCTCTTGGATCAAAGAACCTTCTTTCTGGATTTCAATATCCCTGCTAGGATTGATGGTGAGCTTTATTATAATCTTAAAATGCCTTTTTGTAGACAAGATGTAAAGGATGCCCTCTTTAGTATTTTACATACGAGCGACTAGCCAACATAGGAACTCCATCATATATAATCTTGGAACAATAATAAGAGTTGGAGTTAGAGAAATTTTGAAGGTAATATACTCATTTATGGCTGAACATAATCTCACATGCAGATGTGTCATAGTCTATGCACCTTTGAATGTAAAAGTTGAAGTTTTAGTGAGGAACATAAACTGATATATGATTGGGTGTCAAATCATGTCTATCTTCACAAAGTTATAGAAAGATTCACAGTTTCTATCATAGGCGTGCCTCACATTGTATCCAACTTCACAAAGTTATAAAAAAAATCAGTAGTCTTAGAAATAGATGTATCCCAGATCATGCTTACTGGTATTAAAATATTTGTAATTAATACAGCTTAGCCTATCACAATGTCCTAATTCATGCCCACTCGAAACTCTAGTTTTTATTTTATATTTAAAGAATATTTTTTAGTTTGGAGGGAGCTTTTTAATATCTTTGTTATTTAATAAACATGAGCTCTTTTTTATTATTAATTGAACTTTGAACTTATAAAAAATTCTTTCTTTATGGCATTCAAATACTTATTTAATTTGTTTCTTAATTGTTTCCAAGGGATAACCAATTCTAAAATGTCTAACCTTTTGGGATTTTTTTCATTCTAATGCCTAAGATTTTAAAATTTTCAATTGAGTGACTAAATTTTTAAAACCTCCACAGTTCAATTCAAAATGTTAGTTCCTTTAGTAATTTGCTAATTTATTTAACGAAATCTTTATTGTTTATAATATGTAGGTGTCCACCTAAAAATTTCTCTTTACTTTAGTATAACAAAAAATGAAGAAAAACTTTCATACAAGATTCCACGTTCATAACAAGGTTTGTAGTGTTAACGTGGTTAGCATTACCCTTATATAAAAGTTAAGTTTGCCTTCTATGAAGCATCCAAAGCCATACAAGTTTCAATGGGTTAATGAAAGTAGAAAGATCAAGGTGAATAAGTAAGAACTGAATTCTTTTTCTATTGGAAGGTATCAAGATGAGGTATTGTGTAATAATTTACCTATGTAAGCTAGTCATATCCTATCTAAAAGGCCATAATAATATGATAAAAAGGTTGTATATGAAGGCTTGAAGAATAGGTACACTTTCGTGAAGGACAATAAACTCATTGATCTTATATCTTTAACACCTAAGTAGATCTATGAAACCTAATTACGATTGAAAAGAGAGAATAAATAAGTAAAGAGTGAGAATGGAAAAAAGGGGGTAATACTAAGAGTGTTCTTTATACAAACTAGCACATGACTGTGCTTTTGTAAAAAGCGACATGTTTTCTTTTTTATGTACATGAAGATTTAAGAACCAATTCTTTTGAAGAATAAGGATATGATGTAAATAGGGAAATCATTCCATGTAGGATTAGGATAAATATGAATTAAAGAAAATTTACAGGTAAAAAAACTTATCTTTGGCTGAACACGAGCTTACACATTTGTGTGTCCAGTTCGTGTCCTTCCTTATATGTAAGAGTTAAAGTTATAGAGGACAACATAGCCCAACATATGGTCATGTCTCAAGTTATATATATCTCCACAAAGTTATGGAGAGATTCACGGTCTCTAATACATGTGTGCCTTAGACCATGTCTAACTTCACAAAGTAATAGGAAGATTTATAATCTTAGACATACGCTTATCTCAGATTATACATAATAACCTTAAATATTTGTAACCAACATGACTTTACCTATGATCATGTCCTAGGTCATGCCCATTTAAAACTCTAGTTTTTTTTTTATATTTAGGATTTAAGGAAGTTTTTGATATCTTTATTAGTTAAGAGCCATGACTATTTCTTTTACTTGTTCTTTATTGAAATTCAAACTTATCAAGAAATTCTTTGCGTTCAAATACTTATTGAATTTGATTTTGAATTCTTTATAATCAATAAATCTATTCGTTATATACATTTATCTTATATTTTTATATTTAATTTAAACTTATTTATGGGTTCTTTAGGGTATATTCCTATATGGGTTCGCATTAATCTTAAACCTGATAAATTTCTTGGACCAAATAGGTTTAATGTTTTTTCTTTCTTTTTGAATTCTTGGAACTTAGTTAGAGATATGTTCATTGATATTTTTTTGAAAATTTTTCACTAATGAAAAGATATTGTTGGAGATCAATAAAACATTTATTACTCTCATTCCCAATTATAAGAATGTAAAATGATAAGATTTCTTCTCTTAATTTTTAGTCCTTCACGCTTATTTTTAGGCCTAAATATATTCATTATGCCTATATTTTGATTTAGTATGCACTTGGAGGTTTTTATTGCAAAATGAAGATAATTGGGCAATTCTAAACAATTTTGACAATGCTTCTTAGATTGGTCATAAATCTCTCAGTTGTGGTCTTATTAAAATGATTCAAAATGTAATGTAAAGTTAAAAAAGAGCTCTAACTTTAATGTTTTAAGTTTTGAGAGATACTGACTACCTAAATTCAAAATTAAGCTTAAAATGACAAGGAGATGAAGATGAAGCTTGCCATACGGGCGTGCCTAAAATCATGTCTTTCATTAGATAAAAGTATAAAAATTGCTAAGAGTACGACTATATCCCAAACTGTGTCCACTATGAAAAAGTGACATCAACCATAATGAATAATATTCTACACTTAATCAAGGAATTGAAACCCCTAGGATGTATTAAATCATGGGATCTAGTTTGTGTTTATTATTTGATTTGTATTTTATTAACTACTCTTATGTGTTAATCTTTATAATTATATCATTTGATTGTTATGTATACTAGTTTCTTATTTAATTCTAATATTGCTAAATTATATCTTAAATTTGTAATTGTCTAATCTTTATTAGTAGTTAGAGTTAGTGGATTGATGTGTTTTAGGATTTTAAACATCTAGAAGGACGATTGACTGGTTGAATGTAACCTTGAAGGCTCTATGTTATTTTATTTCATTGATTTCTTTATTTTTTTAAGGTTATTACTCAATTAGATTTTAGGCATGTTTCATAGGGTTATTTAATGATTAAGGTTAATTAGATTATATGTTCTCCCTAATTAACTATAGTTAAAGAGAGATGAGAATTAATTTTAACAGTAAAATTCAAAGTATAAAATTAATTTTCTTAGTATTGATAATTGATACACAATTCCTAAGGTAGATGTAGACTAAATCAAGGTCCACTTTCTATTAATTTATGAATTTAGAGATTTGTATTGTTTCTATATTATATTTTTACAGTTATCTTGTCATAATAAAAATACCCTTTATTTCTTCTTATTGACAAAAAGCAAAACAAGGCTAAATATTTCCTATAAGATTTACTATTATTTTCACTACTACATGGTTATTGAAAGTAAGATGTTATTTTTATGTATATGCAATAAAAATCACTTAAGATCAATCCTTAAACATTTGGTGACTTTTTAATTGTCTCTTGCTCTAACACCATTTACAGAATCATTTTATAATATTGGCAAATTGATTTTCCCTAACCTTGCTTATACCTCATTAGTCAATCTTAAATTACCTACATCAAGGATAAGTCTATTAGTGACAACACCTTTTTGGCTTAGGAACTTCTTAAGAATTATCATAAAAATTTTAATAAAATCAATTATATGCTAAAATTCACTTTTACAAGGTTTATGATTTGGTGGAATAAAATCTTCTTATGTTAATCCTTGAAGATTTTAGCTTTTCCCCTTAGTTAACCATTTATCTTGATCAATGCTTCATAACTCCCTCCTTTGTTATCATTATGAGTGGTGACCAATATCCATCTTTTGATGTGGAAATGGCTTAAAGAAAGATGATCCATTACCTCCTTACCTATTCATTTTATGTATTAAAATTCTTTCCATACTTGTTTCCATGAACATTGCAAATACATATAACTTTAAGTATATTTCTAAGAGTAAAGCTATGAATCTGTTCAGTTTGTCTTCTGTTGATTATTTAATCTTACTTTCCAAAGCTAATGATGATTCATTAACTTATTTCACTAAAGCATTGGAACAATTCCAAACTCTTTCAAAGTTGATTGTCAACCTAAACAAAAGCCACATATTCTTCTCTATAAGTAACCCCATATTTAACAGATAGTTGATTCTCAATATAAGTTACCTAAAAGGAACTCTCCCTACGAAATATTATTGATCCCACTAGTTTTGACAATTCTTTCCAACTAAGATTATTCATCTCTATTATAACTTGTGGATAAAAAACTAAAATTGAAATAAAAAAGTCCTTAAATGGCACACATTTTTTGGAGCTTCCACACTACATTTCTAGTGTCTATTATAAAATCCATTAAAAGAAAATTGAAAAAATTCCTTTCAATTGGTGATAAAGCCAATGCCACATATCTAAATGTAAAATAGATTGAAGTCTTTCAACTAAAAGAGGAAGGTAAGTTAGGTTTATGATTAATTAAAAACACCTAAAATATTACTATACAAACATGTTTAGAGATTATTCAATGTTAAACACTCTCTTTTAGACAAATGAATTCAAACAAATGTCTTTAAAGAGAAAATCCTATGAACAAATAGACCAAAAATCCATGCCTTTTAGACCTTAAAGCTAATACTCAATTAAAGGTCTATCGTAAGAACTACTATTAAACAGTTCATAAGAAATGGTAAGAACGCCTTCTAATGTTTTGATATCTGACATTCTTTTTGCTCTCTTAATTACTTCCTATTTATTTAGAGCCATCATTGATGGTTTTGAAGTTCAAACTAAATTAAACACTATCATTCATAATAGCTATTAGAAGTGGCCAATGTAGAAGCCCAAACTCTTTAATAATATCAGAAAAAAGATGCCTTTATGTAATTTGAAGGAAGAAATGGAAGATTGTGTGAAATGGAGCCTCAATTTGATTAGTAACTTCATCAAACATCTTATGTTATCAACTAATTAATGGGAGAAGCACTTCAAGTTAATAGTAAATAATCATCTAGTTTCTTTAACAATGTTTAAGAGAAAGTTTTGTTTTATTTTCTTGTTGTTAAAAGCAAATTATAGACCAAAAATCTAAGACTCTTTTGTCTAGATAATTAACAAAGGATCATTAGACATCTATACTTTAGAAAGTCACAATCAATTATTTTTTGAATATCCTATTACACTTATAAAATTCAACATATCAAGATCATATATAAACTAGAAAGCTACAATTCATTAAAAAACCACTCATTCCCTACCTAATAGCATTTACATCAGAATGCTATATCTCCCTAAGCTATTTTTTTTATATAAATTGAAAAGAAATAAATGTCAGGTTTTTTTCTCACATGTCCAAAACGATGCAACAAACATGTACACATTTTGTTTGATGCATTAGAGACATAACTTATGCTAAAAGGTTAGCTCAAGCTTTTGAGAAAGGATTAGCAGATAGTTGGTAGGTTTAAAGTCTGCTAATCTTGTTTGTCCTGATCTAGTTGTTTTCTAGGCTAGGACTTTTCTTGTTGTAGTAGTTAAGTCTGATGACAATTCCTTTTGTAATTCTTATTTTGCTATTATGTTTATATAAGCCTCTCTTTTTACTGTTTAACAAAATTTAACTTTTAGGAAAACATTTATTCAAATTCATTTTCACTGGAAGATCATGGTGAGAAATTGAACAAGTGTTTTGATAGCTAAATAAGAAGAAAATCAGTTAGAGCTCATTGCTTGTGTCACCAAATATTAATTACCAAGCAAATTGTGTTTTATAAGTAGTTGAAGTATAGTTTTAAGAAAAGGGAAAAAGAAAGTATTAGCGTGTCCAATTATCACCTAGATTAATAATAAAATTAGTCATATTTGGAATCCAGTTTTAATTAATGTACTCTTTTCATTGTTTAGTCTTTACAAGGGATTTCGATGTTTCTCCTATCAATAAATGTTGATGTATGTAAATTTTGTAGTTAGATTATATTAAAAGAGAATAGCAAAAATTGCTATATCTTTTTAAAAAGGGTTAATTAATTTTAAAGTGCCCAACCTTTTAGTAATTTTCAATTGAGTGTCTAAGCTTTTAAAATTTTCAATTAAGTGATCAACCTTTTAAAATCTTAACAGTTCAAAATGTTAGTTTTATTAGTAATTTACTGATTTGGCAAATGAAATATTTGTTGTTAATAATATATAAACGTTTACTCGAAAAAAATTTCTCTACTCCAGTCTAAACATGGTCACTATTTTTCTAGGTGAACGTCTAAATGTCATAAACATAAAAAATTTTATTAATCAAATCAACAAATTACTAATGAAACTAATATTAGATGAAATGTTAAAGTTTTAAAAGGTTGGTCAATTAAATAAAATTTTTAAAAAATTGGCCAATGTAATTTGGGATCGATGATCAAAGACATCTGACTTATAGTTGGAAATGCAGACTTGGAAGTGACAATACTAGGAGGATATTATCAATGGCTGAATAATTCTTGAGACAAAGATTCAATATAAATTAATAGAGTTGTTAATTACTGTTTTTATGTAAAGCCAATTAGTTCATAAAAATTTAATTAAACGGACGAGATTATCTCCAGTTAAATCATGTTCCTCAAATTTTGTTGACCTAACATTGGTTAGGTTGTCATGGAGGTAACGTTAAAAACTTAAAATATAACCTTGTACACCTTAATTAGTAATATTAAAGAGAGAGAGAGAGAGATTCACTTCAGAAGCCGCGGTGACAGTTCATTGTATCTTTCAGTACAATGACAATTATTTTATTTGGACATATCATTTAAAATTAATTAAGATTCAGTCCTCCTCGTCATCCTCCTCCTAGGGACCACAGCTTACGTCAATTTACGCATGTACTAATTTTCATATCCAAAGGCCGAGGAAATCGTTCATTATTTCCAAACCATAGAAAGGGCCAGAAACTCTTGGTGTGTGACTCATTATTTCCAAACCATGGAAAGGGCCGGAAACTCTCGGTGTGTGACCTACATAATGATGCAAAATGCTGCCTCTTTAACGCGTTTCCCAAGTCGATAGCTGTGGTTGTGGTTGTTTTAACCATCAAATTTCTCCGTCTGTGTATTTGTTCTTCATACAAAATCAATATTTAAAATCGAATTGAACGCTATCGACTCAATGTAGGCTTATAAAATAATAACTCAAATAAACAGAAAATAGGAGTTTTATGCAACATTAAGGTTATAAATTTATCAGAACTAACAAATATGATCACAAACTCCAACGTTATAGTAAAAAATATCCTCATTTTATTTTTTTAATTATGAATTGATTTGCTATTTTCTATTCGATAAAAATAAAGAAATTATCAATTAAGCTTTAAAACTAAAATAATGACTAATAGAATTGATAATTTTAATCTTACTTTGTAATTGGATGTTAAGTAAAACATATTGGAAGTGATTTATGTTATGTAAATTACATCAGTAATTAGTTTATTGTAGGAAGACCTGAAATGTATCTCTATCTCTGCGTCTAAAAGATATAAAATAAATCGGAATATGTCCAGAAGGACACGCGCAGGCCCACAACACCCATGACCAAGTAATTTACATTTCGTGATTTCAACGTTTTCACATTCACGCGCGTTGACTCCCAAAACTTTTCTGGAGTCCACGTTCCACGAATATGGGTCCCACAATCTCTATTATTGACCCCTCCCGCAAGTTCTCCGAATGCGTCCTGTGCGTCCCACGATAAGTTCTTCTAAAATGTAGCGGCCGCCCCGGTTGGCCTTGGTCACCACTCACCAACCCCAATATCATTTTCTCTTCAAACTACTTCACCTTAGTCGAATTTTCAAGATGGTATACTTTAGAAGAAAATATAGAATTTATCGTCATCGTAATAATAACTATTATTATTGCTGTAATTATCATTATTTGATTATTGTTATTGAATTGACACAACTCAAGATGAAACAAAATAAAAACTATTAAGTTGGTTCTTGGCATTATCATTGCTAACCATTATTGTAAGCATAGATTACTACGTACCTGCTGAGCATAAAAAGTAATTAAGTATAATATTACTTTTTATTCAGGTGCAGGTTGGCAAAATTTAACATCTACCACGCCATCTCATTTGAAATTTTGTAGGACATTATTGAAACAGAAGTTTTTTTTTTTAATCTTTGTACAACGGATTGTATTAAATTTAGCAAACGTCGTATCCAACTTAAACAAGATGTCTCCATTTGATCCCTATTTTAAGGGTTCTATTTGTCTGTTTTGGATATCATGTGAGGTGATATTATGTTATGTACATAAATAAAGACAGAAGAAGTTGAACATACGAAGAAAAAGATCTTTTAGTACAAAAGTGGTAAGAGAAAGATAGTGACATAAGATACTAAAATATTATTTTAATTTAATGTTAGTAAGTTAAAATTTTAAATTAAGGATGTTATTAAAAATTTTTGCATTTCTAACATTATTAGATCGACAATGTTTTGAAAAGGTAGACTTTACATGAAAGTTCATAGCGAGTTTCCCAGAACATATATTACTTTTACATTGAGCAGAATTTCTTTACGACTCTTTCTTGGAGTGGGCTCTGTAAAGATACAATGAAGGGCACGAGGTGGCAAAATCTATATGATGTAGGAACTACACTTAGCCAGGTGATGGTCATTAATTGCAAAATAGGACCAAGCAACGTTGCGAAGGAAGTTGCAATCCTTTATTTGTTACCGCGAAGGGTAAGCAAAGTCTGTTTCAACCTTTGTGTCATGGTAAGGCCCTTTCTTTTCATAGCTACGTGTAAGCTTGCTTCACTTCGGCCAAGAATGACTTCATAGCTACATTAATTTAATGAGATCAATAATAGTTAGGTATCTCTCAACAAATTAACACTTTAGAACTCATCGCAGCTCATCAGTTTGTTTTATCTGCATTCTTTTAACTACTTTTCCAAACTTACCAGGTCTTCTCTACGTACATTGTCACAGATTTGGTCTTTTATCAACGAATCGCACAACACTTAGTTGTATATTTCGCAACTAAGTCAGCCTCTCCCTCGAATGCTAGAAGTAAAGCTAGCATACGTTAGCAAAGATGCAAGATAAAACAAGAACAACAATGAGAAAACTTGGAGAATGCTTATATTGCTTAAGAAAGCTTTGCAAGGCAACTGCTAAGAACTCTCTCTAAACTCTCAATGCTTCTATGCATCTTACAAATGAAGTCCCTTGGCTATTTATAGCCTTCCATCTAAAAAGCTTGCCACCTAGCTTGCTTTGGAGTCAACTTCTTTTGGTTGACGAAATAGCTTGTGGCAACATTGTCGGTTTTAACCACGAACTTGGACCCCAACAAGTAATGCCTCCAAGTTTGTAAGCAATGTACCATTGCAATCATCTCCTTCTCTTTGACAGTATAGCGGCGCTTGATATCATTTAGCTTACGAATCTCGTAAGCTATCAGATGTCCATCTTGCATTAAAACACCACTAAGTGCAAAATCAGAAGCATCAGTATGTACCTTATATGCCTTGGCGTGATCGGGAAGGGCCAACACTGGTTCCTCCATCACCTCTTGCTTCAAGGCTTCGAATGCTCCTTGACACTTAGCGTCCCATGCCCAAACTCTATTATTCTTCAATAAATCGGTGAGTGGAGACGTGAGGGAGGAATATCCCTTGATGAACTGATGATAATATTTGATAAGGACAATAAAGGAACGTAGCTCGGACACCTTCCTTGGTGGCTCCCAATCGTGGATGACTTGCACCTTGGACTTGTCCATCCTCAATTTGCCCTCTCCCATAATGTGCCCTAAAAACATTACTTCATGTTAAGCAAAAGAACATTTCTCCTTCTTCACATATAGCTCGTTTTCCCTTAAGACTTGGAAAACTTGTTGTAAGTGCATAAGATGTTCTTTCCATGTTTTGCTATACACTACAATATCATCCAAGTACACAATAACAAATTTATCCAAGAAGGGCTGCAAAACTTGATTCATGAGGGTGCAAAATGTAGCAGGTGCATTTGTGAGTCCAAAGGGTATGACTAAAAATTCAAAGGAACCGTACCTCCTTACACAAGTTATCTTTGGCTTGTCTCCCTCCATAATCCTTACTTGATAGTATCCTGATCTCAAATCAAGCTTGGTAAACCATCTTGCTTCCCCAATTTGATCAAATAAATTGGCAATCAACGAGATGGGAAACTTATTCTTTACGGTGATTTTGTTAAGCGCCCTATAGTCGATGTACAATCGGAGTGACCCATCGTGCTTCTTTTGAAAAAGCACAGGTGCACCATATGGAGCCTTTGATGGTTAGATATATCCCGCATCCAATAACTCTTTAAGTTGACTCCTCAATTCCTCAAGCTTGGGAGGTGCCATTCGATAGGGTACTACCGAGGGTGGATTTGCACCTTGTATCAACTCTATCTTATGATCCACCTCTCATTTTGGTGGGAGCCTCTTTAATAACTCCACAAGCATCACATCCTTAAACTCCTTAAAGATGTGGGTTATCTCCTCGGGTAGACCTTGCAGTAAAGTCTGCTCCTTCTCCTTAAGTGCCACCAAGAATGTGGGTTGCACTTTTTTAACACCCTTGGCAAGTTACATGGCCGAGAGTTGCTTGGCTTGCAGATTTGCCTCTTATGACAAAGGCACTATACACGTATTACCTTCCTCCAATATACACATAGTATTGGCAAAGGGAATCGCCACGACCTTGACACTATCCATGAACTCCATGCCAAGCACAATTGGATAATCATCCATAGGAACAATTGAAAAGTCTATAAGGCCATACCACTCACCTAGGCACACTTTAACCCCACGGTTAACTCCAAAGGTCGACTTTGGCTAGGAATTAATTGACTTGAGCCATCCTTGCTCCTTACTGTATTTGAGGCCCAACTTATTAGCTTCCTTAACTTTGAGGAAGTTATGAGTAGTACCGGTGTCCACTAGAACTTTCACGGTTTGGTCACCTACCTTAACTTCCACGAATAAACGTCCTTTCTTCTTGGACTTGGGCACTTTTACTTTAGCTTTGATGGCATTTAAGATTTGCAAAGACCCCATTTTGGTCTCCTTGTGATGTTGTTGCTCCTCTCTTTCCTCGATTAAGGTAGAGAGCTTGCTCTTCTTCAGGCAATCTCTAACCCTAAGTGGTCCGTCATAAAAGAAGCATTTTATCAGAGCTTTTCCCTATTTATCCTCCTTAGGGCCACCTTCCTTGTGCTTGCCATGATTATGGGAGCTCTCCTTGCTTTGATGGTTATCTCCCCCACTCTTTCCCTTGCCACCCTTATTTTCATGAGACTTGGGCTTCTCAGGCTTCTTGAATTCAATGAGAGACTTAACAATGGAAATAGCAGTAGCAAGGTTTTGTGCACCACGCTTTTGAATCTCTAACTTCACCTAATTTTGTATACCATCCATAAAAGTAAAGAGTGCTTACTTACCTGGATAGTTGGGGATCTTCAGAAGCACCTCAAAAAATTCCTTCACGTAGTCCTATACACTCCCCTTTTGTGTGAGACACCGTAGCTTAGCTCTTGCCTCTAACTCGGTATTCTCGGGATAGAACTGCCTCTTGAGTTCCTTCTTGAACTCATCCCAAGTATCGATGGTGTAGGTACCCCTCTCGTTGTCACCATGCCTTCTCCTCCATCATACCATTACGGTATCCTCGAGGTGGAGAGTGGTGATGTCAATCTTCTTCGTATCCTCTATGACACCAAGTGCCTTGAAGTATTGCTTCAAGCTCCAAAAGAAGTTATCTACCTCCTTTACGTTCCTTGTCCCCTTATAAGCCTTTGGTTTTAGAACGTCGACCATCAAAGGAGTAGTGACTACCGTTGGTGCGGTATTGCTTCCCCCTTGAGCAATCGCTCTCTTACAAAGGACCAGCTCATCCATAACCTTTGCAAGTTCTTGCTTAAAGTGAAGAATTTTGGTTTAAAGGGTCTCCTCCAAGGCCTTGACTTGGTCCTGACATGCGAAAGTGGCAATGTTCAAGACACGTTGCATCTCTCCTTGGAACTCTTCTATCCCTTTCTTGAGTTCCTTGATGCGTTGATCTACCTCCTTGAACTTCTCTTGCCCTTTGGCCAATGCGAGCTCCACCTTCGTGAGCCTTGTATGCATGTCTACCAAGACGTCCCTCGACCTTGATTTATCCCTACCTGCCTTCTTCTCCTCTTCAACATTGGTAGTTCCACTTGTTCCTGACATCTTTACTAAGCAACGATGAGCTCAACCTGGCTCTGATACCAACTGTTACAGACTTGGTCTTTTACTAATCAACCACGCAGTACTTAGTTGTATATTTCACAACTAAGTCAGCGTCTCCCTCGAATGCTAGAAAAAAAAGCTAGCACATGTTAGCAAAGATGCAAGATAAAACAAGAACAACAATGGGGAAACTTGGAGAATGCTTATATTACTTAAGAAAGCTTTACAAGGAAAATGCTAAAAACTCTCTCTAAACTCTGCGCTTCTATGCATCTTACAAATGAAGTCCCTTGGCTATTTATAGCCTTCTACCTCCTCAATGGATGGCTAGGATCTATTTGATCCAAGGGATCACAATGGCCATCTAGAATTTTCTATAACTATCTACATATTGGCGGTCCGTGATAATATGCTTTCCAATTTAATGTTACAAACAATTATCCAAAATTCAATTTGGAAGAAAACTTAAATAAAAAGAAGACTTTGATTGGCCCTAATTAGGAAATAATCAACATAAAACATTTGTTTATTTATAGCAAATAAGAGCTGACATTTGGCTAAGAATGGTGCATAAGAGTCGCAAAAGAAGCAACAAAGTTAAATTACATGCATATGATTGCGTTTGAAAGTGCTTTAAATGAAAGGACTTATAGTGGAGAATATGTTTATATAAGTGGGGAAAGGGAAAGGGAAAGGGAAAGGGAAAGGGAAAGGGAAAGGGAAAGGGAAAGTTTTTATGTGTAACTTATATACATGGACATAAAATTTTATAGGCATTTTTTGGAGTGTGTTATTCAAACACAGTATATTTACTAAAGTGGATATCATTACGCAATTTTGGAGTGTTTTTAGATGAACATATATGTTTCTTAAAAGTCTAACCGTGCTCTTCTTTGTAATGTAGAGGTGAAGAAATGAGTTATAACACAAGCATATTAGTTTGGCAAAGACTTTTTAAAAGAAGAACACGAGCGTATCAATGCATGTATCCATATGCAAGGAGACACACTAAATTATATAGCCTAAGATACGGACATGTCAAACCTATGTTTATGTGTGAACAAAAATACTGAGTTATATGATTTAGGACACAAGTGTGCCAGATCTCGTATAAATATTTTAAAAGGAAAAAATCAATTATACGATCATGTCCTAGACTGTGTCTGTAACAAAAAGTCTTATTTGGAAGCATGATTTTTTAGTGGAGTTGAAATTTATAGAAGGATTCTAAAAGTTATTATATTTTTATTTTAAGTTAGTATGAATCTGATAAGGGACAATTTATATTGAATTGTAATAGCTGGAGTTTACATATCAATATACTTGTCATAAATCTAGTATATATATAATTTATAATCTTCATCAAGAGATTTTTAATCTAGTGAAATCAACCACTGTTTGCTTTCAAGATTATATGCATTCCCAATTGGTTAAGCCTCGTTAAATTTTTTTATTATTTTTATTTGCTTCTTTCATTCTTCTGTATTCCTACTACATACTATTTCTCAGTAATTGCTATCAAAGTATAGTTTAGGTGACAATGACTTTGATTTTCAAGTTTAAGGTGAGAAAATTCAATGAAATTGAAAAATTCAAGCTGAGGCAATAGATAAGGAAGGATTTGTTGGAGCAAATGCATATTAAAGGGGTTGTGTGAGAATAAGCTAGAACATATGGATGTGCTCGACTAGGAAGAGCTACAGACATAAGTAGCAAGAACTATATGTCTATATCTAATAGATGAGGTCATATACCATGTTGTAGATATTGCAACTCTTGTGGAGATGTGAAAAAAGTTAGAGAGTTGATACATGTCAAAGTCTTTTACAAATAAGTTATATATGAAGTAGAGACTGTATATGCTAAAGATGCATAAGGAAACATATTTGAAACAAAATATCAATGTCTTTAACCAAATAGTGAGTCACCTGCTAGGGCTCAATGTAACTATTGTAGGCCAGGTTAAAGTAATGATTTGATTTTATTCTTTACCTTTATACTATGAACAATTGGGAGACCATGCTTACATTAGATAAGGAGATAATTGGTATGAAAGATGGCTCACAACCAATAGAGATAAAATGTTAGTGATAACTCTTAAAGTGAAGGGTTGTAGAATAAGCATGGATCGTTTAAAAAGAGTTATAGATATATACCTAAAGGTAAAATGACAATCTAGTGTTATAAGCAATTTGGCTCAAGAGGGATTATTCAAACAAGAAAGAGTAAACTGATGAAAGAAAAACTAGTGATTCATCAAGGCCAGTTAATAAAATGCAGAGAAAGGATTCAAATTATAATAATGGAGACATGCTTTATGTTTTAACTAGTCAACTTATGGACTCGTGGATACTGGATACTGAATATAGTATACACACATCATATGAACCAAAAAAGGATTGGTTTATGTTATACAAATTAGATAATTTTGACATTATTTATTGGATGATGATAAAGAATACGAAATTATTGCAACATTTAAGATCAAGATAATTGATGATGCTTTTCGAACATTGAACAATGTTTGACAAGTACCAAATTTAAGGAAGAACTTAATCGCTTTAGGCATAGACGTAAACTATTTTGGATATTAAATGATGGAGAGAACATTAACGTGGTAAAGGGTGTGATAAATCTAATGAAAAACTGGCTATAAAGATCAATAGATTGATAAAGAGCACAGTTGTAGCTATAATAATATAATAAAAGGAAGAGATTACTATTGAAAAATCATGGAGGGATAGGATCTTGCATGCAGTGGAATAATAAGAAAACTTTTTTGTTTGATTTCTCAAAAGTCAAGACCACACAAACTCTATAATAAGATTAACACAAAAACATAATAAATCATGGATCATAATTCATACCACAATGTGAAGTTTGATCTTTTTCTTGTCGTTTTCCTTAAACCATTTCTGAAATTAGTTCATCTCAACTACTAAAGTCACACAAGTACTGGCCTCTAATAGTAAGTATAAAACATGATGACAGAACTCTATAACTATTTAAATAGGGCTAGACATAAATGTTAGCTCCATTAAAGCCTAAGCCTATTTATGATAGGTCTTAGGCATTTTATTAAAATAAAATTCTATTTTAATTAAAATTTAACTAAAATTAGAATTAATTCTAATTAAATACCAATTGTGCCAAAATAAGGTCCAATATCTCATATTGGTCTTTAAAAGAGATATTTAATTATAAAATTGCTCAAAATTTAAAATTAATTTTAACATGTTAAATCACCTCTCTCTTTAATTCGCTCTTAGTATGTGACCCATTAGATTCCTAAATATGTTGGTAATGGATATAAATTATAATCATAATCATATTCAAGATTAGATAAGTTAAACTCCTTTGATTTATTTTTAATTCTTTAATTAAATAATTTATATCTATAAATTAAGATTGACGTCTAGCAATGCATCATGACCACCCAAATATTTTAAAACATCCAAGTGACATTGAGTAACCTTTCTGTGCATGATTTTTTTGTATAATTCAATTATTTCATCATATAATATTCTAATTAGCCGTAAAATATATAATCCATGTCTACTCTATTTAAGTCCAATTATATTAGTTATCCACTATTAGTAATTGATTTAATTAATGACATTTGAAAACTATTTTACAAAGTGTCATTTCACTTTGGTTAAATATTTCCTGAATCAATACTAATTGAGAACAATAGAAAATTCTCCCTAATCATTTTAAAGTGATGAATTGTATATTGATCACTCAAATATCTCCATATAGTTTATCTTATATCCAATGACTACCGACTCAACTACCTTTGACTATAATAGTTTATAAGTGGTATCAAAACATAGCAATCTTTATATAAGATACTTTAGTGATTTTAAGTCAAAAGGTTACTTATACAATTATCACAATAAGAATTTCTATATACACAAAAATAATATTCCAAACTGATTTATCATATGAGGTCAATTTAGTGAACTTATTTTCTAACAAGAATCCACACGTTTGTTTAAATATCTATATACTTTAGTCTATAAGATTGACTACTTCCTTAATAAGGAAGAAACATAATGTGTACTAGCCCTTTTACACTCTGTTAATTTCCAATCTTAAGAGAACAACGACTAGGAACAATTTAGTGATAATATATAAATACAATATGAATCTCATAATTATAATCTCTTCATAATTTTATTTGTAATGTAGATTTATCCAATGGAATTTATGATATACACCTAAATATGTATAAATAAAGAATGTTTTTAAATAATTATGTCACTAAACTACAGTTAACTAATTGACTGTAAGAAATAAAAATAATCTGCCACTTTTACTAAGCCAATTGTTTAGGAATCTTATACCATATTTCTACATGACATTCATGCTACTTTTGGGATAGTGTTTTAGTGAGAGAATTCTACGAGATTCTTTATAGTGAGCACTTGCTTGAATCTTACAACTTTCATCTCAATCATCGTCATAATTAAGAGAACTACCTAAATGCATATTTAAATCTTTGATGAGACCTTATCTCTTTTCATATGCTCAATAGCTCTATCGTTTCATAATATATTACTTTCTTAAAAAATGCAAAGAACCATATAAAGCTTATTAAAGAACTTCTTGATCCAAACGATCATTTCCATTAAATGAGTAATGTATTATGACCTGATTGACAATTAACGCTATAGTAGAATCTTTCCATTCTCAAAATAATATTGTTATAAGTATGAAACATCTTAGTAAGGATTTACTTTTAAAGTTAATATCCATATAACCTTGAACTCAGATATTAACTCATATATAGAATAATGAACATCTTTAATACTTCACAAGTATAAAATATCTCAAATACTAAACACCTTTAATATATTATCTATGTACTTGGACAAAAATAGGTAAATAACTTCTGCATCTATCTCTATAGAACTAATTGTCAAATTAAGTTGTTACCTTATCATATCTAACAAGAGTTTTTCTTAGAAAATTATATTTTCAAAAATTGAAAACATGAATTACTATTCTCTATAAGCAGTATGTCTTTATACACTTTGATTGACCTAGAGCGCGTTAGTTAATATTTAATACCATAAGTACACAGCATAGTTGTAGCTAGTACTGACAAGAACGGGTCGATCCCAGGAAGACTATAAATAAAATAGGATTGATTTTGGATGTTTAATCAAAAGAAACCAAAGCTAAGGCAAGTAAAATAAAATAGGAAATGAAATTTAACAGAGAATTTAGGAAGCACTAGGAAATTATCAATATCGAGTAATTAGTGTCTAGATTTCAAATCACCCTAACCCTTAATTGTTTAATCATTTGTAATACATTTGTGTTGTTGATTAGTTGGACAATGGAGATCCCTAAGGTATGCTAGTAGCTGGCCTTGAGTCTACTAACAACTAAACTTAAGGTTTCTAATCGAATTATTCAAGTTAAGTTTGACCCTAATCCGTAAGATTTATGTTGTTGTATCTTTATTGTTACAATTAACTCTTTCCAATTATCATAGATCTATTCAAACCTAGGATTTCTTAATCGCTATGTTGAAATCAGATTATAGTCTAATATTTTGGATTACTAGAACATATATAAAAACATATAATTAGATCGTAATAATCAATCAATTAATTGTATTAACAAAATAATCAACACATGTTAAAGTATCCAAATAGGGTTCATCTAACCTAGTTACTAATGAAACAAATAGTTACACATTACTGAATATGAAATCAGATACACATATACAGAAACTTGATTTGAAAACATCGAAATCATAATTCTAAATCTCTATGTTTTTTCTCTATCAAGTATTTTTACAATGTAGATGTCTAATCTTGTATTCTAGTGGATCCATCCATAAAATCTTTGCATCACCAACTCCTCTAGCTTAAAATCACCTCCAAAATCATCTCTGAACTTTTCATAATAGTGCAAATTGCTTCCCCTTTCTGTTTGCCTCTAAAACGTCGAATTTATAAAATCAAGATTTTTAGATTATGCATGTTCTTGTACATAACTGTGCATAATCAGAATCTGTCAAACATCACAAAAGTGCATAGGTGTGCAAAAGTGCATAGTTATGCCCTCATTTTAGATTTTAGATTTTTTTTGTTTTATACCATGTTTTTACTCGAATTCTTCTCTTTTAAGTCCACAAAGGCAATTATAGCCTATAAGCACACTTGAAACAAATTAAGTACCAAATATACAATAAAAGTATAAAATATCAAGTAAAATATATCAAATATGGGTGGTAAAATATAGTCAAATATCCATCTATCAAACATCTCCACATTTAAGTTTTGGCTTGTCCTCAAGCAAACCATAATCAAAATTATAAATTTCACAACATCAATCTATCATCAATCTCAACTTGTCCATTCATACTATAAATCATCATATCCTACTGAATCAAATTAATATGCAATTAGAGTCAAGTTGCCCTAAAATTAACTTCTTAAGTAATATTAATAATAATCATATTAATAATCACATTGAAATCAAAAGCATATCTCTTTACACCCTCACCAATATTTCACTCAATACACTCAAATGTTTCGGGTGAAAAGCTTCAAAACTCCCAATCAATGTATAGTAAAACTTTTACTATAGACTTGTAATAAAATCACATCTCCACCACTTACATACAAACTAGAAACAAAAATCAAAAGGTCTTTATAGGTTTAGGTACAGTATGAATGAGATAATAAAAGGGTTAAGTGAAGGAAATTTACTTAAAGAAATAATACAAGACTTGTTTACAAGTATACATAGGTCCTTTCATTATAAATCCACTGGTACTATGTATTTATTCTTCTTTTTCTTTCCTTCTTTCTTTTTTATTGTCTCCCTTTTATGCTTTTCTTTTTCTTTATTTTTTTCACAATATTCATTCAGTACCACAATTCAAAAAATATTAGACCTTTCCACAAATTTCAAGTCCCAACAAGTAAATAATGTAAATAACCTTCAAGGTTTAAAACAGTTAAAAGTTGTCAAAGAAAAATAGGATAAAGGTTTATAATTTGATTTTAAACAATGAAAAAGGCTAAGGCTCAACTTGATTATTTGTAAAGGTAAATTTTGGGTATGGTAATTTCAAAGAAATAAGCTTAAACAACTTGGTAAATCTAAGTGCTTTCATTATGTCAATGCTTTTAGTTTAACAAATATGGTCTCAATATGTATAATGAAAGTCTAGAATTATCCTACTATGCACAATATCACACACATGAAAGAACAAAAAAAGCTAAAAAAATTTGGAAATTTGCTCTTTAGGCTCTAAAGCTTATAAAAAAAATTGTGTATATATGTGTAAAAATAATATGCAATTTAATTCAACTTGAAAATTTCAACAATTATGAAATGAATTAGAAAACTAATTTTATTCTAACCATCATCCTTTTGCACACCAATTCAAATCAATATTCAACGAGGACATATAGTATTCATAGACAAATTTCAACCAATTCAAGACATCAATTCATAAAATACTATAATCAAGATTATAATAAGCTTAAAGAAATCATGTTAAGATTCATTAAACCCATCCCCACACTTAAAGTTGTACATTGTCCCAAATGTACACAACATAAGCATTTATAGAGGGTTTAGTGGTACTTTCTTGACTATGACGATTTCTTTGATTCTGAGCCATCTAATATGAAACTAACATTCTTGCAAAATATAAAACAAAAGGATAAAAAGAAACAAAAGGAAATAACATAAGAGAGAATAAAATCCTATACTAATATGAAAATAAAAATAAAATAATTTAGAAAATTAAAAAAATAAAACTAACTTATGCGTTGCCTCTATGCAGCTCTTCTTTAACTTCGGTAGCTTGACGTAACCTTTATGCTCAACTTCATCCTGGATTAATAATCAGTAGCTTGCTTCTACTCTTTTCTCCACAAAGCAGTTTCATAGTCTATAAATATGTCACATATTGCAATATAATCGTAAGGGAATAATTTATTATATTAATAAAACCAGTAGACTCCAATAGTGCCCTTTTTAACGATAAATTGTTAAAAATGTAGGGAACAACAAAAGTCCCTGTATCATTAACTAGCTCAAATAATTTGCCTTTAAGGAAGTGGGAACCCACCGTACTTAAGGTCACTACCAACATCTCGTTGATAATTTCCTTATTTGGTTCCTCTACCAATTCTTCCTCAATTACCTCATTCCACTTTTCTTCTTCTTTTTCTTCTTGGACAGAGGCTTCTGGCTTATCTTTTTCAGTTTTCTTCTGCCCCTTCTTTACTTCCTCTTCTTGGATGCAGGTTTCTTCATCTTCTTCTTCAGGAATCTCTTATTCACTACTACGGGTGATTGCTTCTCTTTTGATAGTATCGGTTTTAGTAAAACTAGACAGGCTCCCTTGTATCTCATCCGATAATATATCCATTAGTTGAATGATTTGATTCACCATATTCTGTATATAAGCCTCTGTTTCCTGATGTCTCATGTTTGAATCTTGAATATACTTAATCATCACATCTCTCAGAGTAGCAGTTACCTCCTCACCTTCTTGAAATGTATCTTCATTCATGAAATCGACTGTTGTCTCTTCTTCACTTTAAGGCAACTAAAAGCTCAAAGTATACTCATTATAGGCAGGTGAAGAAAATCTGTCATCGAATTCACGTTGACTAGCTACTCTCTCAATAAGGCATTCCATTAATCGATCTGTAATACTTTTGTATCACTGTTCTTATTTACATATTCAATTAGAGTATAATTATTCCATTCATATACATAAGGGTTGCTGAAATTTAAATTATAAATATTCTCGTATGATGGGCCTTAAAATCGGTTGTATATGTTTGGTTGCTCCCATATATACGTCGATTGAGCTTATGAACATATTTAAGGAAATGGCTCCCAATATGGTGATGTTTCATATTGCAAATACACATTTTTGGCTCTTATAATAGTACTGTCTGCTCCATCCATCCATTGTGCGTAGTGACTATGATGTTAAATATCAATTCCTAAAATAAACCACCATACACTATCAGTATAGAGAAATTCAAAAGACAATTAAATGAACAAGCCAAAATAAAATAAATACAAAAGCAAAAGCAAAATAAAATTAAATAAAATAAAAAAGATAAAATTAAATAAAATGAAAATGACTAGAGTAATAACATTCAGGCTTTCCTAATATCAAAGTCCCCAATAACGGCACTAAAAACTTGATTGACTTGGAGTGTGTTAGTTAATATTTAATACTGCAAGTGCACAATGTAGCTGTAGCTAGTAGCGACAAGTACAGATCGATCCCAAAAAGACTATAAATACTAGTACTTACCCTTTACCTATTATCTAGCCTAAGGATTGATTTTGGATTTTTAATCAAAAGAAGCTAAAACTAAGGCTAGTAGAATAAAATAGGAAACAAAATTGAACAAAGAATTCAGGAATCGCTAGGAAATTATTGATATTAAGTAATTAGTATCTAGATTTTAAATCCCCTAACCCTTAATCGATTGATCACTTATAATGCAATTGTGATGTTGATTAGTTAGACTGTGGAGATTCCTAAAGTATGCTAGTAGCTGACCTTAAGTGTACTAACAACTAATCATAAGGTTTCTAATCGAACCACCCAGGTTAAATTTGATAGGATTGCATATCATTATATGAATCCATTTATTAGGTTTGACCCTAATCCGAAAGATTTCTGTTATCCTATCTCTATATTGCAATGAACTATTTCCAATTATTGTAGATCTATTCGAGCCTAAGATTTCTCAATCGCTATGTTGAAATTAGATTATGGTCCTTAATATTTTAGATTAGTAGAACATAAATAAAAACAAATAATTGGATCGCATCAATCAATCAATCAATTGCATTAACAAAATAATCAACACATGTTAAACTATCCAAATAAGGTTCATCTAACTAAGATACTAATGAAATAATTAGTTACACATCGTTGAATATGAAATCAGATACACATATGTAGAAACATAAATCGAAAACAACGAAATCATAATTCTAAATCTCCTTAACTGTTCTCTATCAAGTATTTTGACGATGTAGATTTCTGATCTTGTATTTGGTGAATCCATTGATAAAATCTTCGTGTCTCCCACTCCTCTAGCTCAAAATCACCTCCAGAATCGTCTCTAAATGTATCAAAAGAGTGCTAGTTGCTTCCATCATCCACTTGCCTTTAAAATGTCAAATTTATATAAACACCTAGATTTTTGGGTTATGCCCAATCTTGTGCATGACCATGCATCGAACTGTGCTTAATCAGAATCCGTTGAGTATCACGAAAGTACACATTCGTGCACTCCTTTTAGATTTGTAACTTTTTGTTTTACGTCGTATTTTCGTCTGAATTCTTCTCCTTTAAGTTTATGGAGGCAATTGTCACCTAGAAACACATTTGAAGCAAACTAAGTACCAAATATACGATAAAAGTATAAAATATCACACAAAATACATCAAATATGGGTCGTAAAATATAGTCAAATATCCACCTGAAAAGTATAATAACACATCCACTAACTTTTTTATAGACATGGAAATTCACAGTTGTCTCCAAAATAAAAATTTTAAAATTAACAAAAAATTGAATCTTTTAACGTCTCAAAATCTTTTAACTATACATCAATTGTATCAACAATGACATCAATTTCAACTAGATTAGCTTCTATGAGATTTGAACCTTTTAAATTTTATCTAACTCCCACTACTTATTTTAAGAACCATTCTTCTAGTATACATTAAAATAAACACTTTACTTAATAAGGTCTATAAGATTATATCCAACCTTTTGGATATCTCATTACTTTTTATTATCTAATTTGGTTATACATTTATTAGACAGTATATGCTTTAACTAAGCATCATCTCCAAAAATCACTAATTTTGTCTTAATGAAAGTTATCCCATTCCATATATATTATAGAACCTTGCTAATTTATTTAATTGGACTTTTAAAGGTAAGTTGTTCTGCTAAGCATAACTATAGAAGAAATAAATATTGCATCGTATATTATCTTATATTATGTTTTCTCCGTAGACAAATCCATAATAATATGGAATTTAGTCGTGGGGATTTTCATAAGAGAATCTTATTCCTTTTAGATAACTAAGATTTAAATCTCACCACATTGATCTTATAAAAAAACTTTTGCATTCTCAATGCTTAGTTTCTACTTAAATTTAAACATTTTGAACTTTTCAAAAATTTAAACCCTTATTTCATTTAATACATATGATTATATCACATAAAGTCATTAATAAATCTAATAAAATACAATTATTATCCTTTTATGAATTTTTATTACATTTAACACTTAACTTATATAAAATTTAACAACTTAATACCAACATCATCATTTCACGAAATATTGATTTGGTTATCCTGTAACCCAACAAGTTTCATATACTTTTCCAGATCATATAAATTTGGTTAACTAAAACCTATTGCTATAAAACTGAATATATTCAAGTTAAAGTGGTTTAAGTTTGTTCAACAAAACCTAATAATAAGCAAAACTCAGGTTTGTTCTTATAATAATGAAAGGTAACAATCACTTTCTTAATGTGCATTTAATATTTTAATAAGGGAATTAATTTTGTTCATCTCTTCAAATACAAATTATAGGTAATAATATTATATATATATATAAACATGTAATCAAATATGCATCAAAATATATCAAGCATATATTAATACCATGCAATTTCATATATTAATATAATCAATCATATGTATGAAATATTATGCTTTGTTTGATTCTAGTTCATAATCTAAAATAATATTTTCAATGCTTTAGATAATTAAATAAAATTAAACACATTGATTCCCAAGTAAATTAAATTATTTTTCCAAATATAAATTTAATTTGAATCAAACATAATTTTTAAATTCAACTGAAAACTATTTCCAATTATTTTCTTTAATTGAAAATAATTTTCAACATATTGCTCTTCTTGTTATAATTTAGAAAAAATTCATAATTCAAAAAGTAAAAAATTCTAATCCAATCATAAAAATATTTTCAATCTAATTAGAAATAATTTTAATTAGAAGATTATCTAATGTTGAAAAGAAACTAATTTCAAAAATTAAATAAAAACACTTTTAAATTTAATTAAGAAAGTACTTTATTGATTATATAGAGATTAATTTCTTAATTAATTATTAAATCTTTCCTTAATAATTTTTCAAAATATTAAACAAAGTTTATTTTCTTAATTAATAAATGGAAAATACCTTTTCAAATTTAATCATGAAAAATATCTTTTCTAATAAATCAAGAAATTTATTATTCATAATAAATAAACAAGTTCCATACAAATAGAATAACAATTATTTAAATAAATAAAATTATAAATTTAATTTATTCCAAACAAATTAAAAAATTAATTTAATTAAGAAACACATTTTTAATTATTTAAGAAAACATTTTTTAATTTTAAAGAGACTAATTAATTAAGTTCAATCTAATTGAAATATAATTAATTTTAACTATAGAAATTTTTTCTAAAATTTAATTATTAATATCAATCTTATTAAAAATAATTAATATAATTACAAATTTGATTTTAAAATTTTAGAAAAATTTTAAATCATGTTTAGAAATGAGTACTAAAATATTTTGTTTCAAGTCAAGGATAAATTTATTCATCATTAAATTACTTTAATGCAAAAATCAAACATATCTTATTTTAACACTAGAATAAAGATATCCTTGTGCCGAACATACGAATCATTCTAAGTTAAGAATACTTTATTCTCAATCTAGAGCAAGCCTAACCTTTTATTCAAACATTCACTATTCTAGATAAGTTTTGTCCTAAATATTAAGCAAGCCCTTTCTTCTAAAATAAACCTTAATTTTATAGTAATATGAAACTCCAACTGCCACCTTATGCCGTTGCTATTGGAAAATCAGAATGAGATTATATCTCGATTAGAGCGAAATAATTACAAAAACTTTTGTATTATGATTTATCAAAAACCAAGATCACTTTAATTCTATAAAATGATTAACGCATAAATTATAATAAATCATAAATTGTAATTCATACCTTATTTCAAAGCTTGATCCTTATCTTGTTGTATGCTTCAAACTGTTTCCAAAACTAATCCATCTTAACTACCATTTTAACTACCATAGTCATACAAGTGTCTGGCTTCTAATGATATCTATAGAATATGTTGAGAGAAGTCTTTAACTCTTACAAAGGGGGTTAAGCAAGAAGTGTTAGCTCCATTAGAACTTAAGTCTATTTATAATAAGATTTGGATATTTTAGTAATTTAATTAAAATTAAATTCTAATTTTAATAACACTTTAATTAGAATTAAAACAATTCTAATTAAATACCAATCATGCTCGAATAAGATCCAATATCTCATATTGATCCTTATTTATTAAATATCTTATATTTAATTGTAAAGTATCTCAAACTTTACAATTAAGTCCAACTTGATTAAAATATTTTTACTCTCTTTAACTTATTTTTCATGAGAGACCTATTAGGTTCCCAAATATGTTAGCAATGATTATAAATTATAATTATAATTCATAATTAGAATTAGAATTAGATAAATTAAAATTCCTTTTAATTTATTTTTAATTCTCTAATTAAACAATTTATAATCATTAGTCAAGATTAACATTTAAAACCGTATCATGACCACCTAAATACTTAGGAATGTCAAAGTAGTTTTGATTAACCTTTTTGTGTATAATTCAATACTTTCATCATTCAATGTTCCAACTAGATGCAAAGCATGAAATTAATATCTACTCTATTTTAAGTCCAATCATATTAGTTCTCTGCCATTAGCTATTGATTTAATAATGACACTTGTAAACTATTAATAAAACATCATTCTACTTTGGCCAAAGACTTCCCAAATTAATACTAATCAAGAACAACAGAACATTCTCCCTAATTACTTTAGGGTGATGAATCCTATTTTGATCAGTCAACTACCTCTATATAGTTCATGCTACATCCAATTACTACCAACTAGACAACCTATGATTAAATATGTAACACCCCACTCCCACCGAACCCGAACCCGATATCGACCGTGATATCCGAATTCGTGCCCCGCGAGGGTGGCGTGTCACATCACTAAACACATCACTTAACACTGAACAAAAGTCGGTATAAATT
>JANIIA010000005.1:17633355-17656748 GCA_027478495.1 Erythroxylum alaternifolium
CCTAGATTGGGAAAGTTTTTACTTTCCTAAGTACTAAAAAAAAACCAAACATGATAATATAAGTTTTAAGAAAAAGATTACTTTCCCAAGCAAGAATCCATGCCAGCCAAACAAGGCCTTAAAGATAGAGCAAAGGCTTGGTATCATTCCCTCAACCTAGTTAATGTCCCGACATGGGATCAGTTCGTTCGTACTTTTTTAGACGAGTATTTTCCCCTGACTAAGACCACTAAGATCATCAAGGAAATTACCAACTTCCAGCAAAGTGATGGGGAATCTATTTACGAAGCGTGGGAACGATACAAGGATTTGTAACGAAAATGCCCACACTATAACTTACCCAAGAAATTTTTGTTGCAAACATTCTATAACGATGTAACCCCATAAACGAGAGGCATAATCGACATAACTTTAGGAGGATCACTGATGAGGAAGATAGTAGATGAAGCAGAAGAGCTGATAGAGGAGACGACGAGTAATAGCCACCTGTGGACGAACGAGCGGAGTGGATAAACCACTACCTTTCGAGAACAAAAGGGAATTGTGGTTATTGATCAAATGACAAAAATGCATGCCAAAATTGATAACTTGACTCAACAGTTCAACAATATGAAGGCTTCGTCCTCACCTCCGATAAAATCTGTGCAATTCAAGTGTGAACTCTGTGGACAAATGAACCATAATACGATGGACTTTTTCTTGATGAAGGAAAGTGATCTAGAGTAAGTGAATTATATGGGAGCTCAATATGGATGAGGAGGGGGAAACAATCCCTACTCCAAAACCTATAACCCTAGGTGGAAGAATCACCCTAACTTTTCTTGGATGAACAATGCTAGAGGACAGTTCAGATCTCAAGGAAAATCAGGCTTCCAACAAGATAAACCAAGCTCAATGGAATTCATGTTGGATAAGATTTTAGATAAAATCGGAGGCATGGAGGATGCACACAGGAGGCTTGAAAGCAAATTCAAGCAAGTCACTAAGAACCACGCCTCTTCAATATAAAATCTGAAGGTCCAAGTAGGTCAGCTAATAGAGGCAATTTCTACTCGGAATGTAGGAACCCTTCCAAGCAATACTGAGTCCAACCCAAAGGAATGAATCATGGCTATTACTCAAACCTAAGAAATGAAACTTGGATATGTGAAGGAAAATGGAGAAAAAGGAGAAGGACAAGTAACTATGGAAGTCCTTCTAAGTGAGCTTGTAATTGAGCAAATCAAGGAACCTCGAGTTGAATTTCCATACCCTATTCTAGCTCAGCAAAAGTCAATTGCAAGTAGGGTGACGAGGAATTCTAGGGAGGTTGAATTAAACAAGGTTGAGGACATAACAGAACATCTACAAATAAGGATCACACTAAAGGAACCATTCAAAAAGAAGTTTAAGGAGTGCATAGCAAAAGAAAACCCTAACATAACAGAGAAGAAAGAGGACCCAAGGGATTTTTAGATTCCTTGCAGTATCAATGAAGTCAATATAGATAGGGCATTCATAGATTTGGGAGTGAGTATCAATATGATGCCCTATACCTTTAGTCAAAAATTGAGGTTAGGAGAGTTAGAACCCCACAAAGATGCTAATAAAGATGGCCAACATAACAATTCATCTACCGAAGGGGATTATTAAGGATGTGTAAGTACAAATTGGTAAATTTACCTTTCCTACAGACTTTTATATATTGGATATTGGAGAAAATGTGGAAACCCCTATGGTCCTTGGAAGACCATTCTTGGCCACTACTCGCTCAATAATTGACGTTGATGGGATGAGCTAACTTTGAGGGTAGGAAAGCACCATATAATTAACCTTCAAAGTGTCAAAGAAAGATAACAACTCTCCTCGAGGACAATGGGAAGATATTGAGGATCCTAGGAATGTATTCAGAAAGAAACGATCATGTAGAAGTAAGGCGAAGGAAGGAGAATCACAAGGAAGGTGGAATCTAGGACATGGTAGCTTATGTGCAAATTGTGAGATCAGTGACTGCACTACCATTGCACCAATCATTTGAACCACCGTAAGCAAAATAAGAGCGTTGAGCTACTGACATTAAAAGAAGCGCTATATGGGAGGCAGCCCATGGAATTTTATTTCCTTTGAATTTTAGATAGTTCAAATTCCATAGTTAGGTTGTTTTATTTCCAAATAAAATCGGGAAGGTGGAGGACTTTGACATGAATTTGATGATTGAGGGAGTAAGCAAAAGAAAGGTGAAAGGGCCATAAAGATTTAACTGATTTTAGAAACGTGGAGAAGGAAGAAAGAAGAAAAAAATTAAAATCGATGGAAAAATTATAGGCCATGATCGTGGTAAAAAAAAGGGACATGTGAATGTCATTTTCAATTTTTACTATTTTATGCTCCAATCACCTATATATTCATTTCTAGCTTCACTTTTTCATTCACTTTCATTTTTACTTTATCTCTCTAAGCTTTAAACCTCCAAATACTCTCACTTCTCTTTACCTAAATTTCAAACTTTCAAATTTCTTCTAACTTCTACCCACTTGTAAGCCAGTATGTCGCGAATCAAACAAACAACAAGGTGAGATCAATTAGCAGGGCAAACCTAAGTCTCAGGATGAAGGAAACCTTTCCCGATCTTCTCAGGTAAGGAAGGTACCCACCTTCATTCTCTTCGCAACAAGCAAATTAAGGTTCCAAAGTATTGTCATTTTGAAACTTTAGATAGGTTATAATTGTGAGACAAGGTTGAAAGTTTAACAGAGAGAATTTAAAGGGGACAATTCATTCAATTTTAATTCCCAGTTTACAAAGAACTTACCTTAGAATTCTTTACATCCCTTCAATTCGAATCCAACAAACCTAGGGAATTATGGGTTTATGTTACGGGGATAATTCCCTATGGGCTTGATTATGGCACTTTGCATGAAATTTGTGGTTTCCCCGAGTCATCTGTAGTGGATTAGCATGATGATTTTTGTGTCAGCCCCTACTGGACTAAACTAATTGGGTTAGAGCATTTCGATGCTAAAAATGCACACAACAACATCATCAGGAGCCACGAACACTTGTTTCTGCAAAAATTCATGTGTCAAATCGTTTTTGTCAAAACAGAAACTAATAAGTGTTCAACGAAAGAACTTTTCATATTGTAGGGCATGGATCATAGCATCACAGTTTGCACAACCACCCACATCTTTAACGCAATTATTGTTGTTCTAAAGAAGAGGAGCAATAACTTAGGAACGAGTTACTTGGTTTCGGCCATAGCTAATTACCATAGAGTTAAGTGCAACGGACTCACAGTCTAACGTCTTAAATTCATGAACCATCATCATCTATGGCAAGTAGAAATCCTGAAATCCTATAATATGGAAATTCAAGATATTAGTGCCAAGACATACTTAAAGGGTAGGACTGGTCAAGCGAGTTCAAATGCTCAACAATAATAAGAAGAGGATTTGGCCAGCGAGGAATTTGAGGAAGAAGAAGAAATATAAGAACTGGGATGGAAGAAAGTACTAGATATAATCTCTACAAATACCAAGGTAATTACAAATACACTTGCGAAGAACTCCAGAAGGATGTAGGAGATAGCTCAAACTCAATGATGCCAAAGCTTGGAAATACATTGTATCCATCATTATTTCGAGGCTCAAGGCGTTCAACTGCCACCTCCAACATCATTCCCGCCCCCATCGTCATGAGGCTTTGTTCTAACCGCCCTTTCTTTTTAAATTTAGTCTTATTTTATTTTTTGTTCTAATTTATGTTTCTTCTTTCCATATGTGTTTGTTTGCCCCCTTCTCACATTGAGGACAATGTGTTGTTTAAGTGTGGGGAAGGTTATATGTTTTGTGTTGAATGTGAATTTTGCATGATAGTTATTAAATTGCATTTTGTGAATTGTGTGAATGTGTCAATGACTTAGATGGATTGAAATTGATTTAATTTTGATCATAGTCTACTAGGTTTGTGAACAATCATTAGCTCGCAAAATTAGTGAATTAGGGTCTTTAGATAAATATGAAACTTAATTAGGATTTAATGTTAGTTTTTCACTCTTTAAATTGTCAAATTCATTCATAATTTAAGACATTTCGACTTAATTTAGTGGTAGTATTTTTTGATGGAAACGAGTAGTTAAAGCAACAAGGTAGGCAACAAAAAAATGTTTGTTAATTTTAAATAAATAACTATTCCACTAGCCTTCGAGTTATGGATAGAGCTAGTAGCCAGTTGAGAATGTGATGTAGCTGAGTAATCGGGTTGACATGCATCACAAATGTGTGCCTTCGTATCAAAAGGCCATAATGACGTTCCAACCAAGCAACTTAATATAAAACACGACTTAGTTAAGTAACCAGATCGATATTCATTACCAATGTTTGCCTTCGCGTAAAAAGACTAAATCCATGTTCATAAAATAGTAAATTAAAAATTAAAAATTAAAATAAAAAATAAAAAATAAATATTGTGTGTTTCGAATAAAAAGCTACCAAACTTCTAATAGCTTGACCTTTCGTGGAAACATACTTAGGAGTAGTTACAGAGTATGAATGACCAAAGAATTATTAATGTGTGTGTACAATTGAAAAGGGTAAATAATTTAATACTTAAGTGTGGATTAATTTGTATATTTAGTTTAAAGCTTCAAGATGTGAATTTTGCATCTTAATGATTTGATATACTTGAATGATTGTGTTTAAATTTAAATTTATTTCATGAAGTTGAAGCCATTGTCTCATTACTGCATTGTGTGTTGTGATTTTGTGTATTTGTTGTTTTGTTTGCTTGAGAACAAGTAAACATTTAAGTATGGGGATGTTGATTTAAGTATGAATTGCATCATGTTTTAAAGTTTAATTCATTACGTAGTTAATTGTTAATTCAATCGTTTAGTATATGTTTAGGTTAGAATTGTGTTTATTTATTAATTATTTGTGTTTAAGTGTTTTTATGAGTTATTACAAGTCTTTGAGCTTAATTATTATATTTTTGAGGTACCTTAATGTGTTTTTTAGTGTTTTAGGTCAACATAGAAGAACGGAAAAGTTTCGGAGACATTTGGGCTGAAACAATAGCCCACGATCGTGGCACAATAGACCACGATTGTGATAGAAGCACTAGAGTTAGCCTACAATCGTGGCCCATATACCACGATTGTGACAGAAACCTAAGACACGACTTACGATTGTGGCTTGCTTGCCACGATCATGACAGAAGGCTCGGATGTGGCCCACGATCTTAGCCTATAGAGCCACGTTCATGGCCTACATCGGGAAGACGTACAGACACCTAAAAACGTCAAGTTTTGAGGGAGTTTTTGCACCTTTCGGACCTTAGAAAAATCCTAGGGCTGCCTAAAATACAAAAAGTATATAAAGAATAAGACAAAGAAGATGGAGGAGCTTTTGCATAAGCCACTTTTGGAGATAAACCCTAGAGAGAATTATTGAGAGATTGAGAAAGACAAGAAGGAAGAGAGAAATGGAGAAGAAGCCGACATCGACGTACTTCCCAGATCATAAGTTTCTAACATTGCTGCCTCCAGTCTCCGTTTAGAATCATATTTCCTGTTATTTTCCATTTTTATTATTGTATAGAATTGGAAAAAAAAACAGTTTGATGATAGGATTGTGAATGTTGAGATGTTCTATACTCACTTTCTGGTTTTTTTATCTTTGATTTAATAAAATTTGATTGTTTATTGGAATTATTATGATTGATTTCTGTGATTGCATAATTTACTAGTAGACTGAGAGGGTGAATCGAATAAAAAATAATTAAATTTGGCTAACAAGAGTTAGGTGATTTAATAATAATAAGAAATTAATCAAATTGGTAATTGTATGAAGACAGATCTCGCATAGGTTCCTGATAGTTTATTGGACAACTTCAGATCTAATTAGGGTTTTGGATAGATTGTTAATTGAGAAATTGCAATTTTATATAAACTGATTAGGGTTTATAATTTAGGGTTAATAGTTATAACTCGGGAGAGTGTAATCAACCTTAGGATCATTTAGGACCAATAATCCAATAGTTCATAATCGATTAGGTTAGTGTTAAAGATAGGTAAAAAAATTCCCCTTTCTCTCAATTAATAGTTCCTTTCGGTTGATTCTTGAGTGTGTGTTGCAATTACTACTTTGTTAATATTTTCATAATTGATTCTTGGAATTTAGTTATGTGATTGAATTAAATTCTTGCCTTAGTTTTGTTACATTTTGAATTACTGTGAATTGTTTTGGCCTTAGATTTTATGATTAGATTATCCCTCCTCGTGAGAACGACACCTTAGGTACTACGCAAATGACCTGTACACTTTCAGATTATCGAGGTTATTAATTATAACTTACACAAATTGGAAAACTACGATCCGATAACTTTGGAGACCTCAAGTCAAAGGATCGCTTATATAATCATCACAATGAGAATTTCTATAGATATACAAGTAATGTTTCAAATGGATTTCTCATGTCAAGTCAGTTCAGTAAACATTTTTGCTAATAAGTACCCACACTTTTGTTTAAGTATCTTTATACTTTAGTCTATATAAATTACTACTTCCTTCACAAGGAAAAACATAACGTGTTCTCATTTTTTTATGCTCTATGAATGTCTAGTTTGAATAGAATAGTAACTAGGAACAATTTAGAGATAATACATAAGTGCAATATGAATATCATAATTATAATCTCATTATCATTTCTTTTACAATGTATAATTATCTCATGGAGATATACATGTAAACATGTACAAGATAAAGAATACCTTTAAATTATTTTATCATTAAACTACAACTAATTGATTGGCTGTAGGGCATAAACTAACAATCTCTCATTTGTACTAAGCTAATCGTTTAAGTATCTTATACCATATCACCATATGACAATTATATTAGTGGCTTAATGAGAGAATTCTATGAGATTATCTATAGTGGGCACTTGCTTTAATCTTACAACTTTTATCTTAATTATCATAATAATTAAGAAAAATTGCCTAAATACATCCTTAGATCTTTGAAGAGACCTTAACTTCTTTTGTATGCCCATTGACTCTAGTTTTCTATAGTACATTACGGTCTTGAACAATGCAAGGAACTATATCAAGTTCATTAAAGAACTTATTGATCTAATTAATCATTTCCACTAAATGAAATATATAAATCACGGCTTAATTGGCAACCATTGCTATATTGGAACGTTTCCAATCTTAAATGATATTATTCTTAAGTAAAATATACCTTAATTAGGATTTACTTCTAAAGTAATATCCATCATCTTTAACTCAAATATCAACTTATACATAGAATAATGGATATTGTTAATACTTCACAAGTATATGATATCTCAAATACTAAACATCTTTAGTACACTATCTATGTACTCAGAATAGGTGAACAACTTACAATTTATCTTTATAGATATATTTCCCAGAACTAAGTTTTCTCCTTTTCATATCTTACAAGAGTTGTTCTTAGACAATTATATCTTACAATTGAAAATTAGAATTGTTTCTCTCAATGAGTAATATGTCTCCACATACTCCCATTGAGGAGGACAATTATATTCCCACTAACCTTCTTGTAGACATGATAAATTCATAATTATCTAAAAAAACTATTATAATTCATCATGAAAGTGAATCTTTTAACATCTTGTAGTCTTTTAACTATACATCAAATATATCATCAAAGGAATTAGTTCTAGTTAGATGTATTGTCATAAGATTTGGACCTTTCAAATTTCATCCTACTCTCATTACTTATCTTAAAAAATATTCTCCTATATGTATACATTGAATTAAACAATCTATTCAACAGGTCTGTAAGATTATATCCAACCTTTTGGATATCTCATCACCTTTTATTATCTAATTTAATTATAAACTTAATAGATAATATATGCTTCAACTAAGTATCACATCCCTATATTATTAACTTTGATTCTTTCAAAGATTTAGCATTTCATATCTAATATGAAATCTTGTTAATTGATTCAAATGGAACTATTGAAGGTAAGTCATGGTACTAGGCATAGCTATTGAAAAATACTATTGCATTATACAATATCTCATATTGTATTTTACTCCTTAAATAAATCCATACTCTTATAAATTTATTTGTGAAGGTATTCACTAGAGAATCCCGTTCGCTATAGATAACCAAAAATTTAAAACTCACCACAACAATTTTATTTAACACATATGACTATATCACATAAAGTCATTAGTAATCTGGTGGGAGACTATCTCCCTAGTCACCACTTAACCAAGTGGAATAAGTGCAAAACTTTTTTGTATTTTGATTTTCCGAAAACCAAGATCACTCTAATTTAATAAAGTGATTAATATATAAATCATAATAAAGCATGAATCACAATTCATACCTTTTTTCGAAGCTTAATCCATATCTTATTGTATCCCTCGAACTATTTTTGAAACTGATCCATCTCAACCACTGTAGCCATACAAGTTTCCAGCCTCTAATGGTATCCACAGAACAGGTAAAGAGAACTTTGTAACTTTTACATATAGGGTTAAACAAGAAGTACTAACTCCATTAGAGCTTAAGCCTATTTATAATAAGGTTTGGATGTTTTAGTAATTTAATTGAAAATAATTTCTAATTTTAATTAAACTTTAATTAGAATTACATATAATTATAACTAAATACCAATTATGCCTAAATAATATCTTATATCTCATATTTGATCCTTATTTATAAATATCTCATATTTAATCATAAAGTTTCTCAAACTGTACAATCAAGTCCAACTTGATTTAAATATCTTTGCTATTATCAAACTTTAACTTATTTAAGACCCATTAAGTTCCCAAATATGTTAGCAATGATTATAAATTTTAATTCTAATTTATAATTAGAATTAGATAAATTAAAACTCCTTTTAATTTATCTTTAATTCTCCAATTAAATAATTTTTAATCATATATCAATCTCGATATATGATTAAAGTGATTTTAACTAACCTTTTCGTGCATAATTTTCTAGTAATGTCAAAGTGATTTTAACTAACCTTTTCGTGCATAATTTTCTATATAATTTAATCCTTTCTTCATTCAATAGTTTGAGTAGACATAGAGTATGAAATTAATGTCTACCATATTTTAAGTCCAATCATATTAGTTCTCTGTCATTAGTTATTAATTCAATTAATGAAATTTGTAAACTATTTACAAAATATTATTTTACCTTGGCCAAGGATTTCTCATATTAATACTAATAGAGAAAGACAGAACATTGTGCCTAATTACTTTAGGGTGATGAATCCTATCTTGATCACTTAACAATCTCCATACAATAACATCTAATTAGTATTGAACGACCCATGATTAAATTGATCATAAGGAGTATCAAATCATAGCAAATCTTATACAATATAACTTCAGAGAACTTAAGTTAAAGGATCATTTATACAATCATTATAATGAAAATTTTTATAGACATCTAAATAATGTTCCAAATAGATTTCTCAAATCGGATCAGTTTAGTAAACTTGTTCTTTAACACGTACTCACACATTTGTTTAAATATCTCCATACTTTAGTCTATGAGATCAACTATTTTCTTCATTAAGAAAAACATAATGTGTGCTAGCCTTTTTACATTATATTAATGTCCAGTCTTAATAAAATAATAACTAGGAACAATTTAAGGATAATACATAAATGCAATATGAATCTAATAGTTATAATCTCATTATAATTTCATTTTCAATGATAATTATTTCATGGAATTTATCATGTACGTCGAAAAATGTACAAGATACAGAATGCTTTTAAATTATTTTATCATTAAAATACAACCAATCGATTGCTGTAAGGCATAAACTAACAGTCCCCATGCTTGGTCCTACCTACACTGCCAACCTTGGCTCTTCTTATCGCTAGCCATGTGTCTTCTTTTATGCATATGCTAGCTCGAAGTTGCTTTTCCCTTTGCCACGAACTACCATAGACTCTTCTACCAGCTTGAAGCTGACTGCCATCCACACCACATCGTAGCTCCTCACTTTGTGCAACTCCTGCAATTGATGCCATGCCTTGCCACCATCTCTCTCTTGTTTCTAGCTAGCTATAGCTAAACACACTTTCCAATCATAACTCACCACGATAGTATCTACTTACCTCGCTTGCTACAAAAGCGACGATCCACCATCCCCAACTGTTACTAGCGAGAGTGCGTACAGTAGACTAGGGAGTCTTTAGTGGCTATTTCCCCGCCACTGTTTAAGCTAGACCGTCAACCGCTCAAGGTGCATCTACCACTATCAGCAGCTAACAACTTATTCTAGACACAATAAACCACAAAAATCATATAACCACCTCAAAATCTCAAGAAATTTCCACAACCATTACTGGTATCACTCATTAGTCCCACCTACTGTGACATTTTATAGTTATGTTGCCAATAATTAGGTTTCAAAACCCCATAATGATTAAACAATAATGTTGTCTTACTGTTCTATTGAAAATGGGCTTTGTGTTGTAACATTTCAGAAATTAATCAAATCTTATTTGTTTCTAATTCGATGGTTTAGAGTTAACAAAGCATTAATATGAAATGTTTTCAAATTTAAGTTAAACCTAATTCATTTTAGGTTTAAGGATTTTAATTTTCAATTTCAAACTTAAATATCAATAATAATTAAACATACTTAATCAAGTTAAAGAATTAAAAGATGACTCTGATATTACTATTGGAAAATTATAAAGGGATCGAGTCTCATGTAGAACAACATAAGAAAAAAACATTATTGTTTGATTTTTCAAAAGTCAAAATCATTTAAACTTTATAACATGATTAACATAAAAACATAACAAAACAAAATGCTAGTTTGTACCAGAATGTGAAGCTTGATCCTTTTCTTATTGTTTCTCTTGAACTATTTATGTTCATCTTAACCACTTTATAATGGTATCCACAGAAAATGTTAGGAGAACTCTATAGATATTATAGCTAGGGTTAAATAAGAAGTGATAGCTCCAACCTAAGCCAATTTATAATAGGATTTGGACATTTTAGTAATTTTATCAAAATATATTTTTAATTACATTTCAATTAGAATTACAATTAATTCTAATTAAATACTATTTATACTTCCAATATCTTATATTGGTCCTTATTTATTAAATATCTCATACTTAACTATAAAATTTCTCAAACTTTACAATCAAGTTCAATTTGATTAAAATACCTTTTCTCTCTTCAACCCATTTGTGTGTGTGACTCATTAGGTTTTCAAATATATTGGTAATGACATTTATTGTTGAGACAAGTTTTAATCTATTTAAAAGTCTCAAAATACTGCAAGTGTATAAGTCATGGGTGTAGTATGTGAGGTGTCGATCCCTCAAGGAGTGGTTGAACTAATCTAATTCTAATTTATATAAGGCTATAAAAATTATTAAAAAGAAAAAAAAACTACACAGAAAAGTAAACATATGAAGATGATTGATTGGAATAAAAATTTAAAATTAACACATAATGATAATTAAATTGAGCACCACCAAATTAATGATGGAAATTATGTAAGGAAAATTGGTCAAATATGAGAAGGGGGATTTATCCTATAATCAAATGTTAATATGACTATTTTTTAGTTAATACGGTATCGGTCCTAGACTTTCGAAGGGTGGATTACTCTCTCTCAATTTATAATCATTAAACCCTAAATCATAACCTGTAATTGAATTATGGAATTTGCAATCTCTTAATTAACAAAAAACCCACAATTACAATCAGATCTTAAGCCCTCTAATAGACAACCAGGTCCTCACACAATCAATTAGATTATTTACGTGATCTATTAGATTGTTTAACTCTCATTACCCAATCTAATTGTTTTACTATTAGTTCACTCTCTCGATTTATTATCGAAGCATGAAAATACAATAAATAATCACAACATCCAATGTATTGACATCAAAAGAAATCACGTTAACATTGATTCATGAACAAATCCCTAAAGAAGTTTAGAACATCATTATCAAACCTAAATCCATCACTAACAAATCCATCTTATACATTCAAAAGAAAGAACAATAAAGATGAAATGAAGTCGCTTGGAAGAGTTAGAATCGATCGGGAAGATGGTAGCATAGCAGCCTCCTCCTTCTCTCTTCTTCTTACTCTCTCCTTAGATCTTTTTCGAAGTGGCAGAGGCTGGAGCTCCTTTTAGGGTTATTTTCTTTTTCTTTATATAGTATTTTCCATTTAGGGTAAACCCTACCATGCCAAAAAAGTTATAAAAGTCCCTCGAAAATTTAAGTCCAGAAGGTTGTCCATGTCTTCTGTCACACAGGCCACGCACTAAAGTTTTGCTTCTGTCATGATCGTGGCAAACGAGGCCATGGTCGTGGCCCTGGGTTTTGCTTTGGGCTTCCTCTGAATCTCTTTCATTCTTCGATATTTGACCTGAAATACTAACAAACACGTTAAATGACCTCAAACACATAAAATTAAAGCCCAATAGCATGCTCTAACCCATATAACACTTAAAACACAAAAATTTAACTAAATAAGATAATCTTAACCTAAACATGCACTAATCATTCAATTTAACAACTAAATACATACTAAATTACCCACTAAAACATTATGCAACCTACCACTATCAACATCAACACACTTTAACTTTTGCTTATCCTCAAATAAAAACGAAACAAGCAAAACACAAAATATAAGACACACCTAACCACAAAACACATATATGCAATAATGGTACAATGGTGTTGAACTTTACGAAATAAATTTAACTACAAACACAATCCTTTAAGTTGTTTTAATTTATTAACCTATGAAATCTATGTCTAGGTACTTTGAACTAAATATACATACCAATTAAGACCTTGATGTCAAACTCATTCACTCCTATCACTTGCGTACACACATTGATAATCATTCGGTCCATAAAATTATAACTATTCCTAAGTAGCTTTTCATGAAACTTCGAGCTATTCACTAAGATCGGTAGGATTTATTAAACAATGCACTATTTTTGTTGCTTTTAATTGACATGAACCTAGTTTTTTGACGCGAAGGCAAACATTTGTGATGAATATCCCCCAATTACTCAACTAGGCCATGTTTTTATTAAGCGACTTGGTTGGAATGTCATTATAGTCTTTTGACGCGAAGACAAACATTTGTGTTAATGTCCCTCAGTTACTCAGCTACATCATATTCTCAACTAGCTACTAGCTCTATTCATTAACCGATTTGTTTCAAAAAGGGCTAGTAGAATAGTTATTTATTAAACAAAACACACACTTTTATTATTATTATTTTATTGCCTACCTCATTTCTTTAGCTAATCATTCTCATGAAAAGATACTAACGATGCTACTTATTCGATTGGCATAAAATTATAAATAAATATGGTACATTCCTAGAGTGAATGAACTAACATCGTATCCTAATTAACATGCATATTTAACCGAAACAACCTAGAACACTAACTTCACAAGCTAATAAATCTTAACAACTTAAAAGACTATGTTCAAAGCTAAATCGATTATGTTAAGTCCTAGCCATTGACATATTCACAAGAATCACATCATGCAATCCTAAGCAAAATTAACATACAACATGCAAAATTCACACTCAAATAAAAAATATAGTACACACAACTCTCCCCATATTTGGACAACACATTTTCCTCAACGTGAGAAAAACAAACAAACAATACATAAGTGAGAATAAAAATAACGAAACAAGAGAAACATGAAAACAATTGAAAATAACAATAAAATTAAAAGAAAAGGGTTATAATATAGAATTGTCATGGTGATTGAGGTGGTGATGGTGATGGTCTTAAGAACAAATCCGCTTAACACCGAGATTACTTTCCTTTCTTATAATTGATTTAAGAGAGTAACAGAATTAGTAATCCAACCTAGTCCAAATCATTAAGACTTATTAATAGAATTTAAAAAGAATCTAACTACACAATAATTTCAATCTAACTACTAAACATACTAACTTATAGTCATTAGCTTGACCTTGCATCTTTTGAAACTCAATCAGGATCAATTTTGAGTGGCTTGTTTCCACCCATGTTGCCCAATTTTAGCTTCGTAGCTTGTAAGTAAGCTACAAATTGCAAGATAATCAAAAAGAAAGTATGTATGAAGTTAAGAGGAATAATTAAGTTTAGTAATGTCATTTTAACTAACAAACGGTCAATAAAATAGGGAATAACAAAACTTCCTGAATCTTCTATTGAATCTAGCATCCTATTACAGGGTGATTTGTTCTTGTTCTTCCTCAATCACCCTCGTCTCCTTATCTTCTTTAGCTCCGTGATCAGAGACTTCCTTATATTCTTCAATCCCTATGTCCATTGTTATCTATTCTTCTTCTTCTTGCTCCTTTAAAGATTCGACCACATCAATTTTCCATAATGAGTCACCCTTTTTCTTCTTCTCTTGGTCTCTATAAAGTAGGATTCAACTTGTTTTTTTGATAGTATTTCTAGCTCTTTCCCACTCTTGAGTGTGATAACCTTACATTGCTCTCTTGGATGTACTTTAATGTTGCTCAAACAATTTTCTACACTTCTCTTACAGAATTCACATGTCTCATTTGAAGCTCTAGGTTTTGAATATAGGCATGGTCTTCCATTACTTGCTTAAACTTCTCATTCAGTCTCTTCTGGGCCTCTTCCATGTTCATGAGCTTATCCATGATCTTGTCCAATTTAAAATCCCATGAATTGGACTCATCTTGGTAAAATTCTAATAAGTCTTGATGTCCCATATGAGTCCTTACATTGTTAGACCAATAGAAATCTAGGTAGTTCTACTAACCCGGATTGTACATGTTCAAATAAGAATGATGACTTCCCCCTGACCAAAGTATGCCTCATTAAAGTTCGCAAAGGTCCTTTGCTCCCTATAATGTGTTTCCTCCATCGTTATCCTTTCTATCTCTTATTGACCTTTAACTTTTGTCGATTCCTTATTGTTGCCTTGTGGTGTCCAAATTGATGTACTTTCTACTTTGTGCCTAAAGTTACTTCTCTTCTTTCTTTATCTTTTTTTTGTTTTAATTAATTTCTTGTGATTGGATACCATGATCACAGAGATGGTGAAAATTCCTTAGACTAAAAGAATTAAACTAATCTTACCAACTCCTCGACAATGGCATCAAAAACTTGTTGAGGTAAGTTTTAATTTATTTAAAACCTTTAAAATACTAAAGCGCACAGGTCATGGGTGTAGTATGTGAGGTGTCGATCTCTTAAGGAGTTGTATAAGTAATCTAATTCTAATTTATCTAAGGCCTAAAAAATTATTAAAAGAAAATAAAAACTGCACAGAAAAGTAAATACGTGAAGATGATTGATTGGAATAAAAATGTAAAATTAACACACAAAGAGAATCAAATTGAGCACCACCAAACTAAAATTGGAAATCACATAAAGAAGATTAGCTGAATATGAGAAGGGGATAATCCCATCATCAAATTCTAATATGACTACTTTTGATTTAATACGGTATTAATTTTAGACTTTTGAAGGGTGGATTACTCTCTCTCGATTTATAATCATTAAACCCTAAATCATAACCTTTAATTGAATTATGAAATTTGTAATCTCTCAATTGACAAAAAATCCACAATTACAAAAGATCTTAATCCCTCTAATAGATAACCAGGTCCTCATACGAGATCTCTCTTCGTCTAAATTCTTGATTTGATTGTTTGTATGATCTATTACATTGTTTAACTCTCATTACCCAATCTAATCATTTTGTTACAGTTTGCTGACTCGATTTATTACTAAAGCATGCAAATATAGCAAATAATGACAACACCCAATGTATTAACATCGAAAGAAATCATATTAACATTGATTCAAGTACAAATCCATAAAGAAGTTTAGAACGTCATTATCAAACCCAAATCCATCACTAACAAATCCATCCTATACATTCAAAAGAAAGAACAATAAAAATGAAATGAAATCACTTGGAAGGGTCAGAATCAATCAGGAAGATGATAGCACAGCAACCTCCTCCTTCTCCTCTCCCTTTCTCTCTTGCTCTTCCTTTCTCCTTAGATCTTTCGCAAAGTGGTAGACGTTGGAGCTCATTTTAGGGTTATTTTCTCTTTCTGTATTTAGTATTTTCCATTTAGGGTAAACCTTAGGGTTTTCCCGTGCCTAAAAAGTCTAAAAAGTCCCTAAAAAATTTAAGTCCGATAGGCTGTTTGCGTCTTCTTTCAAGCACATCACGATCGTGACACTAAATTTTTGCTTCCATCACGATCGTGGTAGATGAGATCACAGTCGTGGCCTTAGGTTTTATCAGGATTCCTCCGAATCTCCTCCATTCTTTAATATTTGATCTAAAACACTAACAAACACATCAAGGCACCTCAAACATATAAAATTAAAGTCCAATAGCATGCTTTAACCTATATAACACTCAAAATACAAACATTTAACTAAATAACACAATCCTAACCTAAATATGCACTAATTATTCAATTTAACAACTAAAGACATACTAAACTACCCACTAAAACATTATGCAATCTACCACTATCATATATATATACATATATATATATATATAGTATAACCTTAAATCACATTGAAGATTAGAAAAATTAAACTCCTTTAATTTATCTTTAATTCTCTAATTAAAATTTTATATCCATGGATTAAGATTGAAGTCTGGCAATTCTTCATGATCACTCAAATAAGAAATGTCAAAATAGTTTTGACTAACCTTTTGGTTAGACATATAGTATAAAATCAATGTCTACTTTATTTAACTCTAATCATATTAGTTCCCTATCATTAGTAATTAATTCAATTAATGACATTTTTAAATTATTTTATAAAGTATCATTCCACCTTAGTTAAAGATTTTTCAAATCTAGATAAATAAAGCACAATGAAACATTCACTTTAATCATTTTAAGGTGATAAATCCTATATTGATCACTCAACTATCTCCATATAGTTTACACTATATATGTTAACTACCAACTGAGCAACCTTGACTAAAATAAGCCATAAGTAGTATCAAAATATAACAATACCTATATGAGATACTTTAGTGATCTCAATTCAAAGGATTACTTATATAATCATCATAATGAGAAATTTCATAGATACATAAATAATGTTCCAAATAGATTTCTTATATGAGATCAATTCAATGAACTTGTTATCTAATCAGAACTCACACGTTTGTTTAAGTATCTCCATAATTAGTCTATAAGATTCGAATACTTCCTTTATAAAAAATAAAAAATGTGTGCTAGTCTTTTTACGCTCTATTAATGTCCAGACTCAATAAAACAATGATTATAAACAATTTAGAGATAATGCATAAATACAATATGAATTATATGTTATGATCTTATCATAATTTCATTTGCAATGTAAATTTATCTCATGGATTTTATTATATACATATGAATATGTATAAATTGAAAAATGTCTTTAAATAATTATGCCACTAAACCATAACTAATCGATTGGCTATAGAATATAAACCAACAACTATTACTATATTATGGCATATGTTGGTGGGCCATTTCAATTAGTAAGTTATGATGGAACTTTAACAAGGGAGCTTATTGAAGGGTTTCAAACATTAAAAGTTAGACATTTATAAATTTCTTGCACATGTTGAAATGTCTAAGATACGTTTTAAGGATGCCTTACTAGAGTGACAACATATATCGAGGCAAAAATATAGAGATGACGTGTTAAAATCAGCAGAGAATAATATTGTTTTATACTAGATGATTAGAAATCCTAGTTTAGGAAATATAAAAATATTAACACGTTATAGTCAATGATAAAGCAAGACATACTATCCGGCCGCTAAGTAGATTTGGTATCATATGCTCTTACCATCATTGATGAGGATTCAATTATCTTTTAAAGGACTATTGACAGTTAAGTGAAGGATGGGTAGATGGGTTTTATGATGAAGAAGTGATGTTTCACAAGATCAAGAAATTGATTGCATCTTATTAGATCTTATTGAAAAAGATTCATAGCTTTGAGAATGTAGCTAATACGTTGATAGAGCTCATTGTTATAAAGAAGTTCAAGCATTGATTGGACTTAATTATTGTCTTAAGGTATTATACATAGTTACAACACAATCTATATAAAGCATATATCATAAGCTAGAGATTGTTATATAAGACTCATATATACAAATGTGCAATCTTAGAGTTTGTTGTTTGAACATGGTATATTCACTATATTGGAATATGGTCGTGTTCCATGCTATAGTTTTTTGAAGAGATTTATCTAAAAATACATATTTTTGATGGATTTGAACATTTAAAAGGATAGAATTATGTTTAAGTTGTGTTGAGTTTAGTAAGCGTAAGTTATGTCAAATTGGAACAGTTAAATTTTACATATCAATATACTTGCTATAATCCTAGTTTATATAAAAAAAATTATAATCTTCATCAAGTAATATTTGATAAATTGAAATCAAGTACTCTTAACTCTCAAAGACTTAGGCACACCCAATTATTTGGTTCTCTTTAAAATCTTCTTATTGATCTTATTAGTTTTGCATTCTTCACTATTCTTGCTATATATTATTTCTCAGTAGAAGTTATTTAAATTCTCCTAGTTCAACATTATATACCTAACCTGACTTAAACGTAGCTTCACAGTTAAACTGAGAACAAAAAGAATGGACAAATGATTGGGATATGTATAAAGCATAAACATTGTTGAAGTCTTAAATAACTGCTTCAATACTTCTAAAATTAATTAACTTGGATAAGCTCAAAATTTTCTAATCAAGCTTAAAGGTATTCAAATGAAAACTTAAAGGCAAAAAAATGATTTTAATTAGAACTTATATGGAAATGGGATGATTTTGACCCAAAAAATTTGATGAAAATTTAACTTAAATTCCAACATTTGGTAGCACTTAAAACGAAGGCAAAAGTGTAATTTTACCTAACGTTGGCATTACATTACAATCAAGCGTTAACATTGTCATCGTTCAAATGATTATATCTTTTCTAGTGTTAATATTAATCATCTTTCATTTTTATTATACTTAATTATACCTAATTAAAACTAATAATCAGAATAAATCTATTTCGGTCGGTAAATTTACGACGATCATATCATTTTTGTTAGAATATTACCTACGGATAACACAATCCATCGATGAATTCACGACTAAGTTACTAATGAATATTAACCATTCGTTGGTAAATTTACTGCATTTTATCGACGGAAGTTTGTTGTCCGTTGGTAAATTCACTGCAATTTACTGACGAATTTTATTTTCCATAGGTAAATTTACTAATATTGTTTTTTTAATTTTTCCTGCTTTTAATTTTATTTGATAATGTTATGATTGATGTATAATTTATACAGTTATCTGTTGATAATATATTAATTTGTTTCTACATTTAATTTGTTAAAATAGAAAATTGATTGATAATATAAAGTAAAAGTTATCTTAATTGATAATAAAAAATTATTATCTACAACAATAAGTATTTAATTCATACAAAATGGCTACAACTACGCTATTCATTTGGTGAATGCAAAAGCTCTGAATGTTGTAATGAGGTGCTGCCCTTCCCCTTCAACTCATCCATCTCATTATGGAATTGAGTTATGTACTCTATCGACTGTTGCAATTGAGTTGCTAGTGCCTGTATCGTGCTCCAAAGCTTATGGACTTCATTGAATACGGACTGCCTACTAGATGTTGCTGGATTAGATGTAGAGGATTGCGAATAACATGTGTTTGCAAATAAACCTAAGCCAAAGATCCTTCCATGATGGTCCCTACCACCCACTGCATGAAGATAGCTTTAACTCTCATCAACATCTTTAGACTGCTGAAACTGTCGTCCAATGCTTTCTTATATTTAGTCCCATCAGAAGGCAATGTTTATGTTCATAAGTGATAATTATTAAGCACTAATATTAAATCATAACTTTCACATATATTTATTTTTATACATCTGGTGTTGACGAAGGTCACACCATCATGCTTGAGTATACAAAAAGAGCTGACGGGGTGTAGGCTTCCTGCCCATAGACTTTTCCTGCATCAGAACAAAACAAAATTTTGACAAATTTTTCTCTATTTTTATGATATTTACCTCCTGTTGAACAAAAAAAGAAACTCAACTACACAGCCATATATGACACTAGATATTTATAATATTATCATTCTTTACAATACTATATTTTCATTCCAAAATTCACACATCAAATTAAATTGTAAAATATCAAAGTATAAAAATCATAATATAAGTGTAAAGTGTAGATGCTTACAAGTCTCTCTGCATGCTTGTAGTGGGTAATATATCCTCCAGTATGTACGGGAAGACTCTCTGCTCCCGATCCTCCACGTCTATTGGTAAAATTACGGTCTGAAATGGACATTGCCTCGGGTGATGTCCAATACTGCTGCCAACGGGCTCCATATTTTTTCAAAAATATGAAAAGATCATACACTAGTCTTATGTATAACACCAACAAAGTCTCTATAATGTGTATGCTCTCGTCTCTCCCATACTTTATAAATAATCGCTTCAAATTCAAAATCCCAAAAAATTCTTTATGAAAAAAGGAAAAACATAGGATAAGTATTTATAACCTACAGTATTTATCTAATTAATGTATAAAATTAATTACAAAAAATACAAAAAAATATTTTTTGTACCTTAATGTAGCACCCTACTCCCATAATGCATATTCCCGAACATACCAACGATATTCGAGAATACACTCTACAAGGATGGTGTGTTAGGATGGTCAGTCAAACTCAATACAATTTTTTTTCAAACATCATACACATATTACAGAAATCCAATAATCAATTTCGGCCCATTTTATTCATAAGCTTCATAATCACAATTGTTATTACACTCATTGATCAATCTCATTTACAAACATTTCCAATTTGGGAAGTCATTACAAAACAAAATTTGTCACATATACAAGCTACAGTATTTATGAAATATAATTCAAATATATACAAAAATCACTCAAGACTTGTGTAGATGCAACTGATCCTGACCTCTATCTCTTATTCGATTTCAACGGCTATGTTCTAGTTTGTTTAACTGGGTATCTCCTCTGAGCCTGAAAAACAAGTTACAATTTTGTTAAGTTTTGCGAACTCAATGAACAGACCATCCTCGATGGCTCACTCATATCACATAACACAACAGTTCATACTTGAAATTCACACACCCTTCATGTCATCATATAATGCATATCATTTCACTAATCAATACGTTGAATCACATACACTTTATATTCACTTAATTCACATTTCTAATTCATAGCAAATATATATACAATGCTTATGAGATTCACTTTCAATTGTTACATTGTTCTGACTGAGTGGCTGTAACTGTCCTGTATCCATTATAGATAACGAGCTCATTAATAATTGTCCCTTATCCGTTGGGGATATAGGACTCATTATACATAGTGAGCCTTTGGCTCTTAATCACATTCTGAGCTTTAAGCTCTTTTTCTATCTCTCTATATTCCATATTTTTGGTGTTACTCCACCTAACTCGTTTATCTTTCTTGAATCACTTAAATTCTAATATAGTTCAATTTCATTTATCAAAAGCATCTCAAATCAATTTTGGCCTTCAACCATTTTTAGACCCTCTCCATCTCAACATAAGGGTGGACAATTCATTATGTCATATAACGCCTTATACGTTGTCCTACCGATACCACTATGATAATGATTTTCATAATCGAACTCAATCAGAACTTTATATTGATCTCATGTTCCTAGGAACTCCCAAAATATAAGTTCTAAGTATATCTCCAACATTTAAGACTGTTGGTAATTCAAACATTCAGTCACTTGATTCTACATCCTTAGCCACTAAATGTTGTTTCGGAGTATTCCTACTAGGATGTATAGCATAGGTTGTTATTTGTGCTTTCTCTAATAATCTCTTTGCTCAATCATCTTTATCGGGTACAATACTTTTTACTATAATCACAAAATATCAATTTTCCAATTCAACTCAAAATTTAAATTCATTTCCAATTCTTCAATAAGATTCACAATTTTTAAATCCACTTATGGCTTTTCTAATCCTTTCATATAAAACTAATCTTAAATTCAATATAGTTAATATTACTTCATTTGGCCCCAAATTCAACTCGACGGTCTATGCTCTCTATTGCACTAGATTTTGTAACCACAATATCTAAATTTGTGCTACACTGCTATTGAATTTTCTATTCAATGCATCGGATTACAACACTAGCTTTACTGGGAAAAACTCATTTGTACATCATAATCTGCAAGTAATTCAATCCATTGTCTCAGTCTCATTTTCAATTCTTTCAAACTTAATAATTACCTCAAACTTTAATGATATATATATTTATATATAAATCCAAAATGTTTCACTGTACATATACCATCTCCAAGCTCTCAAAGTAATTACTATTGTAACAAATTATAAATCATTTATCAAATAATTAGCTCGTGAGACTATAATTGTCTTTATGCAAACAAAATTACTTTATTATGTTGCAATAGATTGCATCTTAATCTCTAGTGCAAAACATCATTATATACTACATAATCTCCAAATCCAAAAGATATAATTAACATCGGTGTTATAATTCCTCAAAAGTCTTTTTACATTCATCAGTCCATATAATTGACACATTTTTTCTCAGAAATTTTGCCAAAGGGCAAAGATAAGAAAAAACCCCTTCAACAACCTCTGGTGGTATCTAATATACAGCTAGCTCTAGAAAACCCCGAATCTCATATATATTCCTTGGAGTTTCTCACTTCATCCATGCCTTCACTTTCCTTTTTGAGTCTACCTGTATGCCCTGTCCAAATAGTATATAACTCAAAATGTCATCTATGATCATGGTCACCAATTTATCCAAGTAAGGTTGGGACACTTTGTTCATTAACACCATGTATACTATCGGGCATTTGTTAACCCAAATAGGTATCACCAAGACTCAATGCACGCATATATGTTCCTCGAAATTCTTAAGTAACTAGTTCCTCAAATGGGGTAACATTATCTCATGTTTTTCACAGTCTCCCGATTGATTTATTTTCTCGAATGGTTTTCTCCATTCATTTGGTTTCCTCTAAATTATCATTGACTTATTCTAATGTCTATTCTTTTATACTAGTTTCTCTACACATTTCAAATTATTCACAAGCCTTAATTTTCTAAACATAATCGTCAAATCTAACTTGTACCTTCCGAATATACGAATATAGAGCACATTGTGGACCTAAGTTCTTTTAGCAATAACAATAATATTGTAACACCCCACTCCGCTGGACCCGAACCCGATATCGACAGTGATACCCGAATCCGTGCCCCGCGAGGGTGGCGTGTCACATTACTTCAC
>JANIIA010000005.1:17688908-17704648 GCA_027478495.1 Erythroxylum alaternifolium
AGACGTCCGTAATTGATCCGATCAAGTAGCTGTGCCCAGGGTGCTAGAGGATCATCAATAGGACAAATTCCTATTTCTCCTCCTTTGGCGTGACTCGAACTCAAGACCTCCTTTTTAAAGGAGAGCCTTAAGTGAGGAGATGAAGCCATTAGGCCACTCCTCGTTGTCTGATAGTTAGCAACTTTAGAATCTATTTGGTTGGATATTAATTAATGAAATGAAATAGAACGTAATGGAACGGAATGAAACGAAACGATTTATAATAGAATGAAACATAACACAGTGAAAAGTTGTTTGGGAAGGGTAAAAGAATTCGTAATATAATGTAGTGAACCTTTGTTTAGAAGATGGATGAAAAAGAATGTAACATAGTGAAAAATTATCTGGGAGAGATGAAAAGATTTATAATGTAATGTAATGAACCCTTATTTAGAAGATGGATGGAATGAAATATAATATATAATAAATAACTATTATATCCCTATATTAAAATGATTGTTGCAAGAGATTTAACGCTATGATCTCAAAACAGAAATCATGTCCAATTAAAAAGTCACGATTGTGACTTGTTTTTTTTATATTTTCTATTTAAAAATAATAAAAATTTTAATAAAAGTTTTGTTATTTTATTATTAATTATATACAATTTATTATTAATTATTTAATAAATTTTAGTCTATTATATGTGATTTATATTTAAAATTATTTATTTTTATTTTTTATTTATATAAAAATATATACATAGCACATTAGCAAGGACTCAAGGGTGACACGCACCTTTCAAGACGTGGTGAAAAAGCTGGGCAACATATCAGGTATAAGCAAAAATTTTGCAACATGTCAGGTATGTCTATCCTACCTTTTTTTTACTAATTTTGTCTTTTAAACTTGCATCTCTTAAATAAAGTTTGGTAACTTTTCTGTAAGTGCTATAATTTTAGTTTACTTATTTATTATTACTTTATTCTACTTATTCATTTATTTATTAGGTATCTAGTTATTTTATCACTTTTTATTTATCTATTTATTTTCTAAAATCTTCTTATCACATTTGTAAAGCTTTTTACGTTTTTAATCTTTTAACCCTATTTATTTATGTATTTATTGAAATTTTAGTTACATTGATTTTTTTTTCTGTGTTAATTTTACCTTTTCTCTGTAACCTGCATCATTTATATATTGTCTCATTTGCATGTGGGTCCACCGGAAACAGCCTCTTTACTATGTAGGGGTAAAGCTGCGTACTATCGGACCTTCCCAGACCTTGCTTCATTGCGAGATTTCAGACTGGATGATGATGATGATGATGAAGATGATGAAGCAATGTCTAAAACTAACATCTTTAACACAAGCATTTATTCCTTCTCTTACGAGCTTTTGAGTACGACAGCCTTTATAGAGGCCAACTAACTACAAAGAAATGGGTACAAAGCCCAAAAATTAAGTCAATGGATAGCAGCCCAAGGATAGTGAGCTAATCGCAATTCTTGCACGAGGGACCCAGTCAGTAGTCTTTATCGATATTTTAGGTCTTAGGCAAGCTTTTGATACGGGACATTCCAAGCCTAATCAACCATAAACGTTCACATTTCTTACTCGCAATAATACAGACAAAATCCTAAGAGGATCTTCATGGATAATCTCCAAGGTTTTGCTAAAATTAACAAGATAATCTTATTAGATCCTCAAATCAACTACTACAAGCAGAATTGAAGTTGGTGATCTATTCTCAGTTTGCCTAACAGTTTTTAAGATGCTGATGGAGTCTCATAGGAAAGCTGAGACTCTGAGAGCTCTTATACACCCCCATCTCTACGGCTTCCTTTCTTGTTACTTCTACCTCTTCTTGTTTGTCTGGATTTGGAAGGAAAACTAAGCAACTTCCATTAGGTCAGGCACCAATGTCCTGCCAATTACAGGAAACATAAGTCAGATTGATAAGAAGTACGGACTACCCAGTCCTACTTGGCGTCATACGAACCGTTGTCATGTCCTCTACTTGGGCAACAACCAAGGTCTTTAAACTTCATGAGCCTCAGTGAGGTTTCTAAATTTCATGTGGGAAGCTCTCACACCATTATAAAGATGTGGCTTTTGCACCATGTGCTGATGATGCAGGCCCAGGCAGTGCTGCCAACTCTAGCTTGAGTGATGGGCTTGATACCAGAAGACCTCACCAAGCTATTACGAGAAAAAGTTCACAGGTGCTGTTCAAGTTTCGAGATTAAGTTTAGAATAAATTCCAGTTATTGTTGAGGGAAGTTATACAGGATATAGCTCAGCATTGGTGACGGTCTAGAAATTATTCATTTGTTGAGAATGAGTTTGAAAGTCAAAAGGGTGTCGGGATTTCTGTTATAGAAAGTGAAGCATTCCTATAAATGATGTTATAGGGATTAACGAATGAGGAGGCAATCATTTCTCCAACATCTTAGCTTTTCTGTTTTTCTTTCCTTTCCTAAATTTCTGCTTCTCTTTCTCCCAACATGTTGCCAGTCGTAACAGGTGATTACAGGAGATAGATGAAGAAATTGAGCTCTTTTGCTTGAAGAGTGTTCGGTCATTTGGTTTGTTAATTGTTGGCGAAGAAGCTGATTTGTTGATCAATTCAATCTTTGATCCATCATAATCTTCTACAACTCCGTTTAATCTTCGAGAAGAGAATATAACATTCAGGGGGAAAAAAAAAAGGTTTCGTCAAGTCTATCCTAATAGCGCTTACATGACTCTTTTTTGACTGCAGATTGTTCACTTTCTTTCGTTACTGAGAAGCTAAGCTAAGCTACCAGGAGATTGGATACCCCATGAATCTGAGTTGGAGGCGAAGGGATATTTTGTATAATGAGAATCAAGTTTTATAACAAAATCTTGCTTTCTATCCGGAATTATTAATCACTCTCATCTTCTTCCTCACGTGCAAAATAAAAATTCGTTTGGTTTTTATAACAATATTACTCGTTTCCTATTACCAACTAGTTGACCTGCGTGGTCATACTTTGATATTATATATGTGCCATCCTCATAAATGAAATGAAGCCAAAGTTTAACAAAATAGTTTTAGCAACATCAGATCAGCTTATGTTACTGGAAATTAACTATCTTACCCTGTTCTTCCTACTGAATCGACTTATTCAATATAATATCTTGGCCTTGGGCCATCTTTCGTGATTCCATAAGAAAATGGACATTTTCAAACTTGATGACTAAAGTTTGGATTCTGCGCTTGAGATGTATATTTATGGGATAACACTTTTAATTAACATGTGGTCTATTGTTTTTAATGTTTTAAAAAGGGGAAAATTTGGAAATAAGTCTCACCTGTTCCAATTCCATTGTATGGCATCCAAGTTTTCTCCATTTCTCTCTCTCTCTATCTCTTCTTAAATGAAAGGAAATCGACCGTAACCTTAGAATTTTCCTTCCTAAACTTTTTGGCCATTAATCAATATTACAAAGACTTTGTTTGAGAAATTGGGCTCTTAAACTCTCGGTAATAGTTAACATAATGAGACTAATATAGGAGGAAAAGCTACTAGCACTAGCTGTTGTTTAAACTTAGAAACAATCAGAATTTAATCTTAACTAAATGATTATAAGTCCTAAATAATTAAAAGAAATAAAAATATGTGTGGTTAAATAATAAGGTGGGTAGTTAGTATGCAGCTGGTTGATTTACGGTCGTCTCCAGTAATCTATGGTTATACACAAGCTACAAGAATAAAAGAGAAATACGTATCCTCTTCCCTCCGGGTTAGCAGTACCAAACTCCACAACCAATCAATTTGGTTTGGACTATATTCCTAAATAATTAATTTCTTCGGTTTTAATTTAATAATTATTAATAAACCTGAACAAAAGTAAGAATAGTTGTTGAAGAATAAATTCATTAACTTATTATGAAAAGTTCCTTTTAAAATACTACTCATGTTTTTTAAAAAAATATATAGATTGATTCATTTCAGTTAACAATTGTTCTATTTTTGGGGTTGAATGAATGGCGAATTTCAACTATTCATTTCAGGGTAATTTGAGAATTTAATCAAATCATGTCTATCTGATGAAAATTAAGGATACTTTCTAAAAAATAGTAGGTGTTGGATTTTAACAGATATTCACTGAAAACTCCCATCTAGATATATATACTTACTTACCAAACGCTACCTGATTAGCTTCCCTACTGACTTACAACTATTTGCCTTCGCAATTTTTTTTTTGAAAAATTAAATTTTATTAAATAAATGAGAATGTTTATACCACAAGGGTCTCACTCACGCAAGACAGCCCTCTGAAAATACTAACACAAAAAACCTAACGATGACCTATAAGAAAAAAAACAAATACTGATCGTTTGATAATTAAGATATTTTTCACTATTTCCCTTACAAATTATTTTTACAAAAAAGTAACTTTTTTAAATCGTTGGGTACTTCATTTTTTGACAACAGATTACCACCTAAATACAAAAGTAAATAGTATTTAATTGTTGTATACTCTTGACATCTTGCTTGAATCATTCAATATTAATGCCTCCATACACGATTGCAATATTTTTGACCATTTCAACTTTTATCGTGTTTCCTTCTATTTGACGTGGCTGTTTGGTAAATTATTTATTTCCACATTCAAGGGCAGTTACCAATTCGAGTTAAAACGCTCCGTTTCGTTAACCAAACGTCGGATACTTCAATCACGGTTAATCTCACTTAACTATGGTTAAGATGTCTACTCGTTTTTAAACCTGACCTCAATGCAAGTGAGAGAAAATAATAGAAACTGAAATTCTTTCTCTAGAGATAGGAAGAGGATAGTTCCTTCTTCTTCATACTTCTAGCTCAGAGGATATGGCTATTTACGTCGACGAAGAAGATGTGTTCAAATGTCCAAAACACCATTCTCGACGGCGCCGCATCGGAATCTGCCACCACTGCCTTCGCCACCGCCTTGCTTCTCTCTGCCCGGACTGCGCCTGCGAGCGGCCCTGTAACTGCTACGCCTCCTCCTCTGGCTCCTCTTTCTCATCTCTCTCTCGCATCTCAGCCGCCACAGCCGATGGAATCGGAGCCGTCGGCCGCGTCTCATCTCTCATCGAGAGCGAGCCTGCGTTCCGACGATCGAGATCCGTCACGGTCTCGTTCCTCCGGTCGAAGCCGGCTGATAGCAATGAGTACTCGTTCCGTAAAGAGAGTTTTAACAGAACGCCGTCGTCTTCCGGCTTCTGGTCTCTGTTTAAGAGCAGCAGTGGCAACAAGAGTAAAAGAGTGGACGGAGAGGTGAGTGAGAGTAACAGTACAAGTAACAAGAGCGTTGATGAGGAGGAGAGGAGGAGAATGATGAGGAAATCGAGGTCGCTCTCCGTGCCGTCGGATTCAGGCGTCGCCAAAGTCAAATCAACGAAGAGTAAGGGTTGGCATTTTCCGAGTCCGATCAAGGTTTTCCGGCAATCAATTTCTAGAGGATTGACTTACGAAAGGTCTCCCTTGCACAGAGGCTAATGATATTTTCAAAATTTGTATAGCGTTCGACTAAAAACTAATAATCGAAAATAATTAACCGAAGGTTTTAGTTAATAGGTTTTATATATTGAGGTGAATGTTTGTTGAAGGAAAGGAATGGAGCTTTGAAATCAAATACAAAAGGTATGGTTATTGAATGCTTTATCGCATAAATTTTTAGCGTTACTTTTTTGGTGGTTATTATTGTTGGAAAATTAGATCTTAATTTTGTATAGTGGATTGATTGATTGATATCATTAGTTGTGATTAGTGTTTGTTGTACCAAAATGTAAATAAAGAGTAGGGAGTTGGTTACATGCTGTTTATGATTGGGAGTGTGGTTAAATGCTTCTTGCAAATCAAATACATGTAAATGTTGTTGGAATTGAAATTAGAAGTTCCGCAATTTCTCTAAACTTATTTCAATTTTAATCATTAAATGACTTAATTGTACATATAAAAAGTAACATTAATAATTATTTCAAAAACAATAAAAAAAGTTGACTTGTGGCGGGAGCACAGAAAGTTGAGTGTGTGTCTGATGGGAATTACTTGTGAAAAAGAAAGCTAGTTGTTGCAATTGCTTCTGATATTCATATTTTCCTATATGTGTATAATTAGACACTAATCAAACCGTAACCCTGTGCACTGGCTCTAAAAGGCTCCTCGGGTGTTTTTGACTGACGCTAGCAAAAGAAAAAGGATGGTCGAAGGCAGCTGCGTGCATTGGCAAGGGAACTGAATGCCCAATGCATTTTTACCTACTTTATATTTTTTGTTTAAAATTCTAAAAAGTTTTGGATTCACAATCAGAAGTTATCTTCTCTTGGATGCGTGGATCATTATCATTACTTGCTCGGAGGACCAATGCCTCATTATGCGTCTATGGATATAATTCCATTGAGTATTAGTATTATTGGGTACAAGTGGTTGGTTTTAATCCCCACACAAAACAAAACGAAAAAAATAAAAGAGGAAAATGGTCGTCTCACTCAATCCACAATAACTAGTACAAAAGTTGAAAAAGAATTGCATGTCCGTTGCGGATATTTTGTAATAATAAAAAAAATTCACACAAATAAATCAATAATTAACCCTGGCGTTTCAATTATTAAAAAAAATTATTAAATTTCAAGTTTGAATCCCGATAATTAAGTTTTGGAAATTGGATTATCGTCAATGGATCTTAACTGATCTTACATGTCATGTAAACCATAAAATGCGGGTAGGATTAGGAAAGAACATGTGAATTAAGATACGGAACAAATTTAGAACTTTCTCTTTCACAACTGAATTGGCCAAGCATATTCATTTTAAATCTTCTGGAGGTTAGCAGTTGGACCAGTCCCTAATACCTTGATTTAGATCACTTATTCACATGCTTCCTGAATTATCACTAATTTATTATTCAATGGGCTTCACTCCCAGAAGAGAATCTTCAAGCGGATACCAATATCATCACTCTCACACGTAGGATTATCATTAACCAAATCAGTGGAATGGAATCTCGCCACATGCATATTGGCAAGTCAATGTTTAAAGAAGAAATCAGTTCTGTTAGTGGTGCGATCATGTGGATGCAGATATGTTTTTGTTTGGATTTTATTATTAAATTTTATGTATAGAAGAGGACACCAGTCTCTTATCTTCGTTCACATGCAAATAGGGGGTCACAACCTAGCTAAATAACGTTAGGGAACCTCTACAATAATGGTATCTCATTTATTCATGTTAAAAGCCTAAACTTAAGAATTTTTCGTATGATATGTATTCTCATTACAATATTACTACAGCATTGTCTGAACTTGAATTGTTGCAAATTAGCAACGTCCACTCACGTCCTAAATCAAATTATCTAAATTGTTTCTTCAAGCATTTTGTAAAGATGATAATGTTTTCGTAACATAAAGAATATGACATTGTGAGGGAAAAAAAGTTAGAAAAATAACTTGGGATGAAATCCGTAATCACCACTATACACATGCTTAAGATAAACTATAAATACGAAAATGTAATATACAAACAAACTGAGACATCAACCATTTCCGTCTAGTTGTAATGATGAGTAGTGTGAATAGGAATAGCATTTCAAACTTTAATTGGCGACAAAGATTGATTCCAAAACCGCTGGCACCATTTACAAGATAAGTCCAGCTAAACAGTTGTATAATCCTTTTTTTTTTTCGGTAAGGAGTTGTATAATCCTTTCTATCACACGTATACTTCCATCTTTTTCAGCTTATAATAGCACTGTTTCCCACACGCCCGGACCACTACGCAACAACGAAGTTTTTGACTTCCTGCCTCCCTTTTTTCTGGGTTATTGGTATATTTGGTTCTCATTTTCATCTGTTTTGTAATAAACAAGTTGTTCCCTTAGATCAATACATATCTTCCTTCTTTTGACCAGTTCATGCCCTCTATCTTAAACTAATTCAGAAAAATATCTAAATATAAGTATCAACAAATTGCTTTACATTTCACTTGACCGCTAAACAAACATAAGTAAAGTTCCTAAAAGGAGATAAATTTACCTATATCTTGAATTTCATGCATAAAATTGAAACCCTAGCTAGATAAATATATTTGTGCTTGTTCGTATGAAATTTGTTGCTCAAAATATAAGAAAACAAAATCATGTCCAACTAGAAAATCTTAAAATTTTGGATATTCCTATGTGTATCAGATTATACCAACAGATTAGCTTCAGTTGTACTAAAATAAACCATAAAAATAAATAATATTGTCAATACGAACCGTTTCTGAAAAATGAGTATTTTACAATGTTATCTTAAATCCAAGGAAATAGTAAAGGAAAAAGTCTTTTTTTTTTTCCTTTTGTTTTTTAAGTTGACTTGAACCCAAGCCTCCAACTTCGGAGGGGAATATTAAAACTTCTCTTGTTTCCCTTCAACTTAGCAAAGACAGATTAAAAGTGTAAAATTTATACTTGTAGTCTTTCTTTGTTGTAAAGAAGAGGATATGTTTTTTTTAAAAATATTTTAATAAAACTTCACTAAGACGTCATTAACTTGTCACCCTATACCATTTTTTTAAAAAGGAAAACATTGAAACTCATGAATAATCCAATCACCAAAGGAAAAGATATAAAGGGTAGATTCATTAGACAAAAGGGAAGCCAAGAGGAAAAGCAAGGGTGTTATGGGTTTGAAATGTATAGGGCTGTATTATTGTGAAGAGAATCTTGGGTGGATAATGATACAATTCAAACCCAAAAAGCCTACAATAGAAAATAAAAGGGTCTTTCCCTCGTTTGACACATCCCCTATGATTGTTCCAGTCTAGCAGAGCTTGCTTTTAAGAAACATCCAACCAAACAGAAACAAATGATAAAAACGCTTCACAGACTTATTGCAGTCTGTAAAAGTCCAGGGCTCAGAATTGTCGAAGGGTCCCCCACAATTTCGCTCTTGTCAAGCTCATGTACTATTTGCTTTATGTTCTCAGACATAACCATTATTATCTACTTTTGTACATGTATTCTACGCAATGGATTTGGATTCTTAAGTCTTAACCCTACTTTTGTCCTCGATACATCAGATAGTAGTGTGGCCAAGCCCCTAACCAAAGAAAATCTTGTAGGAAAATGTAGTATAGGTCATGAAGGCATGTTGAATTGGCTAATACAAAAGTATGATGCAGACTAATATTGCATAAGCCAAAAATATATTAAAAAGATGCTACGTACCATGTATTTCAATAAAAGCGTGGTGAGTACTGTTTAATTTTAAGGAGCTTTGACTATGTAAGCCACTATCCTTTGAATATGAATTAGTCAGCTCCACAGAGCACAAGTCATTACGAAGAAGTTGAGCTTTTCTTAACTTCTTAAATCTCTCTGTTTCTTGAATATATATAAGCCACCAAACTGGAAACAAGAGAAGAAAAAGGGATACGGACACCAATGACATTTCGAACATACCATCATAAGTTCACTTAAAATTCATTTTCAAGTCAGTTTGGTCGAGAGAGTCTGCTTTTTTGTTGTTTTATATCACATTAATTACAAATAGAGTAAGGTGACACGAACCTATAAGTTCGCTTAAAATTCATTTTCACGTCAGTTTGGTCCAAAGAGTCCGCCTTTTTTGTTGTTTTATATCATATTAATTACAAATGGAGGAAGGTGACACGAACTTATTCTTTAAAAAAATAAATTTCTTTGACTTTTGATCTTAGTACGTCATGTTTTGGCAGCCAAAGACGAAGGACAGAAGCCAGCAATATGGTTGCATTCCCAAGAGTAAGCACATTGAATAGACCTGACAACACAATACAATGGAGTCATCAGGAAAAATATACTTATTAATTAATGTAACTTGTACAACAATAATCACATAATATATTCTGATGGTCCATAAAATATTTCAATTAAGATGTTTAGTGAGATAGACAACAAAATCGATCATTAGAATTGACAAAAGTACAGCAATCATAAAGGTAGAATAAGATAAAATGTGTACAGAAGGAAACATGCAGGTAGACAATATGAGCTTTGAATTTGGGATACTTGTTGGAGTGCAATGTACAGGCAGAAGGTACTGAGTTCGTGCCAATCTTTGCACCATTCCTGTCTTCTCTGCTCGGCCCTTTGGAATGGTCCCTTCAATCACCAGTCTTTTGTACATACACGTTGTAGAAAAAATTAAAACGATTCTGAAAATTCTACTCTTGTAGTTTCCACCCCCAACTCATCTTGACGCCAGAAAAGTTGAAAAAGTAGTTTGTTATTTAAATAATAAAAACCCTTCAATTCTAAGTTTACAAGAAGAATTTTAATATTTTTCTATTTCATTGTTTATTTATTAATTTAGTTTATTATTTAAGATTTGATTGAGGTGCAATTCTTCTTCTTTTTAGTTGTTATAACAAGGATTCTATTAAATTACAACCTAGCTTTATCTTATAATAACAAGTTAACATAATTCAATTAATTAAAGCGTCCTTATAATATGTGCATTTTGATTTTTAATTTTACTTTTAAAATTTATCAGTTATATATGACAAAATTGAAATTAATTTAACAAAAAATAAAAGAATTAAAACAAATTTAAAAACCAAATTAGCTTAAGACAATTTGAACTTTATTCCTGATTCAAGACTACCTTTTACATAATTACTTTTATTTAACACCCTGTTATCCCTACCCCCCTCTGTGAATTTTGTTTGGCTCCAAAAGGACTTGTTTTTGTTGCTTCTTATATTGCTTCAACCCTTTGGTTACGGAGATGTAGCATTCTATTGATTCCGCTATAAACAAAATTAATAATTAGCTTGAAATTTATAATTCTGCATTGGATTATCCAAAACTATGCCTGTGGAGTTGTCTTAGTAGTAAAACACGCTTGCTCCCCGCCTTAAAACGCGTTTCTTTAATGCACTGAGGTTTACAAAAATCAGATCAGACAGAGACCTTGCTAAGAGGATAAATATTCTTAATTCACCTTCTTAGTATTATCCTTTTGACTTCCACATAGGTATATATTTGTGGAAGTGATTATGAATACCTAACTCATTTATCTAGCATCAATTTTAAAAAGTGACTACAGAACTCAAAATTCTATCCTTAGGAAGATAGATAATGAAGAAAATAAATTTATTGATATAATAGGAAAGTTAAGTAAAACGTGACTCAGTATATAAATAAGTATCACAATAGTAAATGTCACGGAGACACTCTGACGCTAGCAATAACAATCATCCACCTCATTATGTTGGCGTTTGTTTATGCTCGTAATGATTGAGACTAATTTTGGATGTTAATAAATATTTAATTCTGCATGTAAATCTAATTAAGTAGATATAAGGTTGTGTACTATAAGATCTTTTCAAATCTTGCGTTAGTATGAGATTCAAATGATAATAATGATGAACAAATATTCAGTTCTAATGACAGTTCTAGTTGTTAATAAATATTACATCTTTTTACCATTATATTTATGTTAATACTAGATAAAATCATTAAGATAGATATATGTGTAGCATGAATAACATATAGATTTTATAGCATCTAGATATCTACATTCTTTATATAATATGAATACTTCTGGTTCATTTAATTATATTCTTGTTGGAGTTGAACGAGGAAAAAGCATCCGTTTGATTCTTTTGGAAGATGACTCTATGAAAAATTCACATGCCCAAAACAAGCAATCTGATTGGTATAGTGATGATCTAAGAACTACAATGGCTAATATTCTATTCTTTTAGAGAATATTAATAAGATGTAAAATTTATTTTCTTAATCTAGCTAGTTGTTTTTATGAGTATTGGAGTAATAGCAGGGATATGCATTGAAATGACATTGCACTAGATAAACCTTCAACTTTTGGTCTTTTCAAATTGATTCAATTGTAAAATCAAAGTATTACGACATTGTATCTGGAGAATAGTCAGTTTATCTTTATATAACATTTATTTAATTAAATTATTGATTTTATTTCAAAAATATATATATTATGGTAAAATTAACTTCCATCTTCTTTAAAAAAGACAATAAATCCAATAGATTTAGACAATGCTTCTTTATTTCTATAACACCTATGCTAAAATGTTCGATTTGCATAAGGTCTTCATGATTGGTATTCCAAAAGTTGGGATAATGTATGTATTAAGATTTTATGAGTCAATTTTGATTGGTCAATAAAATATATTTTAATATTATCTCTTTTTATTACATATAAAATTTTGTTTGTATTCAACTCACAGTAAGACGATTTCTTCTAACTTAGACATATTTCCTCCACCTCTTTTGGAGATGTCAGTATTATCCTGAGTTGTAGTTGGAATTGCAAAATCATAATTTTTATTAATTGAGGACACTTTTTATCTTATATTTGTAGTCTTACGTTATAATTCTTGTGACAAAATCGAGCTTATGTTTACAAATAAGATTGCAATGTATATATATTTGAGCTATGCTAAAGTGTCCTTTCTTATAAATGTATCCAAAACGATATTAATTAAGACTAAAATGTCGATAATAATAAATAATTTAATTTAAAATTAGTATTAATTATCTGTATAATAAATGTAAAACATTCATATTACAAAATGAATTTGTTAAATTTCTCACTTATCAGAAATTTTATTAATTGTAAAATTCACTTATACGAGAATTCCATGAATAATGTTTCTAATTTGATTTCACTAAAATTTTTCATATGAAGAATTGAGGTTATTATCAATATTGTAAAAGACCATTTATTTGGTTATTTTTTTATAGAACATACTATACATTAGAGTTGTAAATATCATACGACAATTTGTCTTAATTATAGTATTAGTACAGTATAATATAAGCACTTTTCAATATTAAATAATATTTCAAATCATTTTTAAAAATTATAAAATAGTCTTATTCTATATAATAAAAATTTAATCCCCTGTTATATATAGTTAAAATTAAAAATATTTTAGGTTTTGACTTAATAGTTCAACCTATTAAAAATAAATAAAATTTTTTTGTTTTCTAAATAATAACTATTAACTAAATATTTTATGTTAAAAATATTCAAATACATGGTTATATTTTAAATGTAATTTTAATATTTTATAATTTATAATTCTCAGTCAATATTTCGGTCTCCATCGTTGTCAAAATTTTGCAATAAATCCCAATATGAATATTTGATAAAGTAAAACTCATTTTAATTAGAACTAATTTTTATTTGATGCGTTGCGGATTGACCACTACGAGTACACATAAGTTATTAATACTAAAGTTCTTCACCAGAGTTGTTTGCTGGTTAAAAAGTGTCAGGTTAAGACATGTAATCAATTTCTAAAGAAATAAGATTTGACTTAAGTGAGCATTAATATAGAGAATGAACACTAAATCTAAATTGTATATTTAATTAAGATGTTAATTGATTATACAAAAAGTTGGATGCGAAAAGTTATTTTAATATTTTAGATAAGAAGTGACTGAATATTAATATTTAAATATAATAAATTAATTAAAATTTAACAATAAATTGGATGATTTTAACTTAGTAATTACAAATAGTTTAGGTTAATATCTTCTATTATCATCAAAATATTAAAAAATAATCAGTCACAAACACGTGAGTATTTTATATTTAAATATTATATTACCGGGCACCGCACCATTAAAAACAAGTAAAGGGCATGCTAAAAAACTACTTTTGAAGAAACTAAAATGTACAACTAATGACATAGGACCCACGTCCACGTGGGGCTTCAGAGAACAACAACTCATGTGGTGCAATGGCAATGCCCAGCCTTGCACGTGATGCCGTCGTTTTCGGATTGGTTGAGATAAAACAGTCAGAGACATCAAATTAACTTTAATTTATAAAATTTTTATTTGGCCTTAACCTCTTTACGAAGTGTTTTTTTTTTTTGGGATGTTTCGATTTGCTTACTGACGCTTTCTCTCAGAATTGTTTTGCCCCACAATCTGCGACACAGATAAGCCACACTAGACACTACCTGCCCACCAAGCTTTCCTCCCCTCCAAGTTGAAAGTTTTCCAATCCAACCTCAGCTTCCCATGTCAAAAGAAGTAGAAACTTGAAAATGAAAGCTTCTCATATATTACTATGCACAATGTTCTATGGTAAGAATCAAAATGTGTAAACCACTCATTGAGTGGTGACGAACCTCAAAACATAAATAGAGACAAAATCCCAACACGAGTCTTAAACTAAGAATGAAATTTATGAAAATACTCTTACTAAGAACAGCAAATTACAGAAAAGTAAAACAATCTTCAACAAGGTCAAAACAATGGATTTTGACCTTAATGGATGCAATGCAATCGTGTTTAGACGATTAAGACATCGTCAGGTTCAAAAAGTACTTTTCATTGATATGTGTGATAAGGGTTAAGTTCTAAAACTCTACTGCATTAAAAGTTAACTCTGGGTTAAAACTTGAAACTAAAATACACTTTTAAGAAGTCCAGAACTTTTGTCCAATTTAATCCTATCCTATTATATGCAAGATAAAAACGACGTCCTTATTAGTTAAATTTTAAAGATGCAATTACTCTTCTATCTAACTCAAATTATTCTGTCTTATTAGCTAAGCCGCGAACGAACCGATGTTGTCTCTGCTCTCTCCTCTCTCCTCTTCTTCAAAAATTAATGAATTATGATGAATAAGACATTTACCTATCTTCTTTCTAACTTCAGAAAGCATTTACCTCTCTTTTTCTTAGTATGAGGTCGCTAAATTTATTTGAGAAAGTGAAGCATGCACGGTCATGCGGCATAATACACAGCCGTGCAGTAGGCTTAACGGACGGTCGTGCATGTGCTACAAGGTCGTGCGTTATGTCGCACAGCCGTGCATGCTCTACTTTATAATTAATTAATTTTATTAAGGAATTAAAATGAAAATTAACATATTACCAAAATACAATATTAATAAATTCTTTACAAATTAAATTAGGATAATGATGATGATTGTAATGTTTGTTATTTCCAAAGCGTTTTTTTATTACATTAGGTATCCAATCTTAGCCAGACTAATCCTAAGCTCTTAAGACCCCATCCCAAGAACCCTAGACGATGTAAATCTGGAACTCCAAGATCCCTTATGTTCCTACGTAGCCTGTACACTTTTGTTCAAAAGGAGTCGTCACACACTTGATTGGTCAACTACTAATTGATTGCTGGCCCTGCTCAGCATCAGCTTCTCAGCAACCCTCAGGTTCCCTAGTAGCTTCAATTCCCACATTGCCGCTGGAAGTGAGACATCCGTAATTGATCTGATCAAAGAGCTTTGCCAGGGGGCTAGAGGATCATCAATAGGACAAATTTTCCATTTCTCCTCCTTTTGCGTGACTCGAACTTAAGATCTCCTGTAAGGGAGAGCCTTAACTGAGGAGCTTACACCATTATGCCACTCCTCGTTGTCAATTCCAAAGCAATTTTTAGTAACATTTTCTGCCATTTAACTTATTTGTTTATCTGATTTTCAGAATCTTTATTTTCTTCAAGCATATTAACTTATAACAACATTTGAAGAATGACATTTGACAAATCACAGTAGAAAAAGAAAGGTAATATTTTGACGATTTTAAGTATCTTCTTAATTAATTTTTGTTTGTTCTTTTTGTTAGTATTAGGGGTGGGCAAAAAAATCGAAAAAACTGAACCAACCCGAAAAACCGACGAAACTGGGCCAAACCACAGCATTCTTTTTTCAACAATGACTTGATAATGAAACCAAAATGAATACTAAGGAGAATTTCATAAA
>JANIIA010000005.1:17704748-17730703 GCA_027478495.1 Erythroxylum alaternifolium
AAGGAGAGTGGCATATGGGCAGTGTACAAAAATTAAGAGAGGTGTGAGGAGAGAGAGAGAAAAAAAAAGAGAGAGAGGCACACAAAAATATTTTGTGTATTTTTGTGAGTGTAGTTTTCTCCTTGTAATTTTCCAATTTTCTTGTAGTAAAATTCTTCTTTCCTTGTCCGTAGTTTTTACCCTAATTTAGGGGGATTTTTTACGTAAAATCTGTGTTCATTACTATTCCCTTCAGTCCTATTTAGCTGCGAACCTGCTCTAATCCGGTTGATTTTCACAACATCCCTACCATAGATCCCTTTTCTAATAATGCAAGTGCCATAAGAATCTGTAAGTTCAAAATTTTCGGCATGTTACATAAAGAGCTAATTGATTTCATCAAACACAAGCATTATTTTGGGGGCAATATACTTGGACAGCAGAGGTACCTCAAATATTTGTTTATGAGAACCAAGTAGAATTCAAAGTTTTTGTTTTCTAATTTGATCCCAAGTTCTCACCAGCTGTTTTTAATCATAAACTAGTTTTCTTAATATTATGGCAAACTAAGAAATACAACTTGCGGATCTGCGAAAAAAAAAATATGCATAGCAGATGGAACGTTTCATAACAACTGAAACTACCCGATGATAACTTTCAACTTCTAGTCGCTTTAATAAAAGCATAACTGCGACAAAGGATCCCAAACATTAATGCAACCAGTTCATTGTTGAGAATTTACCTTGCGTACAAGCTCTATAAAACACTGCTGAACATTTTGTCTGGTTTTAGCACTACATTCAAAAAATGAGCATTTTCGCTTCCAAGCAAGAGCCATTCCGTCTTCTCTATTCACTGCTCTTTCAGTGTCCTGAAAGGTATTCCGTTAATTAGAAAGGCATACTACTTCTCAAAAGTATACAAATATGTATAACAAATAAGAATTTTGCAATTTCAAATTCCCAAACACTATATTTCATCAACAGACTTAGTTTATACACCATACGTACCACACTAAGTAGGAAAGAGTGATGAGTGGAAACCGCTCGACTTACCCTATCAACTTTGTTCCCTACTAGAAATTTGATAGATTCAGGATTAGTGGAGTAAAGCTCTACTTCCTTTGCCCAGATGTCTGTTAAGTTTAAAAAGCCTTCTCGTTGTGTCATATCATAAACTACAGCAGACATATCATGCACATTGATCAGAATTCAATGCTATTGTATTTTGATTACAAAAGCATAGTAACACCAGAGAACAGTGGAGAAAAGGACGTATTTGTTGGACAATCGGGTAGGGATCTGATCCCGACCGCAGCGAAATAATTACGAAACTTTTTCGTAAGCTTTGATTTTCCGAAAACCAAGATCCTTTTAATTCTATAAAATGATTAAAATAAATCATAATAAAACGGAAACTTAAATCGTACCTTATTTTAAAGCTTGATATTAATCTTGTCGTATCCCTCGAACCGTTCCCGAAACTGATCCGCCTCAACCACAGTAGCCGCATAAGTATCTGGCCTCTAACGGTATTCACAGAACAGGTTGAGAGAACTCTGTAACTCTTACATAGAGGGTTAAGCATGAAGTGCTAGCTCCATAGAGCTTAAGCCTACTTATAATAAGCTTTGGACGTTTTAGTAATTTAATTAAAATTAATTCTAATTTCAATTAAACTTTAATTAGAATTACTAATAATTCTAATTAGATACCAATTATGCCCATATAAGATTCAATATCTCATATTGATCCTTATTTATTAAATATCTTATATTTAATCATAAAGTTTCTCAAACTTTACAATCAAGTCCATCTTAATTAAATTAACTTTTCTCTCTTCAACCAATTCTATATGTGAGACTCATTAGGTTCCTAAATATGTTGGCAATAATTATAAATTATAATTATAATTCATAATTAGAATTAGATAAATTAAAACTCCTTTTAATTTATCTTTGATTCTCCAATTAAACAATTTATAATCACAGATCAAGATTGGCGTCTAGCAACACATTATGACTACCTAATCATTTAGGAATGTCAAAGTAGTTTTGACTAACATTTTCGTGCGTATTTTTCTATATAATTCAATTCTTTCATTAACCAATGTTTCAATTAGACATAGAGCATGGAATTAATGTCTACTCTATTTTGAGTCTAATCATATTAGTTCTCTGCCATTAGCTATCGATTCAATCAATGACATTTGTAAACTATTTACAAAGCATCATTTCACTTTGACCAAGGATTTCCTAAATCAATACTAATCGAAAACAACGAAACATTCTCCCTAATTACTTTAGGATGATGTATCATATCTTAATCACATAACTACCTCCATATAGTTCATGTTATATCCAATGACTACTAATTAAATGAGCCATGATTAAATAGATCATAAGTAGTATCAAAACATAGCAATCCCTATACAAGATAACTTTGACGACCTCAAGTAAAAGGATCACTTATATAATCATCACAATGAGAATTCCATAGACATACAAGTAATGTTCTAAATGAATTTCTCATATTGGGTCTATTCAGTGAACTTGTTCTCTAACAAGCACCTACACGTTTGTTTAAGAATCTCTCTACTTTAGCCTATGAGATCGACTACTTTCTTCATAAGAAAAAACACAACATATGCTAGTCTTTATACATTCTATTGATGTCCAATCTTAATAAAACAATGACTAGGAACATTTAGGAATAATACATAAATACAATATGAATCTCATAATTATAATCTCATTATAATTTCATTTACAATGTACAATTATTCCATGGACTTTATCATATATATTTAAACATGTACAAGATAAATAATTCCTTTAAATAATTTGTCACTAAACTACAACCAAAACAATTGGCTATAGGGCATAAACCAACACTAGCCTGATTTGTTTGTGTATAAACCTGACATTGATGCATCTTTATGATTAGTTTCTTAAATTTTACTTCCCCTATACTTGAGTTCTGGTTTGCATTAAGAATCCCTTAAAATATATTGAATACATATATACCACATAGAGCAAATGGGAATTCAGACGCTTAAAGTATAGTTCTTGCATAGATGGATTGAAAAAAAAAAGAAAAGAAAACCAATGATCAGTGGTGTTGCATTAAACTAAACATGCTTTCCACTAACAACAGGCTTATGACAAAATCCTAACGATTCACTTCTGCAATACAGAAGAAGACATGGACATGTGGCCCCTCTGTTATAGCATTCTAGAGGTGATTGTTTGAGAGGATTAATTGATGCTCTTTACCAACTACTTATAGAGGTAGAGGAAGAAAGAAACAATGAGTTCAATTATAACTGAGAAAAAGTTCTATTGATCATAAACAAATATGTGCTGACATAATCCAACTCACGAAACCATAACCTATGCAATCATCACTTGAGTCTAGTTTGCGGTCTCCTTGAGTTGTTCGTCATCGGATTGAAGGCACTCGCCAACAAATTCAACACAATAGGAATTGTCTCTGAAGAGGAGCTTCATGTTTGAACTAAGTGCATCAACCAGATCACCCATTACTGCAACAGTAGCTTTTGTCACGCTCTCATCCCTACAGAAAATTTGAAACATGATGATTGAGTTAAAAGGAATTGTTAGAATGTATTTTGTGGGCTACAATCAATTGTGGTTTTGTTTTTTATTAAAAACAAGCTAATGATATAATCCCTATTGAAATGCCTATGATCCACTAACATTGTGATCCCTATTGGACTTAAGCACTTTATATTGTTAATGTGATTAATGGTGTAGGCCTAACCCTAAGGTCCATGATGGGTAGGCCGAGGGTTACTATCTGTGATAAGGTCCCCACTGCACTCCCTATATATACAAATGTATAGTCTCTCTATAGTTTGCCCTATTGAGAACTGTATTTTCTAAAGAGATCGGAAATGTGGTGGAAGTCCTAGTCGTCGCCAAACACTTACGCGATGCTCTCACAATTTAATGATCATATCTTCAACACGTAAGTATCTGTGTTCCCTATCATGTAATTGATTTACAATTTTCACTTCTTACATTTGATATCAGAGCCTAGGAATTATGTGATAAGGAATCTGATAATTATTGTTGATGATTGAGAATTAGGATTATAATTTGCACTTTTATATGATCATATGTGTGATTTTCGTGTTAATGTAAATTTATAAAATTGATCCCTAAAACCTTAAGGCTTTTGTAGATCCTAATCTTATGATTCTATTGATATATGTTTTTTGATCTTTCATGCACTATGTACTGAGAATTTTGCAACAAAAAATCACGATGTGGGGTTCTTGAACCCAATTCAAATTTTATCAAATACAAATGAAATCTTAATTGTTTTGTTGATTCATGTTTCCTTGATGTTTTTTGTTGATGATATGTCTTTAAATTAAAGAAAAACTGAGTTTTCGGGGTTGTTTTTTGAAGAACCCATTTCAAATTTTTAAAATCGATTTCGACGCAGTTTTGATCCATAAAATCATCGCGATTCTTGCAATTTCTTGATGGCTTTTCATTGAAGCAAGTTTTAAACAAGTTTCTATACGAATTAAGCATGAAAAACAAACCAAAAGGTAAGGATTTTGATCGTCACCCGATGATTGACTCGCGACTTGATTTTCTGCAAGCTGACCCGCCAGAGGTAGAAGAAGACGCCTCCTATACATGCCCACTCTCACTCGTGGCACATGCAGGAGTGTGTGGGGCCTACAAAATGCTTTTTTGTGCTCCGATTTTTCTATTATGCTCCATTTTTTGAGCCTGATTTTTCTATATATTTTTATAAATTTTTTGCTGCATGTCATATTTTTTATAAAAATAATGCATTTCATAGTATATTTTATGCAGTTTTTAGGTTTTTTATTTAATCTGATACACTGGAAATTATTATTACCATATTTTGGATATGTTTAAAGTAGTCACTCTCTCTCAATCATATTTTATATGTATTTATTAAATTTTATATGTGATATTTGCTTGTTTATTCAACTGCGTAAGTAAAATACCTTTTTAGAATTCAATTTAATATTATCCATAATCAGTTGAGGTGTCTTGTATTGTTACATCTTCTTTTGAACTGAATTATGGTATTGGGTAATATATTTTGATTCCTGTATGAAGAGTTTCATGAATTACTATGGGTGATTACCACCAAAGTGGGATCAATCATAATAGTTTGTGAGATTTTTTATAATTTTCAGGAATGTTTCTGATTAATGCATATAATTGCCTACCCAAAAGGGGTAGTTATGTGTTTTAATTGGAGACCTAATTTTTAACTAGAGTTATTGAGGATTACTATAGTCTTAGGGATCTATTTGCCCAAAGGGGATGGAATTTTAAGATTAGTGTACCCTTATTTTCATAGCTCATCTTTGAGGTTCTAATTTTGGTTGTACATTCTGCCCAAAGGGAAATGTGTGATTCTTATTTGGGCCTCATTATTATTTTTATGCCCTTATTATTGTTATTAATGCATTATGTTTTATCTTACACAGTTTCTTTCGCTATGAATAACAACCAAGTGACCATAGAAATTTTAACTGGCTCAAATTGCAAGAAATGGAGGCAGGACATAGAATTTTCCCTAGGAATAGCTGATCTAGATATGACACTAAAGGAAGTCATGCCTACCGTACCTGATGAAGGAAGCACACCTGAACAAAGAGAGAGTCTGGCTAAGTGGGAGAAATCTAACCGACTTAGCTTGGTTACAATTAAAAGGATCATTGTTGAACACCTGTTGAGTGGTTTGCTCGACGCAGCATCTGCTAAGGATTTTCTCACCGTCATAGGAGATAGATACCAAGTATCCAATAATGCTGACTTTGGATATTTAATGAAAGAGTTGATGGATATGAGGTATGACCATAGCGGGGGTGTTAGGGAATTTAATCTGATAATGGTTCACCTTCAAACCAAACTGAAAGCCCAATCCATTGACCTGAATGAAAATTTCATTATTCACCATGCCTTAAACTATCTCCCTATTGAATTTACCCAAATCAAAATAGCATATAATACCATTGGTGAGAAGTTGAGTGTTAATGACCTTATTACCAAATGTGTGGCTGAGGAAGAGAAACTTAGGAAAGAAAAGACTGATTTAGCCCTCCTGTCCATTCATATTAAACCCCATTCTAGCAAAAGTCATATGAAATATAAGAAATACTCCTATAGTGCTCATAACAAAAATTAGGACAATAAGAAATTTGGTAATGCTCACTACCATAATGTAGGAGGTCCTAGACAAACTACCTTCAAGCAAGGTCTTTGGTGTGTCTTCTATAAGGTCAGGGGGCACCATAGAGGAGAATGTCATAAATTCAAGGCTTGGTTAGGAAACAAGAAGAAATCTGGAGGCAATCATTTTGCTTTTGTCTGTTTTATGTCTAATCTAGTTGATGTCCCCATAGATTCTTGGTGGTTTAATAGTGATTCCACTACCCATATTGCTGTGTCCTTACAAGAGTTCACAAACATGAGGTAGCCAAGTCTGAAATAAAGCAAGGTGAGGGTAGGAAATGATCTTGAAGTAGCAGTGGAGTGTGTTGGAGATGTTACCTTAGTTTTAGATTCAATGCATGCACTTATTTTAAAGAATACCTTTTATGTGTTATGATTATGTAAATATAGTACCCTAGAAAGCAAGTGTATTTACATATAATTTGATTTTCTTCCAGTTACAATATTGTAATGAAAATATTTATTATTAATAAAATAAAAGAGTTTGGTTTTATTTATATGAGGATAATATAACTAGTCATAAGGTACCAAGGTTTCTTTGTAAGTAATATACATATACATAGAGATGTATGAGAAACATGTATATTATTAGAATCTAAATTAATTGATTCACAGTCGAATAATCAAATTGACCTCTTGATTATGGTTTAGATTGTAGTATTGTGATTTACCTCCATGTAAGTAAAGGAGTTTACGTCAAGGGAATGATGAGTTTCAAATCATGATAGTAGTTGACTATCGGTAATAGCAATATTAAATGAATCTGGAATCGTGTATGTTTTTAAAGAATAAAGTAGGCTGTTACTTTAATCTTAAAACATACACCTTAGCATTTGTTTATTACGAATCACAATCTTGATGAGTGGTGAACTCATGTGTTTCATTATAATTCTTGATATAATCAGAATGGATTTTTACAGGGTATTAATCTAGTGTCTGCATGTTGGAATTATTAATTGAAACATGCATCAGGGAACATTACTTAAATAAAGAGTTTATAGTGATATCATCACTTTTAGATGTTTTAAAAAGATTAGTGATTAAACTGACGCTAGTAGTTTGATAGACTAGCTAACCATCAAGTTTTAACACCAAGATTAGATCTTGTGTGTTAGTCACCATGTAAAGTGAAACCAAAGATCTAGAAGGAAAAACCAATATAAGGGCAAAATGGTAATTATACCCTTTATTGTTTAGATGACTTTAATATGGTTCATAATAGAGTTTGTGATTAGACAATAAATTAATATTTTTGAAACATGTTTTCTCATTATTTTAAGTAATTAAGGAGTTCAACCAATTAGCTTTAGTGGAATGACATTTGGTTAATAAGTCGAAATTAATTCTAATGAGATTAAATTAATTCCGGGCTTATGGAGCTTGAATTATTTAAGTCCAATTAAATTCTCCACTTGACTTATGGAAGGTTATTAAGGAAAGTAAGAAAAATAAACGGAGGTTATCAAAAAGAAAATGAGACAATTTGGGGAGAAATGGATGAATTAGATTCGGACCAATAAGACCGGATCAATTTAATTAAGAGTTAATTAAATTGGGTCTTAAGCCTATAATTAAATATTGGGCTTATACTAATTAATATAAGCCTAAAGGAACATTTAATATTGGGCTGGTTTTTAGTCATGCTTCATCTTCATTAAATGGTTAATGGTTTATTAAAGAATGAAGTGTGGTAATGGATAGAAAAAATGCAGCCATTCTTTTGATTAAAGAATGGATGGTTTTTAAAGATGAGAAACGTATAGCTCTTTTTAACATTCAAAATGAATGAAGTGATTCTTTAATCTCTACTCAGTTCCAAAGCAAACCGATTATGCTACTCTTCATTAAAAGGTTTAATGGTTGTTTTTTAAATGAGTGTGAGTTGTCCATTAACGTGTTTTGTAGCTGTGTTCACTCTCTTCCAAATGTCCAAGTTTTGGACTTGGAGTGACACAGTTAATTTAACTTTGATGCTAAATGAAGGGTGCGGTTTTTTGGAGCTCTCAATTAACATTTTTGGCAACTCTCGGCTTGTCTCTTCATTCTCTCAAAAACTGAAAAGTGTTGGAATTGGAAGGACAATTCATTTTGTCTTTGATTAACAAAATGAATGGTGTATGAATTTCATCTTCACTAATTCTCTCCCAAAAAATCGTCCAAGAGTTGGAGATTTCGGTTTCGTACAATTCATATTTAGCTTTGATAAAAATGAAGATGTGAGAGGAGTGGTCTCTCCAAGCTCTCCACACATTCGGCCATAGCAAAAGTTTTGCTCTCCTACATGTAGATCAGATTGGTTGAGGACACAACAGCAAGGATTCGGTAATATTCCGGTCTTGTTCATATTTTATTTATTTTCCTTATGTCGTATCATGTATGGATTAAAAGCACGTTGATTTGTGTTTATGCTTCCGCTGTGTTTTGATTTCGAAATTTTTTTTGAAATCTACCGTTTAGCCAAACCAAGTATATTATTGTTTTTTGATCTAGCACTATTAACCTTCCTTTAGAAGGAATTTGATTTTAGTTTCTTGCTTAAACTTGGTTTTAATTTTTCTTTTAGTGGTGGAAAAATAAAATTGTTTTTTAATTCTGTAATAATAGGATTTGATTTTTTAGTGGATGGTTTATACAAATTGTCTTTGGCTTCTGATAATTTTTATACATCTTTTAATGTCGAGACTACTTTTGCTAAACGGTTTAGGATAAAAGAGGAATCCTCATTATTGTGGCACAAACGTTTAGGTCACATCTCTAGGGAACAGGTGGAACGATTAATTAAAAATAATATTTTACCTTTCTTAGACTTTAATGATTTGTGGGCATGCGTAGATTGCATTAGAGGAAAATTCACTAAAACCAAAAAAGAAAAATGCAAATAAAAGTCTAAGTCTCTTAGAAATCATTTACATAGACATTAGTGGACCTCTATCTCCTACTATTTGTGGTAACAAGTACTTTATTACTTTCATTGATTACTTTTCCAGATTTTGCTATCTTTATTTAATCAAAGAAAAATCTAATGCACTTGAGAAATTCAAAATTTTTAAAACTGAAGTTGAAAAGTAATTAGGAAAAGTCATCAAGTTGGTGAGATCTGACCATGGTGGTGGGTATTATGGTAGATTTGATGCTGGATAGCAACATATGGGATAATTTGCCAAATTTTTTCAAACTTATGGAATTGCTCCATAATATACCATGCCTGGTAGTCCTGAATAAAATAGTGTAGCCGAAAGGCAAAGCCGCACTTTAAAAGATATGATGAGAAGCATAATGAGTAGAACTAATTTGCCAGACCTTTTATAGGGGGGAGCGTTAAAAACTGCTGTTTACATCCCTAATAGAGTTCGTAGCAAATCCATTCTAAAAACACCTTTTGAACTTTGGGCAGGTAGAAAACCCAGTTTAAACTATTTTCATGTGTGGGGTTGTACTGTAGAAGTTAGGATCTATAATCCCTTAGGGAAAAAGACTGACCCTAAAACTACCCATTGTTACTTCATTGGATATCCAGACCATGCAAAAGGGTATAAGTTCTATTGTCCTGAAAGCGGTCCTAGAATTGTGGAATCTATGAATGCAAAATTTTTAGAATTAAACAAGATTGAAGCTGTTATTCTTGCTATTGATTCCATTGTTAATATACGTGAGATCGTTTCTTTGCTTGTTGCCATTGATAACCTGCCTACAGTTATTGTTCCCGTCGAGAACTTGGTTGATGCTCCTTTAGTTGATAATGTGGTTGATTCCCCTACTTGATCCTTCTAATAATGTCACTGACCCTCCTGCACTAGTTGATACTCCTCAACACATGAACCTGTTGTGCAAGTGCCTCTTAGGAGGTCAGTCAGATAGAGGAGATTTACTATTTTCAATAATTTATTTGTTTATCTTAGTAAGGACATGTATGATATTGGGGATACTGTTGACCCTAAATCTTATCAGGAGGCAATGTCTTGTGCTTTATCTAATATGTGGGTAGATGCTATGAAAGAAGAAATGCAGTCTATGTTAATAATAAAGTGTGGAAACTTATTAAATTACTTAAAAATTATAGGGCGATTGGTTATAAATGGGTTTTTAAAACTAAGAAGGACTCGAAGGGTCAAGTTGAGAGATATAAAGCTAGGCTAGTAGCGAAAGGTTTCACACAAAGAGAGGGCATTGACTTCACTGAAACTTTTTCCCCAGTGTCCAGTAAAGATTCATTTAGAGTTATCATGGCTCTTTAGCTCATTTCGATATGGAGTTACATCAAATGGATGTCAAGACAACTTTTTTGAATGGTGATCTCTTTGAAGAAGTATACATGCAATAACTTGAGGGTTTTCAGCCAAATGGTTATGAGCACTTAGTATGTAAATTGAAGAAATCTATTTATGGTCTGAAACAGGCTTCTAGGCAGTAATGCCTGAAATTTGATGAAGTTATTACTTCCTTGGGTTTTGAAGAAAATAAAGTTGATTAGCGTATATAACTGAAGGTCAGTGGGAGTAAGTTCATTTTTCTCATTTTGTATATTGATGACATTCTAATTGCTAGTAGTGATCTTGGCTTGCTGAATGAAAATAAGCTTGACGAAGCACTTTGAGATGAAGGATCTTGGTGAGGCAAGTTTCTTGCTAGGAACTGAAATTCACAGGGATAGATCTCATAACTTTCTTAGCTTGTCTCAAAGGGCTTATATTAATAAAGTCCTGGAGAGATTTGACATGCAAAACTATAAACCCAGTGATGTGCCAGTCGTTAAGGATGACAAATTCAACACAAACCAGTATCCTAAGAATGAAATTGAGAAATCAAAGATGAAGAAAGACCATTTGATAGATCGTTAGGGAGTTTAATGTATGCTTAGGTTTGCACTAGGCCTGACATTGCTTATATAGTTGGCATTTTAGGTAGGTACTAATCTAATCTTAGTAATGTTCATTAGGTTGCCGCTAAGAAAGTGATGAGATAGTTGTAAAAAACCAAGGAGTATATATTTGTATATAGAAGAGTTGACAACTTAGAGATAATAGGGTATAGTGACTCAGATCTAGCTGGGTGCCCTGATAATCTGAAATTGACTTTTGGCTACATCTTTATGTTGGTTGGGGATGTGATATCTTTGAAGTGCAAGAACCAGACTATGATTGTATCTTCTACTACGCAAGCTGAATTTATTGCTTATTATGCAGCTACTACTCATGCTGTTTGGCTGAGAAACCTGGTGACCAAACTTTGCATTGTGGATTCCATTGCTAGACCTTTCAAAATCTATTGTGATAATAGTGCAGCAATTTTTTACACTAAAAATAACCAGACTTCTAGTGGTTCTAGGCACATGGAATTAAAGTATCTGACTGTCAGAGACCTATTGAAGAATAAAAAGATAGTCATCGAGCATATAGTTACAAAGTCTATTCTAGCTGATCCTTTAACCAAGGGTCTTTGACCTATAGTGTTCCAAAAACACATTGAAAACATGGGGATTTTAAGCTCTTTTAATGTACTTGATTAGTGGGAGTTTTGAAATTTATGTGATTTTTTCTTATCTTGTTAGACCTTTATTGTTAGATACTTGAATGTTCATTTTGCATGGATTATGTTATTTTAATGCAATTGATTTGAATTATTCTCTGATTACTATTTTGTGTATATATCAATTACTATCTCAAAACTTGTTGTCCTTTTATATCATCATATCTCGTGATTGACGCCATGTTAGAGTTAGAGACATGTTACAAAGTTTTGGACTCGACGTTCTATTAGATCAGAATGTCTCCTGGTTAACACCATATTTGAGTCTGTAGACACTATTATAGAACTCGGTATCCTTTTCAATCATCGCGTTGGTGATTAACACTATATTAGAGTTCAAGGCATTATAGTTCATAATAAACTATACAATTTCTCTTACTTTAAGCTTATTTTAAGAGAAATTGTAAGGACTGACGTTGAAAGTAGCACCTTACATTAATTATTGGATCACCTTTATGTGCTGTTTTCATGCTACACTACACACTAATGACTGGTCGACAAGGTTGAAGATATATGTAATTATGAATTAATGTTTTATTAATAAAGGATGTAACAAGTGTCATAATTCAATGTCATTTGACTTTGATTGGACTTAGTCCTATTGAATTATTGCTTCTTGCATGATATATGTTTTCAAAATGTGGCCACATTGCACAAAATTTAGTTTATTAGCCCGTAAGTCATTTTCAAAGGTTTTTCAAAAATAAAATTAAACAATTGATTTTGCCGAAGTAGGAGAATGTTAGAGTATATTTCGTGGGCTGCAATCAATTGTGCTTTTGGTTTTACTAAAAACTGGCTAATGATATGTTCCCTATTGAGATGCCTATGGTCCACTATTATTGTGATCCCTATTGGACTTAAGCACTTTATACTGTTAGTGTGATTAATGGTGTAGGCCTAATCCTAAGGCCCATGATAGGCAGGCCTAAGGTTACTATCTATAACTAGGTCCCCGTTGCACTCCCTATATATACACACGTATGGTCTCTCTGTAGTTTGCCCCATTGAGAACCGCATTTTCCAAGAGAGAGCGGAGTTGTGGTGGAAGCCTTAGCCGTCACCAAAAGCTTGCGCTGTGTTCTCACAATTTGACAATCATTTCTTCAACAAGTAGGTATCCTTGTTCCCTATCACATAATTGTCTCATAATTTTCACTTCTTACTTAGTACTCTTAAAAAACAAATATTTTGTGTACTAAAAGTTTGTAAAAAATACTAGTTGATATCGTGGTCGACTAATGTCATACATAGATTGATCTATTTCATACATTAATTGACTGGTTTTACTATTATAAGATCGATGTCATACATTAGTTGACTAGTTTTACCATTATAAGTCATTATAATGATTAGTTTAAGTCTTTAACAAATATTTTTTTTATTGTTTTGAGTATAAGTGGATTAAATATAAGAAGTGAAAAGTATCCTCAGCATTTAGCGAAGTGTTAGGAAGCTTTTATCAGAATTTCATTACAATTATATGTGAGCATAATATGAGTCAATAATACATTGTGTGATCAAGAAAAGAAAATTTTGAGTTGTACTTAAGTTATTGAGAAATCAATTAATTTGTTTAGGATTCCTCTTGATTTCCAACAAAGAAGATGTGTAAAAGGTCTATTTTCACTATAAGGAAAGGAAATATTACATTGAGAGTTTCTCCTTACCTATTAAAGAAAGAGAAATAATAAAATTTAAAGTAAAATTTAGAGATTGGATGTATAAAATGTTGTTTAGCTTAATCATAACAAATTAAATTTTCTTTCTTTTCTTATAAATTTATTATTATTATTATGATTGTCTTGTAATAGTTATTAATCAAACTATCATAACTATTTGTTAAAGTAAAGAATTCATTTATTAAAATTTTTAAATATGTTAAAAATAAATATACAAAATTTAAATTCTTACTTATGTATCATTTAGACTAGATTTGATATTAAGTTCGGTCAAGTTTAACTTGCCCAAACTTAAATCTAACTTAAAATTAAAAAATTAAAAAAATGTACAAACTCAACTTGATATTTAATTAATTCGAATCGAATCCATTGATTTTTGAGTTCAACCAAGCTCGAGCCAAAATGTCATCCTCAAACTAATTTAAATGAAGATGGACATGCATATTAGGCATTAAGTTGTTAACGCTTATGTTAACTTGGAATAGACTATTTAAAAAAATCATGTATTTTTAAAAAATTTGAGTTAGCTCTAACCCCTAAATAAGAAATTTGGAATTTGGTTAATGATTTAACAGCACCCCAAATTTAATGTAGGATTTCATCAAATCATTGAATTGCTCCATGGTCTAAGTGCCTCCAACCTCCTTATTGTTTGAAAGTACAACCCTTATTCATCAAATCGCTACTTACATCCTTTGCTTGGCTTATAATCAGCCACCACCAACCATCTTCTCTTTATTTTCAGTGATTCAGTAGCCTTGTTTCCCTTTTCCAATCATCATACAAGTTGCACCTTCAGTATTTTTCTCCTGCTGCGGCGAACTATAAACAAGAAGATATTTAGAGGGGTATGCGATTTATGGGTCATTGTGTGAAGCTTAACTTCATTCCAAAGACAGGACTTGATGTCATTAGAATGGGATCTGGCCTTAATTCTGGCATAAAAACAAGGGAAGCAGCTACAAGTTTTACATGTCTAGAAACGACTCTCAAGTCGGCTCATTCATCTATTTTAGTTTTCATAAGGTTAATAGTGTGGATGCAGTTGGTTGCTAAACCCCATCGACGAAGTAACTTATTTAACTATTTACTTTATGAGGATCCTTGGAAGACCTCATAAAGCTTCAGCTAACGCAATGTTGCTGTAATTGTTCCACACCTAGAAAGAACAATCAGTAACATAAAGTTTTGAGTCAATGTTTGATTAGTTAAAACGGGTCAGGTCGGGTCTTCCATGAGTAATGGCAATAAGAAAATTTTATATGTTTTTATATACCAACCATCTTCTCTTCATCTTCGTCAACTCTTAACCACAATTCCTTTTCCCCATATCTCAACAAGTTGTCACTTTCACCATCCCGTTTCTCTTGTTCTGACAAGCTCCAAATAAGGAAAGGAAAGAGGGGTTTTGAGATTTGGGGGTTCATGTAATGTAGGAGTTTCTATCAAATAAATTTAGGAAACGCCGAATTATAATTTTAAAATAGGAGTTAATTAGAAATTTAATGTTCTTTTGAATCTTATAATCCAAACTGTCACATATTATCGCACTTTAAGATTAAAGTGCGTGTTCAACTAAGTTTAGATTGAGTACCCCCAAAATTTTTATGTTAATTAAAGGACCAAAATAAAAATTAATAATGGAAAGATTGAAATAAGTGGTGTAAATTAAATGATAAAAATATTTTTATATCTAAATTTAAAATTTTAGCTAGAATGAGTTACTTTGGAGCATAAAGAGAAAAACACAATAGTGTGATATGTTCTGTACTAGAAAGTAATGTTGGATTCACAGATTAACAAGCCAGCAGGAGCTAAGCAAAACAAAACAAGCCAATTGATGTGCTTTTGTTTTTCTTGTTACAAGGAAGACCTAATATTATTTTTTTAGCATCAGCTATATATCAGGCTGATGGGATAAGGATAGGATGCAAGGAAAGTGACTTCCACCTCTAAAGTGATAAAACAAACTATAACACAATCGTTGAGGCATCAAATCGCAGGGACAGTTGAGGGATAAACCTACACTGCTTTCCCAATTTAAGAGCAACCGCTAACAACTCTGATGGTCGCCAAATCTGATCTTTTTTATTGCTTTTTGGAAAGCCAAGTGACCCTTTTATGTGAAAGGACACCCACATGGCCACCGGTCAAGTTTTCTTTTGTCACCCTTTGCGAATGGATTGACATTTCTATGGAAAATTTCAACCATATAGTAACAGAAAAAAGTTCCTTGATCACAATACCTAATGCTCCATCATATCAAAGAACAGTATTTAGGTTGTTGGAATTTTCTTCCTGTATTCTGCTCTGGAGGGATCTAGGGACCTTCTTTAAGTCGGGGACGCTACAATTGTTTTGTAGGCCTCAAGATCGGGCATTAAAACATTAGATCGAGGCCTCAAGCCTGCAGTGCAGCTGGACTTTTGTACCTTTGTTTCCTTTTTTGCAATTTTCTACTCTTTTGGGCAAGTCACAAAGAATGGAGGTGTGATCTGGGTTGAAACATGTGGAAATATGCTCGATTTGATGAACTGTTTATGCTTTTTCTTTTTTGTTTTTTTGATAATTTTCTCCCCTGTATTTGTTGATCTTGAACTTCTGTTAGCCTTTTTGGATCCTTCAAGTTGTATTTCAGATGCAAGATAGGATCAAATTAAATATTTATAATGTCAGGGGATGAATTTTATCTTCTAAAATACACAGGGAAAAGAAAAGAAACTGTGAATTATAGAAACGTAGAAATGCTAATTCTTAAAAAAAAAAGTTAAAATTGTTCCATAATTTGGAATCTGACAAAATTAAATGAAGAAACTTTTGTTGCCAAACCAAAGAAAAATCCTGCATTGTGGAGCAAACGAAAAGAGTTGAGGAATTAAAAATGGAGGAGTTGGACTTGGATGGGAAAGGAAGATGTGGTTTCGGTTGAAGGCAAGCAGCGGTTAGCTTTGGGCTTTTGGAGAGTTATGCTGCTGCGCTGGGTATGTTAGATTGGGGCGTAGGCCCAAAGGTAGTAACTTTCTCGGTGATATCCATTTGCTTTTGTCTACTTATTTAGTATTATTAATTAATAAAAGTTTTTGTATTTAATAAATAAATAATTAAAAAATTTTAATGATTCAATAAATTATTATTTTTTGATAATTTTGTATGATTTTTATTATAAGAATAAAATTGAAAAAACATAACAAACTTATTTTATGACACAAAATCATTGAAATAAAATAAAATAATTATTAAATAAATTAAATAAAATAATGTACAACCTTGATAATAGTATCTTAATAAGAATTAATCAAAATGATGTATTGTATAAATAAATAAATTAATCTTAAATTTTCAAATAAAAAGTTTCAGTTGAGACGAAACAAAAAGAAAAAAAACGTAAAAAAGAAGAAGTTATGTTTATACACAATTGTTTTTTTGTTATTTCTGATATTTGATTCCAGGTTATACTCACACTTATTTAAAATCGATTTAACATTTGTCAATGCTTATCTCATCCACTACTAATAATCAAACAAGTAAAAAACTAAGAAATGTAAATTACAACCCCATTCTCACATCTTTATTCCTAGTTACCATTGACGTATGTTTGCTTTTATTTATATTTTTAGTTCTGTTTTAGTTTTCAAATTTAGTAAACAACATGTTTGTTTGAGTTTTGAATTTTAGTTTTTAGTTTTGGTTTTTCTTTTTTCAAAATTTATGAAAACAAAAAAATAGTTTTTGTTTTTTATTTATAATCTGATTTACCATTAACTAAATATATATTATTAAATTATTAAATATATTAATTATCAATAAAATTATAAATAATTTAATTTTACTACTATGTATTTAATTAATAATGAAATTTATGAATAATTTTTATTTTGTTTAATGTTTGAAATTAAATTAAATTAAATTAATAATTATTAATAAATATAATTAAAATTTAAATCAAGAGGCATTTTGGATTAAATAGATTCAAGAATAGCATCTAAAAAAACATCAATTTCTGGCAGGCTACTGGCTCGAGGGAGTTCTCCTACGCCTTTAATCAAGTATTGGAATTGAGAGACACCATCAATCGTTATATTAAGCATAGCATTAGCAATGGTAAAAAAACTTGGTTTTGGTTTGACAATTGGCTTCCTTCTAGCCTACTTATCTGCAACAAGGTGATACTACATCTAAGGAATAGAAATCTGTTGAGTCTTAAACCACCTTGATCAGAAATGGTTATTGGAGTGGGAATTTAAGAGGATTTTATTCTCTTTTACATCTTTTTCCTCAACTAAATCATGGTGAGAATGATGATTTTATCACTTGGACTCTTCACCTAAGTGGTAAGTTCTCTGATAAGTCTTGCCAATTGCTCTTTACGCAATACTCAACCGATGTCCCTTGGTATAATCTTCTCTAGAAACACTCTTTGAATCTAAAAGCCTCTATGATGACATGGTTAGTGATCAAAACAGAATCAAAACCTTGAGCCAATGGCAAGAAAATAGAGATACCATATGTGTACATTGTAAGATGGAACCATCTTTTCTTCCTTTGTACATTCTCAAAAGCAATATAAAGCAGGATTTTGCAAATGATTCCAAGTAGTAACTATACATATGATTGGGAAAATACTTTGAATTGGGTTACTTATAGATCTAAGAAGGGGATATCAAATGCTATACTTTAACAAGTATCTTTCACTACTACCATCTACACTATCTGGAATGAGCTAAACAGAAGAAGATTATAAAATTGTTAACTGGATTTGAGTGACAATCTTCGCTAACAATGTGCAACATTTACTCTCTCTTGACATGATATCTAGATGAAAATTTTAACTGGTTAATATGCTGCTTTTGATTTAATCCCTATAATGTAGCTCCTTTTTTTATATTCAGCTATAAAGATTGTATATAGGCTAACAACATAGAAATCATTGTAATGTTGTTTTTAACTTTGTTTATAGTAATGAAAAAATTCATTTAAAAAAATTTTTCGTTTTAAAATTTTTACTTAATTAGTTTGTAAGCATGTTGATTTATTTAACGCCCTCAAATTGTTTGAAGAAATTGTTATGATTTTAATTTCTTTCATATTAATTATTTTGAAAATAAAAGTAATATAAGAAAAATGAAGAAATAAAAAATACAAAAATTTATGTGGTTTGATCAATTCTGTCCTCCTTTTAAAAATAAGGAGATAGATTTTCTTTTTATTAATGTGGGAGATACAATATAAGAAAAATAGATGACAACAAACTTACAACAACCTTACAAGTCTTAGATATACTTGAACTTTTCTACAAGCAATGACTTTATCAATACGTCAGTTGTATCCTTCAAAATGTGAATCTTTTTCAATAAGATTTGACCAGATGATGTAATTTTTTAATTTTATGAAACCTTACATCATTCACAATAACTTCCACTTATCTGCTTTTCACCTAACTTTTCCTAGTCTCTTAAAAGATAGTTTCATCTTTATCATTGATGGTTAGAGCATAAATGACAAAATCTCACCAACCATATTTCTTTAACTACATGACGGTCCTTTTTGTTATATCTTTGGTTATATCATGATGTTTTTTTCTTCTCGATATTGTTTTATCTCCTAAATTAGAATTTTTAGCCTCTTAAGTATTTGATCTAGGTTGTTCTAGTACAATGTTTGAACCATTACTACTTATTGATTACCGTGGCACATCCTTTTCATATGTTTTCCTTAACATATGTCACTCTCCAAACACTATGTCCTAGAATGTTATCCTAAAATTTTACTAAGCATATGAGACTTATAGAATACCTTCCATATTTTCATCCTTCAATAAGCTCTCCTTATAAAGTTTCATCATTTTTTGTTTGTCAAGATGACTTACCTAGATATGCCATACTGTAATACTATATTTCTTCCTTGAAGATTAAGACACAATCACCAATCCTATTACCATCTTTCCCATTAAAACATAAATTTCATGTTGTAAATATCCTTTTATTATAGTCAAGGCATCCAATACCATTTTAAAGTGCTCATCATCACTAGAAAACTTATATCCTTATTTATTAAGAATACCTACGAAAATCAAATTCTTGTAGATTAGGAACATACTAGACATCTAATGTTCTAATAATTTTATCATGCATTTTAATCTATATTGAATCACTTCCTTTGATACCATGCTCTTCATTATCACTTAATCTGATAGTACCATTCCGTTCTTTAAAAGAATAGAACAAGATCATGTTAAAAATCATATCATAAGCCACCCTAGTGCTTTACAAAATTAGAATTACTTACTATTAAAACATCACTACCTTTTCAATCCCTTTTAGTAGAACTTTACTGGATAACAATAAAACTTGCTTTTCCATTTGTTCCCTTTTCTCATTTCCATTTTTTAACTATAGACAGCCCCTCTTAAAATGTCTTTTAACTTTATAATTAAAGTATCGAACATCTTTAGGCTTTGATTTAAATCATGACTTACTTATGTTTTCAAAATCCTTTTCTTTGTTCCTTCTTTTCACCAACAACTAAACCCAAATATGATACATATTCATATGGGTTAGAGATATTTTTCTTCAATTCCTTATATTGCAGAGCACCCTTTACATTGATGACAGAATTAGTCTCTCTATAATACCGTATGGTTTCAATAAAATATCACATTAATTAGGCAAGGAACACAAAAAATTATGGCTTGACACTTATCCTGAATCTCAATTTCAACCCCAACACCTTATAAATCTAAGGTGATCAAATTAAAATTATCAATATGATATTTTTCTTTTGTACTTCTTAAAATTATCAAGGTATATAAATGTTGCTTTTAATATAAGCCATTTGTAAGTGTTCTCTTTTGATGCTTACTTTCAAGTTGTTTCCACTAAAAAGTATAATTTGTTTTATTAACCTACACTCTCACATCTCATCATCCATATTTACTAGCATGCACCCTTAACAGAATCTCTTTCTTCTCTAATACCCTAAAATCTTTGGCAGTTTTTCTTCTCCTTCTAATACTACTACACATCCCTGATAAATAAGAATCACTCTCATCTTCACCTTCCCTAAAGTGAAATCATTTAACTAATTGAACTTGTCAATATAAAACTTATGCAAAGATATCTTGACAACAAACTTTAGCTTTGTAAAGACAACTTAGGTTTTAATACTAATTGTTACAATATCGATTGCTGTAAAAACGAAAGTAATATAAGAGAAAATAAGGAAATAAAAACACCAAAATTTACATGGTTCAACCATTTATGTGTCCTACTTTTACAAATAAGGAGATAACATGCTCTTACTATTGTAAGAAATATGATATAAGGATAATCAATGGTAACAAACTTACATTATCTCCCAAAGGTTCTCTCAAAAGGTTCTCACCAATCTTCTAATTTCTCCGCTTACAAAATAACTATTTATAGACTAGTGTAATTTGTAAGAAATTTAATTACGGTTAAAATTTATTTTCACAAAAGTTAAAGGTCACTAAAACTCTATTTTTATAGATGTTTACTTATATTGAAAATCTATCTCTCTAAAGGCCCAAGGTCACTGAATTTTATTTTACCAGAATTGAAGGCATATCTCATATAAATTCATTAAGCAAATATTATTTATTGGAATAATATAATAATATGACATCATGTTATGATAATAAATTAAAGTTCAAGGATTTGTTATGAACCTTTTGCAAGACATATCTATTAGAGGTTGAGTGAAACAAGATCACTTACAGGATTGTATTTTTCTTATGCACTACTTTGCAAGCTTATGATTATAATGACTAATTAGTATATACATTCTCTTCTAATATAAAATAGATATTATACGAATCACCATAATCATATAAGGAATATAAATGTATTTCCAAATACAATTAAATTTTCTTTGCATTAGAAAAATTGGTTGCTTAGGAATTTTTTTGCCAAATGTGTTATAGGTTATTAGAACACGTACAATCCAGGGTGGCAGAACCACTAAGATTTTTGTTGGTTCAATAATATAAGGACTCACTTGGGACATCAAGGCCTATTCTGATTTCAACAAGATGAGTTCAGTTTATGGGATTCTAAATTGGACAAGATCATGGATAAGCTCATGAGCATAGAAGAGGCCTAGAAGAGACTAGAGAGAAGCTTGAGCAAGTAACGAAAGATCATGCCTCTTCTATTCACAACCTAGAGGTTTGAATGGGCCAGTTTTCTAGGGAGTTTTGTAAGAGAAGTGTGAAAAACTATCTGTGCAATATGAAAGTAAATTTAATAGAGCAATGTAAGACTATCACACATAGGAGTGGGAAAGAGCTAGGAGAATCAATGGATAGATCAGTTGAAATCCACCTTCTAGAAGACTAAGAAAAGCATAAAAAAGATAAAGAAAAGAATGAGGATCCTTCATATGTTCCCCTCCACCGTCATTTAAGAGAATTGATATGTTCAAATCTTGGACACAGAGCTTGAAGCGGATAAGAAAATCTTTGTTTATGAAGAGGAAGTTGAAGAGGAGATGAGAATGACTAAGGAAAAGCAGGAACATATCACTCTCTCACAAAACAAACTATTGGATTCATTAAAAGATTAAAAGAATTTCGTTATTCCCTATTTTATGGACAATTTTGTTGGTGAAAAGGACATTGTTGAATTTAACTGATTTTCTCAACTTCATCAATATTATCCTTCTGATCATCTTGCAATTTATAGCTTATTTACAAGCTACGAAGCTAAATTTGGAAAATATCGGTGGAAGCAAGCCACTCATAATTGATCCCAGCTGAGTTTCTAAAGATGCACGATTAAGCTAATGACCATAAATTAGCACAATTAGTAGTTAGATTAAAATTATGTGTAGTTATATTTGTTTTAAATTTAGACAAATAAGTTTTCATGATTTGGAATGGTTAAGGATTACTAACTCTCTTTCTCTCTTTGAATCAAGTACAAGATAGGAAAGTAGACTCAACGTATTCAACTTCCACCTCCGACACCATTGCAACCTTAATCACCTTGACAGTTTTGTGTTCTAACCCTTTCTATTTTCAATTATATCTTTATGTTGTTCTTTTGTTTCATATTATGTTATGTTATGTTTATTCCCACCTTATATGTTTTTAGTTGTTCTTCTCACATCGAGGACAATGTGTTGTCTAAGTGTAGGGAGGACCACATTGTGCGCATGTCTGCATTTATTTTGAATGTGAATTTTGCATATCATATGTTAGTTTGTTTAGGATACATGATGTGATTCGTGTGAATGTGTCAATGGCTAGGACTTAATGGAATCGGTTTAGCTTTGAACATAGTCTTTTAGGTTGTGAAGATTTATTAGCTTGAAATTAATGACTTAGGTTACTTTGGCTAACTATGTAGGTTAATTAGGATACGATGTTAGTTTATTCACCCTAGGAATTTGTCACATTCATTTATAATTTTAAGCCAATCGAATAAGCAGAGTCACTAGTACCTTTTTATAAGAATTTTTAGCTAAAGAAATGAGGTAGTTAAAAAAAGTGTAAATCATAAGTAAATAACTATTTTACTGACCTTCGGGTTATGAATATAGCTAGTAGCCAATTGAGAATGTGATGTAGCTAAGTAACCGGATCGACACACATCATAAATATGTATTTTTGTGTCAAAAGGCTATAATGACATTCCAACCAAGTCATTTAATAAAAACATGGCCTAGTTGAGTAACCAGATTGACATTCATCACAAATGTTTGTCTTCGCATAAAAGGCTAGTTTCATGTCAACCAAAATTAGCGAAAATAGTGATCTTGGTGAATATCTTGAATTTTTATGAAAACATACTTAAAGATAGTTTCATCTTTAATTGACCGAATAATTATCAATATATGTGTGCAAGTGATAGGGGTGAATAAACTTAACTTTAAGGTCTAGATTAGTTGCATATTTAGTCCAAGGTACTCAGATGTAGGTTTTGCAAGTTAATAATTTGGAACAACTTGAGAGATTGTGTTTGAAGTTAAATTAGTTTCAGGAAGTTGAATACCATTCCCTCGTTACTGCATTACCTGTTTCGTGTTTGATATGTTGTGTGTTTTGCTTATTTTGTTTTTTCTTGATCAGGTTAACTTTTAATCTTTTAAATCCTCAATATTCCGCAAGCACATGGTTTGTAGCATGGTATTAAAGATGTCGTTCCCATAAGAAAGGAGAGTAATCTAATCCTAAAATCTAAGATCAAAAACTATAAAATTGAAAATAAAAGATGCAATAGAAAGTAATTAGAAGAATTGAGTTCAACCAATCAAATCAGAAATTAAATCGAAAAGTATAACAAGTGAGCAATATGGAATCACAATAGAAATCAACCTACGGAATTTGCTAATTTATGAGAAAAGGGATTTTACTTATCAATAATGGTAACCTAGCTGATTATGTGTCAATGGAGTGTCAGTTCTAGACTATCCTAGGGCTGATTACTCTTTCTCGAGTTATAACCATTAAACCATAAATTATAAACCCTAATCAGATTATGGAATTTACAATCTCTTAATTCACAAATTATGCAAAAACTTAATTAGATCTGAAGCACTCTAATAAACTATCGGAACATCAAACAAGATCTCTCTCTGCATAATTACCAATATGATTTGAAACAGTTTCTATTAAATCGCCTAATGCTTATTAACTCGATTTAATCATTTTTTATTTAGTTCACCCTCTCAGTTTATTACCGAATGATACAAGAATGCAATCAAATCACAACATTCATCTAATAAACACAATCGACTAAAATATCGTTAAATCAAAATAAAATTTCGAAGGAGAGTTTAGAACATTATTAATATTCTAAATCCTATCATCATATTATCCATCTCAATTCTATACATAAATAAAATCGAAACAAAAAGGAAATAATGACTTCGAATAGACAACAGAAGGTAATAACATCGAGAAACCTTCTAATCTGGGAAGCACGACGAGTTAACTTTGTCTTCCTTTTCTTCCTCTTCCTTCTTATTCTTTCTCTCTCTCAGTATTCTCTCTTGAGGGTTTCACATGTGGTTGATGCAAAAAGCTCTTTTGTGCTTCTCTTAATGTTCTGTTAATAGTCTTTTATGTTTTGGGTAACTCTAGGGTCTTTCCAAGGTTTGAAAGGTCCAAAAAGTCCCTCAAAATGTGAAGATTGTAAGCGACTGAGCGTCTGCCAGATGCAGGCCACGATTATGGCCCACATCTAAGCCTTTTGTCAAGATTGTGGCCTGTGGGTCATTGTTTCAGCTCGAATGTCTTTCAAATTCGTTCTTTGATACTGACCCTGAAACACTGTCAAAAATATCAAGGTACCTCAAAAACATAATATTTAAACTCAAAAGCTTGTATTAACCTATAAAGCACTTAAAACATAAATAATTAACAAACTAACAAAATTCTAACCTAAGAACATACTAAATGATCAACTTAACGGCTAATCACATATCAAACTATGCCCTAAAACATGATGCATTTTACACTTATCAAGAACTTTTAGCTAAAGAAATGAGGTAGTTGAAAAAAGTGAAAATCATAAGCAAATAACTATTCCACTGACCTTCGGGTTATGAAAGAGCTAGTAACTAGTTGAGAATGTGATATAGCTAAGTAACCAGATTGACATGCTTCACAAATGTGTGCTTTCATGTCAAAAGACTATGATGACGTTCCAACCAAGCCGTTTAATAAAAACATGACCTAGTTGAGTAATCAGATCGACATTCATCACAAATTTTTGCCTTCGTGTAAAAGGCTAGGTTCATGTCAACCAAACTTAACAAAAATAGTGTTTTGTCAAATAAAATCTACCGATCTTAGTGAATAACTTAAATTTTCATGAAAACATACAAATCAAGTGGCGTCGCGATCGCGACTCAGTCGCGAGGGTGAGTGGCAAGACCGCAAGGCAGTCGCGAGGGTGAGTGGCATTTTTGTATTTTTTGTATTACCCGAACCCTTTTGACATTCAATTGCTTATAACTTTTGTATCCGACCTCCGATCAACCCGATTCTTGAAGCGTTGGACTTCTAAAACAGTCCTCTACCTCTCCTTATCAATTTTTGATTTTTTTTGAGATTTTTAGGAATTATTGGATTAAATCAAAATGAGTGGACAGATTAAAGGCATTTTTTGGGGTTAAATTTCTTATTGATACCGGGATCGTCATGAACATGCATTGTACTCATTTAAATTCTTACATGTGAATTATTATACATTTTTTATTGTTCAATTTGTAATATATGTGTACTTGCTTTGTTATAGAGGCACAGTTGGAACGTCAACACACCGACATTGCCGAGACTTCCAGGCATTAGCTCGGAAGCTATTAGTGAGTGACCTAGACGGTTTCTCTCAATTTTTATGTTCTTTATGAATTGTGGTGAATAATGATGAGAATTGTGTTTATGAATGTGATAAGTATATTGGGTTCCGGACAGAAGGTCCGATGATTGTGAGTGTGGTTGTGTATATTGAAGTGCTACTTGAATGTGAATCCAGTGACCTATGTGTGCTTAT
>JANIIA010000005.1:17804948-17815697 GCA_027478495.1 Erythroxylum alaternifolium
ACGTTTAAAAGTGTTTTAAAAAAAAATCATACCGACTTTTGCAAAGTGTTCAGTGTTAAGTGTTAAGTGATGTGACATGCCACCCTCGCGGGGCACGGATCCGGGTATCACTATCGATATCGGGTTCGGATCTGGCGGAGGTGGGGTGTTACATTAAAACTATAATCATCCATAATGAGTCCTTAGTTAACATTACTGAGAAAGTATGAATATAGCTCATTTCCTCTTCTGAGTGTTGTCCTTTTCCATAAGCCTTACTTTAAACCTCTTAACATTAACTTTAATATCTCTATAAGTCTTTTAAAAAAACCACTTACAACCAATAAATTTGTATCCATCTAAAATGCAAACTGACTCTCAAACACCATTATTTGTCTTAGATTACATCTCCTCCTCTAAATTTTCCATCCATATTTTAGAATGATCACTCCCCATTATTTCATCATCGTCAAGTGAATCTATAATCTCTCTCGAAAAATAGTTGATCTCACTCTTACCAATAATAAAATTATCAAAAAGTATCAACGTCCTATATTTTTGTAAACATCTCAATGGTATTATAAGATCATGTTGAGTACCCACCATAACTTGTTTATCGACATTCGTATCATCTCCAATATCAAAAGTTATACATTCATCCAAATCATCCACATGTACCCCTAATAGTACCTGCACAACTATCTTATAAGTAATAGGAACATGTACTGCTAATGATTCAGACTTTTAAACCACTTCAGTTCTTAATGATACATCTGCCATATCATTATCCAAAAACTCATAGTCTGTGCCTCTACAATTATGGTTCTCTAACCTTCAGGATAGTTTGTAAAGAAACCAGGAGTTGTCCTAGGACTAACTTCTTTTCTATTGGATTATAAATTTTCTTTATTGGATAACTCCAAAACTTAAAATGATTCAAATTAAGCTTCCTACTCATTTAGGATTCAAAAGGGGTTTTAGGAACATGATTTAGGGCATAAAGTGATGTCTTTAGTGTCTCACACCTAAGATACTTAAAAAGCTTCGATCTCGCCATCATGCTCCTCTCTATGTTCTTTAGTGTGGCACTATGCCTTTACGCTACTTTATTTTGCTTAGGTATACTGAACATAATTTGTTATGTAGCTATACCATAACTATCAAGAAACTCTACAAGCATTTCTTTCTCTTGACCTAAATATTTGTGTGACAATACTAATTTAAGCAATAAAATCAGTTAAAAGTTTATTAAAATGATTGATATGGCCAAAATATGAAAAAGAAAATGTTTGCCTAATTGACTAAACAAATTGTCTAATTGACTAACCAAACTATAAGTTTGGTCGATTAACCCTTCCAAAAGTTATTAAGAGCTTCTACTGTGGGGAACTCTAGGTTTGAACGACCAATGGAATAACATTTAAAGTTATAAAATTATTAAAAAAACATTCAAGGAAAGATCAAAAATTTATAATACTCACGAGAAACATCTAAAACTCTAGATTCAAGTAATATCAAATTACAAAATCGGTTAACAACCCATTTTAATGTAGATATTAAGCAATCCCATAATTTATTAAGAAGAAACAACATGATTTAGTGAATAGTAAGTCAACAAGTTGATTAATAACCCACTTTGGTGCAAATATTAACTATCCTTATGACTTAATCATAAGAAACAATAAACAATTCTAGGGTTACATGTAAATAGAATTTAGAATTTTTTCTAAAATCCTAAAATCTTCAATCTAAAAGTTTCTAATATAAAATTTTAACATATTAAAAAATTAAGGGCTATAGAACCTATTGAAAAAAGTTATAATGCCACATAAGGAAATTATATATTATAAATAAGAGATTATAGGATCATTTAATAGCATTATGTGCACCTTAATAATTGATACATGAATGATAAACATTATTAAGAATACGTGAATTATAAGATATAGGGTGTGAGTTGCAATTGGATTTTTTAAGGTAAAAGAGAGATTTGAAGTTCCTAGAAGCAGTGTCAGTCTTACAATCAATAGATAGGGTTCACTAATAGGCATTCCACTTAATCAGTTCGCGTTCTCGGTCAGTTTTTATATCGTAACTTCAAATGGAATAGTAGAAATAGATAAAGAAATGATTAGGAAAGTGGTAGGATAAATTCATATTACTAAAATGTTGAGTTAATTATACTGGACGTCCTGTGATTGATACTTTTTTTAATTTTATTCCTGATTTTCAATAGCTATCATATTCAGACAACATCTTATGGCTTGATTAAGTGTCACTTAGCATAACACGTATTATGATTATGCTACGTAATACAAGATCTTGGTTGTTATTGTCTCCCAAATTTAGAACATTCGTTTTCATGCAGAACAAACTCATTTGTTGTCTCATAATGTTAGAGAATACATAAAACTAATTAAGTTAGTCTTATACAACAACTTAAACTTAAGTGTGATGAAATGGTCTTTTAATATGGTATCAGAACCTTTATGATCAAACAGTCTTGAGTTCAAATCTTACTGACCGCCTATTCATCATAAAATTAATTCAGCACAAAGTATAATAGGTATGTACAAGTTCCAAGCCCAAAAGGGCTTTTACTTGAGGGGGCATATTAGCGAATATATAAAACCAAACTAAATCACAAAATGTTGTTTATTATGTGACAATAACTTAACCATAACACCAAATTGAGCCATTTGATATTCTTTTCCCATTCTTTTTTAGAAAATTAACGTAAAGTAACATTAAAGACTACAAGCGAAACAAAAACCAAACGCTAGAAGAATATATTATAGTTTTAAAAATTAGGGATTGAAGTTAAAAAGAATATATTACAGGCTTGATATTCCTAAAATGTTTTTGACACAATTTGCTGTATCCAAGTCTAAATGTGGTAAAATCTCGAGGTCCTTTTTTCGGCAAGGAATCTTAAAACGCCGTTGATTCAGTGTAAAGGAGTGTTCATAGAACGCAAAGGGAAAAGGTGGCGGTGTTTCAGTGATCACGATTAATGAATTTCTATTTAGTTGTTAAGTCCTAACAATTTAATCTGAAAGCTATAGCCTGTAAATCTTGATGTCGATGACACGTACTAATATCAGAATATCAAATCAGGTATACTTTTTTTAAGTAGTGGATACTTTCTATAGTGTTTGGTGTAGAAACTTCAAGCATCATCTTCTTCGTTTGAGCATATAAGGGTTAGTAGAAGACTGTAGACAAAAGAGCTGAGCCATTATGAATTCATATGCTTTCAAAAAGGTTTGGTTGGACAGCATTTCCATAACTTTCATGATCAGATCACATGTCTCGCCGCAAAAACTAGGGGAGGCACATTGGATGGAGGTCGCCATAACTTCAATCCTGAGTAAATAGGAGTGGCTACAATGGAGAGTGGAAAGCAATATGTAAATATGATACTTGTGGCCCATCCAATATTCAGATATTTAAGTGGTCCTAATCAGCTGGATATAACCGAGCTATTAAATATGACGTGTAGCAAAAAGAAATTAGTAAACTATTGAATACAAGTGGCGAAAACCAAGTTACAGAGTGCAGAGAAAGTGAGCAAAATACCAAAATATAAAGAATTCTAATATGTCAAATTGTTAATAGCGGCAGTTCTTTGCTTCAGGCTAGAAGTTCTCCCAGCCCATTTGAAGTTCTATGTTTCTGGTTTTCTAATAACAGCGACGCGTACAGCAGCTTAAAGGATAGAGGAGTGACATATACAGTTTAAACTCAAAAAATTTCTTTGTTATCAATATTCACTCAAATTTTAAGCATTGGGAAACTCTGTGATCAAAATTGCATTATATATAACTGTAGTTAGTTGCGATTGTAAATTATTAGAATTGAGCATAACTTTATCCATACACTATTTACCAAGTAAAAAGAAGTTAGTGGCACGGTTTTATATCGCATCTTGGAGCCACTAATTCTTGCATGGTTTTATTCTTTTTTTCAGGAAAAAAAATCAGTAACCTCTGGCATTTTCAATTATATTTATAAACAATAGACATTATCTTACCGAAATCATCTTTCGAAGTATGTTATCTTCCAAATATATTTTCTTTATAAGCTCACGAATAATCTGCAAGTTCCTAATTCGAATATGCTTAGTAATTTGGTATACACCAAAATCAAAAGAGTACAATGTGAACCCAGATGCAGAATATGGTTGTATAAAGGGTATTTTAGATTAAACTTTCCCATACACTCGCACTAATTAAGATTAAATTCTTTTACACACCAGTCTAAGTAGAGAAATTCACACATAAAGGCAGCCACAAAATGAGATCTAAAATTGTGTAATAACACCTCAAACCAATGTTCTATATTAGTCTATTTTATTAGTCATTGGTGTATAAAGGAAATGACTAGTGAGTCAGATATCACTAAAAATAAAATTTGGAGTACTTATTAGCAAGTTCGTCGTATAAAATCGAGGTGATCCAATGTGGGGGACAGCAGGAATACACTAGTAGGTCTCCTAATGGGAATGAGTGTATGCTTACTGGTGTTTCTATGTCTAGTCAATGGACCACCTTGTTGGTACGTAAACCCAATATTTCATTTGCATGCTCCTCTACCACATTATTTGCTGTTCTCTCATCCAATCCAATGCCTATAAATAACTCTCTACACAATCTCCTTAATTCCAAGCCAATTAAGTGATGGGTCTCAAGCTTAATCCAATGCATACTCACAAGATTGTGATAGCTATTTTCTTTCTGTTACTAGGTTTATGCATATGTTCTGCCAAAAGGTCCCTTCTTACCATTTCAACGCATGTTGGGGTTGATGCTGGTGCCAACCTAGGTGGTGTTATAACTGGAGGTTACGGTGGTGGTGGAGGCTCTGGTGGTGGTAGCGGTGGCGGCTCTGCTGGCTCAGTGGAACATGGGGTTTCTGGATATGGAAGTGGTTCTGGGAGCGGGGAAGGTGGTGGTGCTGGCTACGGAGGTGCAACTGGACATGTAGGTGGTGGTGGAGGTGGAAGTGGTGGTGGTGGTGGTGGCGGCGGTGGCGCTGGTTCTGCTGGAGGAGCTGGATACGGTAGTGGTAGAGGTGGTGGGGAAGGTGGTGGCGCTGGATATGGGGGAGGCAAAGGGGCCGGTGGTGGTGGTGGTGGTGGAGGTGGAGCAGGAGGTGGAGGTGGAGGAGGAGGTGGGACTGCCGGTGGAGGTGGAGGTTATGGTGGAGGAGAAGGAGCTGGTAGCGGTGGAGGGTATGGAGGAAGTGAAGGGTATGGAGGAGGTGGTGGAGGGGGTCGAGGTGGCGGAGGTGGAGGAGGCAGTGGTGCAGGAGGAGGAAGTGGAGGCGGATATGGGAGCGGTGGAGGTGAAGGAGAAGGTCATGGAGGTGGAGCAGGAGGAGGAGTTGGTGGAGGTGGTGGTGGTGGTGGAGGTTCTGGAGGTGGTGGAGGTGGAGGCTATGCCAAAGGTGATGGTGGATCTGGATATGGAGCTGGGGGTGGAAGTGGTGCAGGAGGTGGTCATGGGAGTGTCTATGCCCCTTAGGAGACCGCAATTATATTCTCGCGTTAACACGATGACGTCATCTTCTTACATATTATAATTATATAGTAAGAGCAATAAGGTCAGCTGAGTAATTGAAGATGTACTCATTAATGTGTACCATATGAAGCGAAAATGTTGCTGCTATAATTGGACGCCGTTAAGATACGCAATGTTAATTCTTCTCTTTATATACGTACGCAGATCATCATCAACTGTATGGACTCACCCTTATATTCTTCATCGTTAATCATTATATACGTAAGAGTATGTGCATGACACAAATCTTTAAGAGAAAATAATCATAGGGATACTTTCTAAAAAAAATTATGACGTGTGAATTCCTCTCTTATAAGATAAATCATGTCCTTAAAACAAACATAACTATAAACTATGTTCCTTGTCCGGAACTATTACGAGAATTTTAGTACATTCATTAGGATGTATGATTTTGTGGCTTAAACAATGTTATGAATATTTTATCAGAATTAATATCAATTTTAGTTTTGGTAATGTATAGTATTAGTATTGATCAATATTGAATACTATTTCAGATATTTTCAAAAATTATAAAATAGTCTATGATTTTTTAAAATTACAAAATAATTCTTTAATACAATGTGTTGTATAATTTTTTTAATTTTACATCATCTATGCCCCTAAATAATATAAATTTGAAATAACAACTCACTTTATTTCTATTAATGTTAAATATTTCACATATAAATAATAATCACAATTAACATAAGAAAAAGTTCATTTAATCATATATACATATATATACAGAGAGAGAGAGAGAGAGAGAGAGAGTAGAGATTAATGCAAAGTACATAAAATGATACAATTTATATTGTATAATAAATAATAATTGTATTAAGACCTACTTGTCTTGACAAATTGTGTTTCCTATTATGATAATATATATTTCTTTGATTTAGAAAAAGAATAATTACATCAAAACTTCATAAAGTAAGAATAATAAAAGGCCCATGATGTATTACAACAAGAGTTCGAGCCAAGAAATAGTGCTAAGTATCTTTGTATTACATATACGAAATTTAACATACAAATGAAAGTAAAAAAGAAATAAAAAATGGAAAACCTTGAAACTTCATATATTCGAATATTCGCTCAAATCATATTGATCATATTTTTTACAAAATTATTATCATTGAAAGGAGTCTCATCATCACTGTTATTTAAATTGATTGCACCAAATGACATATCAATACTTTTCCATTCAAGATTATCTTCCAAGTCACTTTCATTTATTAAACTTGATTCCTTAAAAGCCCAATTAGCTAAAAGATTACTAAGGTCAAGGTAAACTGTATCTATATAACTACTTGTTTTATTAAGAGTTATAGTAAACAAACAAAATTAGATTATTAAGAAATTACAAGAAATTATATTCAACTTAATAATGATAATAGCATACCCTTTTTGAAGTTTTAAGTTGTATCAAACAAAGACTAAATCGTTCAATCTTTTGTATTCCAATCTATTCATTCTCTTATAATGGACGAATTCAAATCTGTTCTAATTACTTTCACACCTTATAACACTCACTCAATGACTCAAAATTCAAATTGCAAACTTTTACAATTTCGAAACAACACTTCTGAATTAGTCACACTAGGCAATTACAAGACAATAAACGTAACATTATAAACAAAATAAAGTAATAATTAGTTTCTAGCAAGTAACAAAAGTGATGAAATATATATGTATCTTAAATTCGTCTTTTTGATGAATTACAATGGGTATCCCAAAATTATCAATACCATCCTTATAAGCCTCTATTTATGAGCTTAGGAGATATTGCATCATCTTATGGGTAATAATTATTATAATAGTTAAATCATATTTCCCTATTAAATTTCGCTTTCTTCGTAAAACTTAGTTTAAAATAAACAATAGAGAGGAAAGTTAAATTTTTTATTTTCATTGATGATTGCAAGATAAGGTGTATACAAAGAAGATCTTTTTTTTAAATAACCTTGATTACTTACTTCGCTCTCTCTATAGAGTTATAAAAATAACCTATTATTACTTTCTCATCACTATCAGCCATACGAAGTACTCTTACTAAAGGCTTTCAAACTTGGATAACAAATTGACAGGGGGACGATAGTTTATAATTTTTCAAGTATAATTGTAGAAACCTTAAATCCAGCATTAGAACTAATATACTAAAATGCAACTCACTTATCACTTGTAAACATTTTTCCCAATTCCTTCTTCACCAGAACAAAGCATTGAAATGATAAAAAATCAGCAAATCTTTTAATAGTAGGAAGACATAAATTCCTGCCATTAGTGAAATCTTTTCTTATCTAATTCAGGACTGTGTTTTATTATAGATGAACTTGGTAATTTTTCTTACCTTTTACCAACTTCATCAATGATAGAAAAGTATCTAGTATCTCCTATATTTTTCAACATCAGATCAATATAATGTGCAGTATAAGAAGTGCAATAAAAAGAATTATACCCACTTTTTAACCCTTTTCTAGCTGCTTTGTAAATAAAATCATTGTTAGTGATGAACTGTATAATATTTTTTTTATCCAACTTCATTCACAACTTTAGTAGATATTTAAAACAGACTATCAACATTTCTAACAAAGATAAATGCTTCAATATACTTTTAAAACATTTTCCCTTTAGCAAAAAAAACCAAAATTGATAATAGGCTCATGTCTTTTATTTTTTAAATCATCATACATTATTGAACACTCATAATTTACCCATCCATTCTTATTTTATCCAAATAACTCTTTATTTCATGAACAAAGCTATTTAAAAGATTACTTTTGTAGTTATCAATTGAAGGAGCTTTATATCCTAGACTATAAGAGGCAATAATATCCACTATAGGCTAGTAATAGTAAGACTGAGCATCATTAAATGATACATCTGTATTATACCACCATTTAGCCATTATCATGTCCATATTACATTTCTTTATATTGTAAGGAATTATGTATTAGAGGCTAAGCTCTAGGAGTTATTTCAATGTAAAAAAGTAAGACACCGGTGTTTTTCTCTTCCTTACATCAGGTGCAACAATCACTTTTTGTTGAGTAAAAAATCACCTTTAACATCTCTAATATCACCCTGACCACTACAAAAAGAACTTCCATTACCAATTTTGTAATTCCGTCTTTGTCTTCTGTCTTTCTTATACTGATACTCTTTAAGCAAAGTTTTCATTTTCTATTTCACATCATAATTGACTTTCATGTAAGGATCTATATCACCTTTGATCCCAGCTAAATGATTCTTTAATCAAGTGATTTTTTTTCACCTTTGAAATGCTTATTACAAAACAAAACAAACGGTATGGTTCTCCTTTCTAGGAAGCAATCTAGTATGAACCTAAGACGAATCATAGAATCTTCTTTAAGCAGCCAATTTTTCAGGAGTACTTGAACTTTCCTCCATTTATCTATAAAAATAAATGATGATATATGTCAAGATTAAATTAATAACTTCAATATAAAATTAAAGTTGTGTAAGATAATATGAACAAATAGAGCAATAATAACTTCGCAACAATCATATGATATAGATATGAAGTGAACTTCATGAATTTATATAAATGATTTCTTAAGAAAATTTGAGGCTTAGGATCATTCTATCTAAGAAATTCTCATCTTTCTTAACCCAAACATCATATAGGTGTTACATTAATTTTAATTTTTCTTAACCTAAATATTACAAAATCTATTGATTGTTGCACTCTCACAACTATAACCTATTTTGTATAATTACATAATTCAACCATAAAATTACAATTATAACCCTTTTGTGTGATTACATAATTCAACCATAAAGTCATAACAATAGCCCAACTTAAACTCATAACTATAACCTATTTTGTGTGATTATATAATTCAACCATAAAGTCACAACTATAACCCATTTTGTGTAATCATATAATTCAACCATAAACTAACCCATTTTGTATGATTACATAATTTAATTCATAATGTATAATCCATTTTATGACAATCACTTTGTGGTAATATATAACCCAATTTGCACATAAAATAAACAATCCAAAACATTCAAATAACGAAGTATTATTATTATTATTATTTTGTCTTCTTCGCTGTGATTTTGTCACTAATTTTAATATTTCATTCACTAATTCTTCAATGTCACTTTCATTCTTTATCAGCCTATCTTTAACAATCTTTGGTTAATTAATTTTAATCAACATAGCTGAAGTTAAACAGGTAATAACACAGACAATGAGGCAACATAATTTTTTTATATGGGACAACACAATATTTCATTAATTCATTAAATAATACTTAGATCCCAAAAGCACACACAACACATTATTTCCTAATATTTCTCAAATACCAGAAATACAAAACATAAATTTCATTCAATATTAGCAGCGTTATTTTATTCAACACATGCACCACATATGACAAAACACATGGTTGATACTTGGTAACCTTGAGGCTTGATCTGCTTTATTGAAATGGCGATGGATGACAATGAAAGACAAAGGCAGAGCACAAAAGCGAGTTATGTAGGTTGTGACAGTGTGACGAGCTATACGTGGGACAAAGTGGACTGTGTGAGCTATGACAGGTTGCAAGTGTGAAGGGCTACAACTGCGATGATAAGAGGAGACAACGAGAGAGATTGACTATAGAAAGAGGCTGCCAAATCTGGGGTGGGGGGAGGGAGTGAGGAAAAAGGGCCGGAGGGCCAGAGCCCAGAGGGTTATGGTTAACAATTTTTTCTTTTTTCCAATTTAGTCCTCTATTTTTAAAAATTACATATCTGATCAGTACCCAACCAATATCTTGAACATTGACTGGTACTAGTCAAAAAGGATGGTATAGATCAATACTAGAAGCTAGTATGATACTAGTTATTTCAATACCATTTTTTGGCTGATATGACACATATCAGCAATACCTGTCGTTATGACATATACTGGTCAGTATCGGTTCGTACGATATAAAACTCAAAAGATTAGGCCTAAGGCCCTCCAAATTTCATTAAGAGGACCAAAAATATAGTATCTTTTTATCTAATTTATAAATTAAGGATTTAATTATATTGTTATTATTTGTGATACTTAGTAATTATTATTTTAAATAAAATTTTTAATTAATTTTTAAAGAGGCTATGGTGAATTTCAAAATAAAATTGTAATCTAAAATTTCAATCTAATTTTTTATATGTAATTAAATGAAAGAATGTTCACAAGAATCCAAGC
>JANIIA010000005.1:17815797-17834413 GCA_027478495.1 Erythroxylum alaternifolium
ACCACACCTGGACCCGTTTCTTTGGTCCGACCCGTTCTCTGGAAACGGGATGTTACATTGCTGATGCTTCTGATGATGATCGGAGGGCATATAGGATACATCTAGATGATAGTGAGACAACTAGTTGTATTATACTAGCCACTATGTCACCGAAGTTGTAAAATCAGCACGAGGCTATGGATGCTCATACTATAATCTATCTTCTTAAGGAGCTCTTTGATGAGTAAGCAAGGTCCGTAAGGTTTGAGACTTCATGATTGCTCTTCCGCTCCAAGATGGCTAAAGGGACATCTCTAATGTAGTACGCACTGAAGATGAATGGCTACATCGAGCGGTTGGCCTCCTTGGGTTTTCTTTTGCATCATGCATTAAGTATTGACTTAATTATGACGAGTTTAACCAATAGTTACTCACAATTTGTGCTTAATTATCGGATGAACAATATATCTAGCACAATTCTCGAGCTGGTCATGCTCAATGCAGTTGAACCATCTGTCTACAAGGATAAGGTTGTGATGCTGGTGGACTCTTCTGGTTCGAATAAAAAGAGCTAAAAGAAGAAAAAGTCCGTAGGGCCTAAGGGAGGTGTCAAGAAAGCAAGACTGCCTTAAAGGGAACTTGCTTCTACTGTGGCAAGGATGGCCACTGGAAGAGAAATTGCAAGGCCTATCTGGAGTCCTTGAAGCAAAAGAAGGCATCTGATTCCCCATTTACTTCAAGTATTTATGTTATTGATATTCATACTATTTCTGATAACAACATTTGGGTATTAGATATCGGTTGTGGCTCACACATTTGTACTGACATGAAGGGCCTCAGGAACAGTAGACAACTCAACAAAGGAGAGTCAGACCTGCGAGTGGGCAATGGAGCAAGAGATGCTGCATTAGCTGTAGGCACATATGTATTGATGCTCCCTAGTGGGATTGTACTAGAATTAGACAATTATTTTTTTATACCTGCTTTGATTAAAAATGTAATGTCTGTTTCTAGTCTTAAGCTAGATTCCATTTAAATTTCAATGACAATGGTTATTCAATTTATTTGAATGGAATGTTATATTCTTTAGTTACATTGTGCAATGGTATTTACATATTGGATATGTCTAATATGGTTCTAAATATCAATAATAACAAAAGAATAAAATGAGATAATGTGAAATTGTCTTACTTATGGCATTGTCGCCTTGGCCATATAAGTGAGAGACGCATGTCTAAACTACACAAGTGTGGTAGTTTATGGTCATTTGATTATGAATCATATGACACGCGAATCTTGCTTATTAGGTAAGATGACTAAGTTACCCTTTAAGTAAAAGGGTGAACGAACTAGTGGACTTTTAAACCTAATACACACTGATGTATGTGTTATGATGTCCATACATGCCAAAGGTGGTTTCGTATACTTCATTACCTGTATCGATGATCATTCTCGATATGGGTATGTTTTCTTATGAGATACAAGTCTGAAGGCTTTGAAAGGTTCAAAGAATTCAGAAATGAAGTTAAGAAACAACTTGGGAGAAATATTAAATCACTTCGATCGGATTGAGGTGGAGAATTCTTAAGCCAAGAGTTATTGGATTATCTCAGGGATAATGGAATTTTGTCCCGGTGGACTCCACCTTACACACCATAACATAATGGTGTGGCTGAGAGGAGAAACTGAACCTTGTTAGACATAGTAAGTTTTATGATGGGTTTAGCGAATTTACTAAAATCCTTTTTGGGGGTATGCACTCGATACTTCTTTTTATGTATTAAACAGAGTCCTATCCAAGTCAGTTGTTGTTACTCCATATGAGATATGGACTAACAATAAACCCTACCTTTCTCATATAAAAGTTTGGAGTTGTCCTACTTATGTGAAGTGGATGCAGTCAGATAAGCTTGAAGCTAAATCTGACAAGTGTCTATTTGTAGGATATCTTAAGGAAACTATAGCATATCAGTTCTACTATGTTTCGGAATAAAAGGTGTTTGTTTCAAAACATGTTGTCTTTTTAGAGAAAGAATTTCTTCTAAGAGAAGACAATGGGAGCAATATTGAACTTGTGAAAGTTCAAGATGCTCAAATAGATGTAGATCAATTGCTTGGAACTGAGACTATTGTTCACGAAAATGAAACAATAGTTCAACCTTCTGACACACAAGAAGTTTATAGGTCAGGCAGGATAAGTCATGTTCCCGAGAGATACGAATTTCTTATAAGCGAACTTAACGACGTATTGCTCATAGAAGATGATGAGTCTACTACCTATGAAGAGGTTCTGAAGAGTTTAGAATATGACAAATGGCTTCAAGTTATGAAATCCGAAATGGATTCTAGTATGAAAACCAAGTATAGGATTTGGTTGACCCATCTAAAGGGATAAAACCCATAGGGTGCAAATGGGTTTTCAAGAAGAAAATTAACATGGAGGGTAATGTAGTTACCTATAAAGCTAGGCTTGTAGCTAAAGGTTATCGTCAAAGGCAAGGTATTGACTATGACAAAACATTTAGCCCAGTAGCTATGCTTAAATCCATTAGGATACTTCTAGCCATTGCTGCTCATTATGATTGTGAGATATATCAAATGGATGTGAAGAAGATTTTCCTTCATGGAAACCTAACCAAGGATGTGTATATGACACAACCTGATGGTTTCATATCTATGAATAGAGAAAAGGTATACAAGCTTTAGAAATCCATTTATGGATTGAAGCAAGCATCAGAAGTTGGAATATCCAATTTGATGAGACAATCAAAGAGTTTGGTTTATCACAAAATCCAGATGAGCCGCGTGTGTATAAGAAGGTTAGTGGGAGTGTAATCGTGTTTCTTGTACTATATGTAGATGACATATTGCTAATAGGAAACGATGTCTCATCTTTGCAATTAGTAAAAATTTGGTTAGCTAAGAACTTCTTTATGAAAGACCTTGGAGACGCAACTCATATTTTGGGGATAAGGATCTATAAAGATAGATTTATGAGGTTGCTTGGTCTTTCTCAGTCTACATACATAGACAAGATGTTAAAGAGGTTTAGTATGGAGCAGTCAAAGAGAGGTTATCTTCTCATGGTCGTAGGATTACACTATCTAAATCTATGTGTCCAAAGACATAAGATGAGAGGACTCGCATTAGTTTGATTCCTTATGCTTTAACTATAGAATCAATCATGTACTTATGTAATGTACTAGACTCGATGTATCGTATGTTGTAAGTGTTACAAGCATATATTAGTGACCCTGGTGAGGGTCATTGGGTGGCTGTCAAGAATACCCTTAAGTACTTGAGAAGAACTAAAGATGTATTCTTGGTATATGGAGAAGGTGATCTTGTGGTAAGTGGGTATACTGATGCCAGCTTCCAATCCAATAGAGATGACTCTAGATCCCAGTCTAGATATGTATTCACACTGAATGGTGGTGCAGTCAATTGGAAATGTTCCAAATAAGAGATAACGACTGATTTGACGACAGAGGCGAAGTACATTGCATCTTTAGAAGCAGAAAGGGAAGCAATTTGGATCAAGAAGTTCATCATGGAACTTAATGTGGTTCCAAGCTTCGCTTACCCAGTGCAGTTATATTGTGACAACAATAGGGCTATAGCGCAGGTGAAGGAACTGAGGTCTCATCAGAAGTCCAAACATGTACTTAGGTGCTGCCATTTGATTAGAGAGATCATTAGTAGAAATAATGTCAAGATAGATAGAGTTCCCACCGATTAGAATATAGCTGATCCGTTGACTAAGCTTATTTTCCAAAAGAGTTTTGTCTCACATGTACATGCCTATGGTATTAGATATCAAGGCAATTGGCTTTACTGCAAGTGGGAGTTTGTTAGAAAAGTGCTCTAAAGGTCATCACCTTTAGCACTTATTGTACAAATCATTTTATAATTAATAAAGTCATTTTTAACTATTTCGATGTTCATATGTTAATGGATTTGACGTTGATCTTAAATTGATTTAATGAAGTCCTTGATACAAAACATAGCATGGAGGAAATCATTATGATATCATGATAATGAGATTTCTATAATGTGTAATTATGTTAGTTTCTAAACTTTCCATAGTCGTAGGATTGATGAGATGGGATATCATTAATTTTAATAAACTATCGCATGTTATACTCCTTGATTAGATCAAGCAGTAGATATCATAAGCTGTAGACATGAGTTATTTAAAGTTAACATACGGATGCTTACTAACGTAGTAAGTATATTGGATTGACCTACTATGAGACAATCATATGGATATTCTATTCCAGTGTCAATGATAGTCTCATCATAGCAATGGTGCAAGGTATCCTTTAACTTAAGGTGCTCAAGGATATCTCAGATACTGATCCTAAGCTTTGAATCCATTCAATGATGCCTTTCAGGGGTTACTCATAGGGTGGTGATTAGATATAGCTTGAAGCATTCAAAGATAATTGAGTAGCCAATAAAGGATTCACCACTACTGATAGAAGGAAATGATACGCATGGCATCTTGTCCGGGTCATTACTCGGGAGTCTCTAGCTAGAGAAAATATGTGTCATAAAGAGAGTCTTGAATGATACATAGAGTAATGAGATCCTCAGGACAAGATCTAATAACAATTGGACTAGATGTGACGTAGTCAGTATAATGGAAGTTGACACTTTGATCATAGTTTGAACCAAGTGGGTTATAGATGCTAAAAGGACAATTTGCATGGAAACATTGCGTATGGATCAAACCACTGACTTTTTAGTCAATTAGAGGTCATGATGTGTTACTATATACCACTATTGACTTACTTGAATTAAGTGTTAATTCAAGTGGCTAACATAACTGGGAACCTAATGGGTCACATATATAGGAGATCTGAAGGATGAGTAAAATGGTCTTGAATGGTGATTCAAGATATGAGAGAGTGTTTTGGGATTGTATCGCGATGTGATCATAGTAGAAAACATTGCATGGAATGGATTAGAAACAAGTGTTGTTGGCTTCCATTAATGCATGCTATTCATAGTCATTAACTTCTCATAACTTCCATTAATGCATGCTATTCATGGTCATTAACTTCCCATAATTTCCATTAATGCATGCTATTCATGACCATTAACTTCCCATAACTTTCCATTAGTGATGGGTTATAGAAGGTCAAATGGTGCAGAAATTGAGATGATTTTCATGCATCTTGTGTAAAACATAAAAATGAAAAGAAAAGGTTATTTTTCTTACACACACCTAACTCTATCAAGAGTTCTTATCTTTGCTAGCACAAAAAAAGAATTCTAGCCATCTCCTAGTGAGGTTTCATCATTTTATCTTTATGTGGACTTTCATTAAAGACGGTCTACGTTGATCGTTGTGATTTACGACAACCCAACCTAGAGAAGATTAAAGAATGAAGGAGATCGTCAGAATGGTATGTAAACATCTTACATTTCATGTTTTTGGTTTTCTATATCTATATGCATGAGTAGATTTGTTTTTTGAGGTTCCGTTTTATTTCTGCTGCATATATTTGATATATATTATGTATAAGATGTATGATTGAAACCTAACATTCCCTGGTTTTCATTAGCCTATTTTTTATAAGACTGACTCTCTTCTTCCTTCCTCATAACTTAACACCGTTTCTCTGGACCTGTTGACTAGGCAATTCACCTTATCTTTCCATTTCACCCTATCAATGTTATTGAAGACCCTCTCTATACTCTACTTCCAGACTTCCTTTGTATAGTGACATTCAAAAAATAGCTGATCTAAACTCTCCTGTAGCCCTTTGCATGAGGGGAATCTATTCATTATATTTAAGAATTGTAACTGATCTATGGTAAACACCCCATCCTTGAGCATCAACCATAGAAAAAATTTTTATAGGGTAGGAATTGATTCTATATTAGCTTCTGCCATGCACCTTCTCCCCATCTATAGGAGTTGAGTTTCCTATTGTTAGGATTATAATAAGGGATAATATGAACTAGACCCTGATGGACATCTTTACATGCATTATCAACTACCCAAATTCTCACTTTTGACACTTCCCTCATTATCTAATTATCATGGATTTCATCTATATTGGACCAATTGTCAAAATGGAAAGAGGTCGTTTTACCATTCTGGATTATACACTTAATACTATTTACAATATAACTCACTTCTTTTATTAACTGATTGAAAAAGAAAGATCTTCTTAAACTCTCATATACTTTCCATAGGCTATTAACTTTGAGATAATCTTCATGAATCCATTGAACCTATAAGGACTCTTTGTGAACTAATATTCTTTATATTTTCTTCTCTATAAAAGTCTTACTATATATCTTAACTAGTATTATATCTAGCCTTGTTTTCTCCTTATCATCACAAACCTATTTCTAGCTTAACTTGGCTCTGAACCTTTTATCACTATGACCAACTCACATGAATTGCAGGTTTAATCAGACCTTTAGAAAAAGTTTAAGTTTGAGGTCTAATAAACGTCCATAGAGTTGATTACTACCTTGATTAGGAATACTTTGCCAGCATAGTATATGTGAATGTTACTCTATAATTTGATCCTATTCTGATTCTTTTCCACTAGAGCCATACATCCCTTGAACAACAACCTCCTAGAAGAAATAGGTAACCCTAGATATACAAAGGAAGTCTCCTTCACCTACATACAAGTTAAGCTAGAGAGTCTTGTTGCCATGTTAATCCTTTCCATTCTTAATCCTTACACATAACCTGAGATAACCTATCCTTCTATGAGGGGCAGTAGTTTCATCCATGCATATATATATATATATATGCCCATATAACTTGCCAAGGAACTTAGACCCTTTATAGACCAGTATTCTTGTAGGATATCATGTAAGTTAATCCAAATTGGAATTTTCTCATAATTTATATTATCCAACCTTAGATCTGGTTTCCAAGGTTACAGAAACAAAGGCTGACTCTATATATGTCAATTTTTAGCTTCCAAAACCTCTCTAGCATTATCTTGACAAATTTAAACAATATCAAGCTATTTTATGAACATTAATACCTCATTCAACCCTTTATTTCATTGCCTATTCCTTTATAATAGAAAATAATATTCATTTCTCTTAGAAGAATCCAACTAATGCTGACTTCCAAGCTTTTACCCCACCTTTCAACATTTGAATATTAAGAGCCATTACATTTTCCTTCCTCCATTTTGATAGGAGAGTAGTGTAATGCTTCTCCATACTCATCCCCACAACTTGTTTCCATAAAAGTGCCAGGTTAACTGGAGGAAGAAGAAAATCCAATGGAAGGGGTACATTAGGGTTCGAGTCTAAGGTTGGAGAGACTGTATGGATTAGAAAGGACAATTGTCTTGTAGGTTTTCAATAAAGTTAGTCTCAATTAACGTAATTGGTTATGTAAGACACTTAGGTGCAAAGGTTTAAAAAGTAGTTTCCTAATTAAGGAATAGTAATGTTAGGGTTGGATAACTTTCTTATTATAGGATTAAAGTGCACCTAAACTTTTAGCACCAGTATTGTAACAAAAATTTCATTTGTAGATATTATACTGGATAAGAGACTTGTACTAATCATCATCTCATTATCATTATAAATATTTTGTATCTGTACTTGTATCACTAATCGAAAAAAATTATATAGGAATTTTTGTTATAACCCATACGATAAGAGATTGTAGAATCCTAAAACTTACAAACCATTTCTACACATTTTTTTAGTGATTTCAAATATTTTGTTTTCCAATCTACTTATGTTTGTGGCAAATCATCTCTTATATATGATTTTCTAACAGTTGTGACATTTACAATTACAAAGTTTCATATTATTAACACATTTTGTGTGCTTATCTATTATCTATTACTCACAAAAAAGTTAATTGATCATAAAGAAAATGATTATGCATTACTTATACTTGTCTCATATTTCATGCAGCTAGCATACTATGAGATTATTTATTGCATCAATCATCATGTCATCATATTGCCTTTTATATAGAAGGTAGGCATTTTGAATACATCTTCATGCAAACTTAGAATTGAAATGATCTTTCTCATTTCTCAATCCTTTGAATCAAATTAATTCTCTTTTCTAGAATGTCCCATTATATCGAATCAATCATAATTTTCTAATAAAATTCTATAGGGTTAGAACCTTACTAAAAAAGGTACCTTAAATTTGAGATTCATATAGCTTGAAAGGATCCTCATACAATATAAGTTGAGAATATGACTTATATTATCCTTATTGGTCAAAAATACTCATATGGTATGATTCATATGTTACAGTATTGAATCTCTTTTATTAAAGCGTATGTCTTTTCTTCAATACCATACAGATGATAGTTCATGTATAATTAATTCTTAAATTGAGTTCACTTATTTAAGTATTTAATCCACCCTTCAGAACTCACATTTGGCACATTAAGATAGATTAGGTGAACAAATCATTTCTTTATGTTATGTCATTACAAATATCCTCTTACACCTTTCAATGTACTTCACATCGACACTAGTGTTTTAAGCTTTGAGCTCTTGATTATCACCTAGATAAATTACTTAAAACCATTCTCATCTCCATTCCTACAAAATAGTGGAGGCGATCACCTGTGAGAGAAGGTATCTCATATGTATCCAACATACTTCTTGTATCAAGAATTAAATGTTCAACGCTCATTTAACATTCACACTAAAATAAAAAGCTTAATTTAAAATCAATCACTCTCATATTTATAAAATTAAAATTTTATTTGAAATTTATTCTAAAAATGTTATTTAATTCTCAATTAAACATATATTTTATAAAATATTCAATGACAAACAAATTATTATCATTAATAACAAGTATCATAAATAGTCACTAGACCTATTCATTTCTCTTTGTTATACTATGTCCTTGACATAGTTATATTTGATATCTATATGTTTGATTTGATATTGATATTTGAGCTTTCTATTATAATCTTTCAATGTACTTGTTCACACATAATATAGTGTGCATGAGACTATTGGTTTCTTTAAAATAAAGAATCATCTTTATCTTGTATTCTTTTTATGGCATTTGTGGATATTACATATTACTTAGGTGCTCACCTTTAGTAATTAGCATCACAAAAACATTTTACTTTCTTGCATACAAAAATTTTTCAAGCATTACGTTGAGATATATGTCGCTTATAATAGTAAGAAAGCTCTAGTTAAATGATGCTTAACGATTATAACTACAAAAGTGTATGCAGCCTTAGGCATATTCTTCATTTTATTCATGCTTGATAGCCAATTTATTATTCTCATGAAAAATCACTTATTGTCACTAGCTACCAAAAAAAATATCATCAGCATGAAATGATAAAATTGGACAATTATTATTAGACCTTTTAACACATATTAAGTGGTATTTTCCAATCATACTAAAATCATATGATATGGTTATAACACTAATGTAATATACCACTTACTTCGTGACTATGCAAGACCATATAATGACTTTAACAATCTGAGCATAAAATTCTCCTAACCTTTTACATCCATTTGATGTATATGAACATCCATTTGAATTATTAAGGGTGGAATCAGTTAAAATGATTTAAACCTTATATAAATGATAATTTATTCTTATAATTGATCTCTTAGATTGTGTGTATCCTTTAGTCACTATATATGTTTTATATCTTTCAAAATTGCCATCAATCTTTTACTTAACATTTGAAAAAATATTTGTTCTTGATGACTGCATTTTTTTCAGAAGAAGTCTTATACTCATATTGAACTTATTAAAGGTTAATCTACTTCTACTGCCATAACTCATTCATTCTCAACAATACTAGATAGAGCTTTTTTATATTCCCCTGTTTATTTCTTTCTTTTGGAATTACAGCAATGCTTATTCCTTTCAACTTAAAAATTACATGAGGAATAATCCACTCAAAATATGGGTGTAATGAAAGCTTGAGAAACGAATATCCGTACATTTATGTTGCTCCCACTTAAATTAGATAGAGGTAAAGAACTCCCACTAGGTTCCAATTATCATTGATCAGAGACCAATTTATCATCTCTTAAATTATTCCCACTATGATGAATATCATTCAGTTGATCTTATCTTACAAGATCATTATAATTCAAGTCTCCCATATAGGGATAAGTTTTGAACTATCCTTCTTGCTTTGAAAAATCATTCTCTAAAAATGAGATATCTTGTGACACAAATTTAATTGTTTGTTTATTACCTTGTCTACATTTGAACATATTCCCTTTGTAATGTTAAAAAAAACTTTTAAAGATATTCTTCTTCCTTTTGGAACCTAAATTCTCGTACTTATAAGAGGGATCATGAATATATGTAAGAAATATATTCTCAAGAAATCAAATACGGTTTATTAGGTCTCTTACCTATCCATATCTCATGTTGTTTTAAGATATGATTTCACAGGCATCCTATCAGGTACATATTTGATCATCAATAACATATCATCCTAATAGGTGATAGGCAAATTTTCTTATATCATTATAGACTTAACCATGATAAAGGTGCTATTTCTTATCTCTGTAACACCGTCTTACTGGTAAATTGATATGATAGTTATTAGCTATCCACTAAATTTTCATCATATGACCTCTTGAATTGATCAAATAACTCTTCTTATACTCGATTAGTTCTTGAATTCTTTATCAACTTTATCTTATGAATTCTCAACTAAACTTATATTTTTTTAAACAGCAAAATGTTTCAAATTTTGAGAAATCAAATATGTATAACTATAATGAGTATAATTATTGATAGATGTAATGAAATAAGTACTATTATACCATGCTCTCACATATGTTTAGCTACAGATATGTTAATGAATTAATTGCAATAGCTTAGCAACTCTTTGCTCCATATTTAATGGTTTTCACACTATTTTGTTAGCAATACAATGTTTACAAGTAGATTATCCTACTTTATGTAGATCTTATAAACAAAATATATTTGACTAATTGATTTATTAGATTTTATCTAATATGATCAAGTCTAACATGCCACAAATTAGCATAAATATTATAAGAATTAGATAAGCTTATTAAATAAAAATAATATTATTTGTTTAATAAAAACTATATAATATCGCAAAACCACCCAAAATAAAATCATGAATATTAAAATTTCAAGAAATTGTCCTTTCTATTATTATGGAAATCAATATCGAATCAAAAGCTAACTAAAACATTAACACCAAAACTTTTTCTCAATGGAAGGACCTTTTCCTTTCCCATTTTAGTTGGCTTTAGTTATTTTTGGAATACTAAGAATTGTGGAAGGCTTTTTTTTTTTCACTTTTCATTTAGACTCACCATTGTGCTTCCTCTTCTTAGTTTTTAACTCCTTATGGGTATAACTTGGCCATATATGTCATAGTATATAGCTTCGAGTTCTCAGGCTATTTTTTGATAGGCGCCTTAGAGCATCCTATGTCATCTTGGTATTCATATTATGGGTTAAGAACATTTTTAAATGCTCCTAACGTAGATGCAAGAATGTGTAATGACTTACACTAGCTTAATATAAGATAAAATATGACTGACATCCCTCGGTTCATTATGTTTTACATTAGCTTCACATGCCTCAGTATTGAATTCTCCCATCATATATTCTTATTTATGATTTATTTATTTATTACAGTATATATATATATATGTCAAATATAATAGTGCGTGATTAAAATATGGTTGCTAGGTGAAAGTTTCGAGCTTGCTTCATCTAATTACTTTGCCGTTTTGTTTGTAGTTGTTATCGCATTTATATTTAGATTTTCTGTAGATTAGATTTTAAAACATTTTCAATATTTGTGTTGAGATTCTTGGTACACTTCTCACCAACAAGAAGAAGTTGTCTTCTTCAATCACTTGCACTATATTCACTTGTTCTTCATTATTAAACTTGCAATTCTTTTTCATAAAGCATCAAGACTTCCCTTTATGTTAGCAATCTTTCTCTTCATGACCAAACTTCTCATAATGGCCATATTGAGGAATATTTCCTTTCTTTTTTGATGACGGAACCTTTGTTAGATAGGCTCTCTCCACCATCTTTTTCACTTTCTTGGTCTTTCATTGTCGTTCTTTGCTCTTGAGCTTGTAAAGCATTAATCACTCATATGTCCCTCAAGATCTACGAGAGCTTTGATACTATGTTAGATTTTAAAATCATAAACTAACTGAAATAAAGTAGAATAGAAAAGAGATAATACAAGAGGTAATTTATTGATGGGATATATTTTACATTGAAGTTAATATATAGGCAATAAAAGGTAAAGATTAACTAAACAATAAAAAATTTAAAAGTTTAAATTCCAATAGATAATAGCTTTATCTTAACAGGTAAAATTTTATCTTCTAACAAATAATAGATCTTATCTTTACTACTCTATTTTAGTACTCTTAAATTTATCTTTAAACAAAGACCACATTTTTAACTTTGAATCATTCTCCAATAGGGATGGAGAATGAATAGGATTTGTAGATTTCTAAAATCTAAAACAAAATAAATAGAAATGTCCAAAAAATACATCATTCCAATATATCGTCCAGTTTTGTGACTTAAATATTGTCTGAATCAAAATAGAGATAGAGGAAACAAAAAACAAAAAGATAACACAGTAGATAATTAATTGAGTAAAAACAAGTAAGTCTTAGATGTGTTTCAAACAAATGATGAAAACTTTAAAACTTCATACGGGTAAAAAACGTATATAGACATTAAAAAAAGTTTAAACACTTATGCTATTGGGTTTTTTAAATATCAATAAACTTTATTGTCCAGATTTTTACAATAACAGGACAAACTATAAGCTTTTAAACAATTTTAGGGAGTGCTTGGTTGATGGGTTTGAAAATGGTTCAACATGTATGGAATCAAAAATGGGTGGTTGGTTACATATTATCATTATAGGAACATTATTATTATATTCAACTTCCAGGTATTGCTTCGTACCCCTCAACCATGAGAGGAATAACAATCATTCTTGAATGACACTCCCTTTATCTTTTTTTAATCTTTTTTAATTAAATATAATTAATTAAATACAATTAATTAATTACAATATAATTAATTAATTAATTAAAATACTATTAATTAAAATAAACTAAAATATTATTAATTAATTAATTAAAATACTATTAATTAAAATAATGTTACAATATAATTAATTAATTACAATATAATTAATTAAAATAATATTAAAATATAATTAATTATATATTTTTCTCTTTTTTAGCAATTAAATATAACTAATAAAATATATTAAAATTTGATGTAAAACAAAAATTTAACAAACTTTTACTTCTCAATATTTTTAACAAATCAACCACTATTAATGGTAACGGTAATCATTCATTTTTCTAACCAACCATCATAACTATGATGATTATATTCATTCTCATTCCTCACTGTATTCATTTCCATTCTTATTATCATTACTCGATTTGAACTAAGCGCCTCCTTATTCTTATTGTGACCACTATTGTAATTCAATTTGTAAAGGCAAGTTACATCCAAGGTTTTGAAAACTGGACCAGACCGACTGATCAGACCGAAAAAGTTTAAACTGGCCAGTGTTCTGGTTTGGTTTCACCTAATAATCTCTATATATAAAAATCGGCCGATTTATCAAAGAACTGGCCAGTTTTTTGTCCAAACGATATGTCACTATGTAAAACTATAGATCTGGGTTGCTCAACTTTCACTTTCATCCTTAAAAACTCCAGATCTTTCATTAGAGAAACAGAGGATGAAATCTGGGTTTTGATTTTGAGTTAAACAAACCAAGAGAGAAAGCTAAAAATTTGACGTTTGAGTATAACAACTGCCGCCATTGAAGCTTCTCTTGGAAACTGATGATCCTTCAGACATTGAAGCTTCTCTTGGAAAGCACGGAGAGCTAGTCCATCCAGATAAGACGAGTGTACTTCATAGGTATGTTACCAAATCATTTCTTGTGTGCTTTTTGTTGCAGACTTCTTATCTCGTTCGATCTAATAAACTAAGAATTTCACAAATTTACCAATATCTTGAACAAAAAGAAAGGTGCTTGTCTTCTGAAGTCAATAAGGGAGAAAGAGTTAAAAGGTGCATAAACGCTGAATCAAAGATAAGATCTATCTTCTTCCTTATTTGTTACAGTTTAATTCTAACAACCTCTCCTTAGATCTACTTTACTTTTGTACCAAGGATCTGGAATTTCGCAAGAGCTAGGTATTTTAGTATATTCATGTTCTTTCTTGCCTTCCCTAGTTTTTTGGAATCAAACAACATCTAGTTGGAAGTTTCTATGTTGATAAGTGATTTTTTATGAAAATAGATTGGATCTATGGAATTTATGGTCATGTACAGCTAATTCTGATACAGTTGATTCTGCTCTAGTATATACATATCTTCTATACTCGTCGAGCTTTTATTGTTAACACCGAAAAACTTCAAAAAAGTTATTATTGTTTACTTTCTAAATCTGAAGAAAAACAAAGAAAATAGTTTACAGTAGAGCTTTAAGGTTTGACTTAAATCTATTTGAGATATACAGTTCTATTATTTCAAAAGAAAAGTTGAAATGAACTAAGCAACTAACCATATACAAGAAAAGGACATGTGATAAATTTATAGGTTTGAAACGTGTTATTGTATAGATAAAGCTGCGTTGTTTTGTTGCTAAATATGCTTTGCTAGTTAAGAGTTGTGAAATTCGAAACAACTCGTATATTATACATGGAAAGTTTCCTATTAACAGTTAAGAAGTCGAAGTCAAAACCAACTGTTATTGACCCTTCCCTGTTTTTGAACTAGTGTTCTTGTCCATTTGCTTCCTTTTGTAAATTTGGCATTTAAAAAGAACTATTAATTTATTGGTGTGGCAAGTTTTTAGTCATAGTTAGTCTTTGATCTTATGTCATGTTGTCCTTTGGATGTTCTGCAGATGTTGGGTCATGCTGGACGACCTCAATTTGATTCTTATGGGGAAGGGATCATCATTACTGACCATAGTGAATTACAATTCTTTCTCCCTTTGATGAATTAACAACTTCCCATTAAAATTCAGTTTGTATCAAACTGGCTAATCAATTGAATGCAGAAATTATTCTTGGGACAGTTTAAAATTCCAGAGAAGATTGTAATTGGCTTGGATATACCTACTTGTATGTCCGCATATTGCGAAATCCTACACTTTATGACTTGGCACCAGATGTTCTTACTCGACATATTATGTTAGAGGAGAGGAGGGCCGACTTGGTAAACACTGAACTCTTCGATATGGTTTAAGAGTGTTTCTCCTCATATCCAAGCCATTCTAATTCTTGTTAATTTTTTCATACCACTTTTTCTTTCTATTCTTTCATGTGGTTTCATGTTTAGATTGAGGATAGTAGTTTAAATTTCTCTTCCCCTTTGTATTTTCAGTGGCATTCTAGCTCATTTGAGACGACTCTTTTAGTTTTTAATTTAGGTTTGATACTATGCATATCATCTGATCCTTTAACTAAGAAAATATTTATTAGTCATACAAGTAAAAAGGCTAATGAAGAGATAAAAATTGAGAATAAACTATGTAGTTTGGGAATCCATGAAAAGGATAAACATAAGAGTTATTTAACATTTGACTCTGAGGGGGGTTTTAGCTTTTACATAACATAGCAGTGGCCACTTATTTTTGTTCATACATTCATACAAAGCTTGGATAATTGCTTCCGTAATTCTCTACAATTTATCTTGTCTTCTACCCTTTAATCATGACAACTTCTTTTTGTAACCTATTATTATTGTTGTGCAAGTAATCATGTTCCTCTTGTTCTGATTTAACTGAACTTTTTAGGTATTCAGTCTGACCTATTTGCTTCTGTTTTTTTTTTCTAATTGTTTAATCTTATTCTAATGGTCTTTTTGCAAATTCATTCTGCTGCAACTATCTTGGACAAGAACAATCTCGTTAAGTACGACAGGAAAAGTGCATATTTTCATGTTACTGATTTGGGTAAACAGGAGGATGTGGAGTGTCCAAACACCTCTTCGCCAATTTAGTGGGATCCCAAATGAGATTCTGATGAAGTTAGAGAAGAAGGATTTGGTATAGGAGAGGTACTACGATGTCTCGTCATAGGAGATTGGTGAGCTCATTTGTTTTCCAAAGATGGGCAGAACACTACACAAATTCGTCCACCAATTCCCTAAACTAAACCTTGCTGCGCATGTACAGCCAATTACAAGCAATGTATTGAGGGTTGAACTTACAGTAACTCTAGACTTTCAGTGGGAGGCAAGGTCTATGGATATGTAGAACAATTTTGGGTTATTGTAGAGGATAATGAAGGCAAGTACATACTTCATCATGAATACTTTATGATGAAGAAGCAGTACATTGATGAGGATCACACGTTAACTTTCACTGTTCCAATCTATGAACCATTACCTCCTTAATATTTCATTCATGTTGTGTCTGACAGATGGATTTGATCATAGACTGTTTTGCCTGTCTCTTTCAGGCACCTTATCTTGCCAAAAAAATATCCTCCTCTAACATAGTTATTGGATTTGTAACTTTTTCCTGTGACCACATTGAGGAATCCATTATATAAAGCCTTTTATAAGGATTTCAAACATTTCAATCTTATCCAGAATCAAGTATTCACAGTTCTTTATAATACAGATGACAACGTCTTGCTTGTTGCCCCTACAAGGAGTGACAAGACCATATGTGCTGAGTTTGCTATATTGAGAAATCATCAAAAGGGACCTGATAATGTTATTCATGCTGTGTACATTCCAACTCTTGAAGTAATTGCCAAATAATGAGATCTAGATTAGGAGAAGAAGTTTTGTAGAGGGCTTGGCTTGTGTATTGTTAAATTAACTAGGGAGATAGTAATAAAATTGAGGCTTCTTGAAAAGGGTTAGACAATCATAAGCACTCCATAAAAGTGGGATGCCTTATCTCATCGCAAAGGAAGTATGCTCAACAGGTTAGTCTTTCTATCTTTGATGAGCTTCATTTGATTGGAGGGTCAGGGTTGACCTATTTTGGAGGAGATTGTCTCTAGAATGAGATATATTGTAAGTCAGATTGAAAACAGGATTTGAATTGTGGCTCTTTCTTCCTCTTTTGCCAATGCAAAGGATCTTGGGGAATGGATAGGGGCCACCTCATATGGCTTTTTTAATTTCCCTCCTGGTGTACGTCCTGTGCCCCTAGAAATACACATTCAGGGTGTGGATATTTCCAATTTTGAAGCAAGGATGCAGGTTATGAGTAAACCAACATATACTGCTATTGTACAATATACAAAGAATGCAAAGCCTGCCATCGTGTTTGTTCCTACAAGAAAACATGTGTGTCTTACTGCTATTTTTGCAAAAACACGTGCACTATTTAAATAATTTTATTTAATGGAAAAGAATAAATATCTAAAAATTTTATTTTTAAAAAATAAGAAGTCCCAACTATTTTTCTTTACAAATTTCTATACTATTTAGAACTCTATTTCATATCAATTTCTAGTTTTGATAGTTAGGTTATATATTCTTTCAGCAATTTAATTTGTTGATCTAAAACACTAAAATTAAAAACTAGTAATATTTTGGTTAGGCTATTTGAAGTGGAGCAATTGATGGAGCAAAGTTTAATAAGTGAATAACATCTGTTGATCTTTTGTTTATCCATTCTGCTGTTACTGTTCTTCTTTATTACAATTGATAATGAGAATTATTTAAGTTGTATACTTTTACCCTTCTTTATTAATCTTACTTCATCCAATCATATTATTCTCCTCAACTTGTAATCTAAGAAAAAGTTGCAAGAATTACTTACTAAAAACCTTCACGTGTTACTAGAAACAAATTTAACATTAAGTTTTATGTGGTTATTAAAATTTTCTTTTTGTTTAAAATTTGCTTTAGTGTTATTGATAGTATATATAAAAGTATTTTATATTTTATATTTATTTGTGTGTATCTCTTGTGTATACATATATTCCCTTGTACATTATATATATTGAAATACATAGTAATCCAAGTCAAGGGTTTTCTTATTCTATCCAATATGGTATTAGAGCTTTTAAACATAACCTAATCTCTCTGTTTTTCGCCCATACACTTACTGCTGTGACTAGCTACAATCATCAACATCATCAGTGTAACACCCTAACATATACCCTAGAAGTATTGTAGCATGTCTAGCGTGTATTAAGAAGTGAAAATAATGAACTAAGTGCATTTTAGTAAGAGACATAATGGTATTTAATGTAAAAGATTTGGGTAAATGGGTAATTTTTCATTTTGGTATGAACATATCTCTATAATTTGGCCATATCTTGGTATATGTACCTCTAAATTGGATAATTCCTATTGGAAATTAATCTAGAGACATAGATCTAAAACTTTCATGAAGGAACCAAAGTTTTATTGTGCCTATAAGGTTTTTCAATTCTGGCTTGAAGTTGAGTTATGGCTGCTATCCCTGTTTTCGAACAATCTGTAGTGTTTTCGGTATAACTCCTAGAATAATTAACCACATTGAATTAACTTTATTACATTAGAAAATTAATACATAGGGGAATGAAATTAACTGATAATATTGTATGCTAATGTGCAAAGTAAGGGAAGAAGAAGGACCAATATACAATTTTTCTAAAGT
>JANIIA010000005.1:17834513-17849373 GCA_027478495.1 Erythroxylum alaternifolium
GTAAGTCACAAATAACTTATGTCTAACGTTTATTTATCTTAAGTCATATAAATGTCTCACAAATAATTGTTCTAGCCGTATGTATAGGTAACAGGATGTTACAAATATTGATAATGAAATGATAAAGTTTACTTGGAAATACAAAAATTGCTCTATGAATAAGTAGTTTTGCATTTAAACTTGATAAGGATTAAACACAACTATGATTCTTCCATTATAGTGAACTTGATGGTTATTAATCACTCCACTATTTTTCTAGAAACTAAAGGCCTTTTCAGAGCAAGTTAGTTTTTGTTTTAGTCACTAAGAGACTAAACAAAATAGGATTCTTTAAAATCAAATTGTCTTTGAGTATCTATTGTATATTTGGGACAATTTAAACCCCTTATATTCAAGTTATTATTGTCATATTTTAGTAAAAGATGGGCTATTTACCCCTTTTTCTTAAGCTTCATCCCTAGTTTCTTCTTATTAGATACATCAACATCATAATTGCATTGAAGTTTGTGTTCTTTAAATTGAAAATCATTGTTATGTTGTAACTATTATTCTAATTCATTAGACTTTTGAGGGACTAGGGATGCATTTGAAATATTGACATTAGTCTTCTCCTCCATCTTATTCTTCTTTTTATTTTAGACAATAATTCCATCTTGATCAAATTCTTTGTACAATTCTCCTTATTTTTCTTGTTTACTTTTCTTCATCCAAGTTAGTCTGGTTATGATCTAAATTCAATAAATTAACATATTCTCCAGTATCAAACCTCTTATATGTAGGTCTTCATATTTGGACGTTTAGGGTTTTGAGGGTTTTCATTACTAAATAGTCTCTACTTTTGTCTTTTTTAATTCACCAATATCATTCATCTTCATCAAACTTATGGTTCCTTATCCAACCCAATTTCTATAACTATTCTTGCATAATTTAACCTTTTGAGTTTTGCAATATACTCATCAAGATAATCAAATATTTCAATTGATCTAGATACACAGCTCGATCTTAATGTAGGCCAATATTCCACTAATAAGTTATAATCCTACCTTGGAATCTTCTCCATCATTTGTTTTGCTAGTATCATCTTATATTTTCACTTGTAAAAGATGATTAACTTCCTTTGTATATGCCATCAACCTGCCTCTAACACTTTTATTAGGTTTGTCTCATTATTAAACTTATATATCTTCTTCATTCATATAAATATTAGTTGGTCCTAACTTGGTCCAATTAGTAAGATGCCACATTTATAGCATAAAAAAAGTTAATCACTTCTCTATGAAAAACTTACTAGAGAGGTGAATCATTTAGTTGCCTTAGCCTAGAGAACATCCAAAGGCAAAGTTGCCACTATCTTGTCATTGTTGATATAAAGAGAAAAGAATTTCAACTTTTCAGAAGTTAAGTTATGTCCTACCATTTGACTTTAAAAGAGTTTAGTCCTATTCCAAGAGGAATTAGGTGTCATAGTTCTCGAGTTTGAAGCATTAGAAGGGGCAACTTAAGTAAAAGAAGGTAACCTTACTAAGGTTCCTAATGTTGAAGAGGTTGAAGAATTCTCGAAGAAAGCAGAAGTTAAACAATAATTGTATTCTAAGATTGAAATTAATGAATAGAAAAAGAGAAGAAAAAAAAGAAGGTGAAAGTCACAATTTTTAAAATACTTTTTATTAAAAAGAAGGTGAAAATCACAATTTTTAAATATTTTTGATATTACTTAATTCTATTTAACATAATATGTTATTAATTTATGTGATTTAAAATTTTCATAAATTTTCTTATATTTTATTGAAAAATTACAAGTGATTTAAAATTTTCATAAATTTTCTTATATTTTATTGAAAAATTACGAATTTATAATATTTTTATTAAATATTATTTTATTAACGGTCATTGATTATGTAGCAATGTCATATAAGGGTAATAAAATTGGTTTTATTAATAAAATAAAAATTATAACCTATTTAAACATTCAATAATTGACCCGTGATCTCTTTTTAATTATTTTCCCTTAAACTCATTTTATTTCTCTGTTCACCATTTTTCTCTACTTTTTTTCTTGAATTAATTTTCAAACAACTATTATTTGGAACACCCACGGTGGCAATCGTAGGTGGGTGCCCTAGTTGCTTGAGCAGCTGCCATTAATTTCAATTTTTTTAAAATGAACTTAAATAGACAAAATAAGAGATTTAAGGTTAAATCAATATTAAATTATTATAAAATTAGTTAAAGATTAAATACATGAAATTGAAATATGATTGAAAGAAAATTAGAAATTATCTTTATCCATTGAAAAATTGAAAAATTAAAGGAGAGATTGTTAAATAAAAATTATACTTAAACTAATAAATTAATTAATAAATTGATTGATTTTTAGCAACAAAATTATTAAAATAAATCAAATCAAAAAGTTGAAAATAGATAAAAAAAATAATGACAAGTTAAACCAATTTGATTTTTAAATCATTGATTAATTTTGTTGCTAGAACAGACTTGCATCACCTGTTGGAGATGATACCCCATGGGAGCATTGACACCTCGTTAGAAACCTTTAAGAGATGTACAATGCTACATTTTGAGAGAATCGGTATTCCGTAAAACTTAAAAATAAAAAATAAAAAATATATTTTAAAAATTTTAAATCATAAAAGATTGATAAAGTCAATATATTTAGTATACACGACTCTACTTTGCGAGAGTTTAAAAGAAGTGTTCGATATACGCGACCTTCTCCTTATAATTTTTATAAATAAGTCATTTCTTTTATCAAATTTTACAGATTATTTCAAGACTTTCCCTCTGAGAAAAAAGGGATAAAATGTATAAAATTACAAGTAATATATGTTGAGAAAAGATATACCGAAGATTGTGATCATGGAGCTCAAGGTGAAGATGAAATAATCCATTTAGCTGTCTCAAGCAATACAACATACATTTAGTATTTTAGGATCTTGGTTATTCGTTGCAAGAAACCGGTTAATGTTTACAAAATACACAACTATTGTGTAAGATACTAAATCATATGATTCTTTACACTGTCCTACTAAATAATAAGCACCTGGAAAGTCTTGAATCTTAATTTTCTTCTAAAAGAATTTTACAAATATCCCGCAAGTAATGTAACGAGCACAGATACATTCAGACATAAAACTCATCAGCATCACAGCATTCTGTCTTGCAGATCAGTTATTAAGGTGGACGCCAAGGAGCTAAGCTTCTTCCCAGTCTCTCCTGCAATATTCTTAAGTGAAGATATGTCTTGTTGTGCCTGAAATGGGTAGAACACAAGGATATGCCACTCATCAATACATGGCTCCAACCAAGAACGGGAAAAAAGAGGGCCAATTGCAACCTTCCAACTTAAGAAATAATATATATCAACCAAGTTTATGCACAGAAAATCACATTGCATACCTGGAAGGAAATGCGGTTGATGAGGTCACTAGCAGCAACATCAATAGAAGCCTGATCATTGCTATGACCAAACAGATCAGCGCTAGAGATAGCTGATGAACTCTGCAAGAAACACACAAAATTACCAAAAAAACCATGTGAAAGTGGATTCTCATCGTGCACATGTGAGATCTATGATGAGGATTATCATGTTATTTATATCTCAAATACTGAAGATGCTGTCAACGAGTTCTGGAAGCATAAATAGACTTGAGCATAAACTAAAAGGAGAGGAATAATATGTGTGCTTGAGATTGCTTCTAGGTCGGCATTTGAGAGTTGCAAGTTTTTATTAAAAGGATCTTTTACACGCTTTTTTCCAAACTACGGTTTGAGAAAAGAGAGTTCTTATAGCAAACAATAATGCTATTTCTATTGTGTCTTTACATGATTATTTAATAAATAAATATTTTTTGTAATTGATAATATTATTTGTTCTTGTTCGCAATTATACATCTATTAATTAATCAACAGATTTACCAAACACCTTAGCTTTGATTCTGATTAATTTCACAACTTTTTAATGCAATTACCAAATTGTCCACTTTCTTTTACTCAACACCTTAACTTATAAAGAACATGTTATGGATAAAAATCCTCAAAACCTATCAGTGAAAATAATTACAATGAACTAATCCCAAATAAAAGCAGTAAGAGCACATACTGAGAACTTCTGCAAAGAAACTTGAGTATCAATATCAGCTTTATTCTGATCGCCAAAAAATTGGGCTGATGAGATTGACTTTGCATTTGAGAATTTCTTCCTTGCTTCATCTGTCTCAGTAATCTGTAACAACAAGATGTAAGAAAAAGAAAGCCAAATGCTAGCCAAAAGAAATTAAGTGGTATTACTACAGAGATCCCAGCTAATAACAGTAACATATGACTTGTACAATACTAAGCTTGATATCAGAATCAGCTCTAATGTAAATATATAATATTCGAAGATACCTAATGGTACAAATTAAAGACAGCATAAAGAAAATAAAACAGATACATTCCAAGTATGAAGAAAGGATATCGCTGTAATACAATCCAGAAAAGGTTTCACTTCACTGCAAGATTTTGGGGCTTATTCCACACCCATATGGCAGAATCTCACAAGAATAGACCAATAACCAAATGGCCACATGCAACTGAGTCCAAATACTGATTACAGTTTTATTAGTTTCAAAAGACCAATCACACAGATTGGTTATCTAAGAGGAAAATGAGGGGATATGCATGTCTTTAACCATCTAGACTATGATATTTGACATGCTATAATCACTATTATAAATAGAAAAATCTTCCTTTTATGTTTGAGTTTGAATGGGAAAACCAATCTATATTCATTTATATACCTGGTTATGCTTAAGTCTACCATAACATGGTTTCATTATTTTTATTTGTCTAAATGAAGATATTCCAACCAGGTCTTGCCAATATCAGTCATTCAAAAAGATATTACTGGCACAACAAGCAGATTGCACCAAGCTCACAGATCAAATCTCAACAGCAATTTCAAAACCAAGGCTATATGAGGCTACTTCAGCCATTTCAAGTTTGATGTATTTTTGCTAGACTGATCACAATGTCCCATTATTCTCCAACTTAAAACTTCAAGACTTTTATGAATAGATTATATATGCAGAATGGTCCAACCCCCCAATTCCTAAGAATAGGCTCATAATAGTCCAATAACTGTTTTCAAACCTTAATACATCAATTCAACATATTTTCTGTTTGTTTCAAAAGAATAAAGCCATAAAATAAGTGTGGGATCCAAATCGAGCAAGGTCAATTCGATAAAGATTGAACCGCATTATGCAAAAAATCATTTACCAATATTGTACACAGAGTCCAAAATATAATCCTTGTCATATGAGCACTAACTTGTTTAGTATATCACCAAAATCAATTTAATATGTAAAATAATAAGCTCTAGAATCCTTTCATATATCAGCTATTTGTATCTTAGAAGTTACTAACATTTAAGAGTATACACCTATTTCTTGGTCATATACGCTAAAAATATATTTAAAATGTCTTCTTCATGCAAATAATAAGGGCACATCACTTACTTGAACTTTTGAAGAATTATAGCTCCCTTTCTTCGGGAAACCACCATCCATTCCAAATTCAGCAAAGAAGCTTGATGACTTTGGTGGAGATACATGGCTAATCACTTGGGGACCACTGGAAATTACCTCAGCAGATTGGACATTATCTACATACTCAAAGCGAGATGTAAACGACGTGCCAGCTTTTGGGGTGCTGGTAGTAGAGGAAGGAACTGTAATGGGTGGTTCTTCAGGCTTTTGATCATATAGGTTTTCACTTGGCTGCAATCAACAAAGTCGTAAAACCAAAAATAAGCCACCCTACATTTATGCAAATCCCAAGAATCCAAATATGACCTATTTAGAAGATAATTCAGTTGATCAAACTATATGTTCATAGAGCTGAAAGAGAATCCTACTTTTGTAGCGAGTTTTCTGGCACCAAGGCCACCTGTTTTCCCAGTTTTCTTTGCACCAAGAGGCTTCTTCACAGTAGTGCTGATAACTGGATGGGAAGTTTTAGGGGAAGAGGGGAGACTTGAAGTTTCTTGTGTTGCTACTGAACTTTCTTTAGGAGTATCATTGATCTTGGCACTGGAAATCCCATTTGCTTCTTGGGCTGATTTATAAGCAACTGGTGATGATGGCAAGCCCGAATCTTCTGCCATGGCTTTGGCAACTTCCTTAGAAAGTATTTGCCTATACAACTCAGCAGCTCTAGATGTATACTTGGCCTCAATCTTCCCGCCATCAGTCCAACCATGTTGCTTAAAGAAAACCTGCGCTCGGTTGTTTCCTCCGAAGCTCATCATTCTTAATTGCTCAGGAGTCCATGAGTCTAAGTTAGTAGACCTACAAACAAACATTACAGTTACTCTCTTTGAAATGGTGTAATGAAGCTAATCACAAATCAGATCTCTCTACCAATAGGATACTAGAAATTTGGTACAGTTAAAAGTTTGATCCACAATTATAAGAGTCAATTAGTGAGTTCAGAGCAATATGCCATAAGATTGTTGCATAACCACAACATCAACAACAGAAGGGAGAAGAAGTGCCACTGAATGATAAAATAGGACAGACAAGAAACGGATCAAGTGATAGCATTTCTTCCTGTTTGGTGAGAAGCCTCATTAACTACGGCAATGTTTGCACACCATCTAAGACCGTAGACAAACATGTTGAAAATTCAATTTGCCATTCTATGATTATATCTTATGCAAATTAATACAAATTGATCCAGAAAATGAACCAAACCATGTTCCTTTGATTATCAAAAGCTAGGAATTTCCAAAATCTTCAAATGCATCCCCTAACCAGCTAAATTGTGAATAATATAAAGAAAAGGAAACAAACTTTCCGCATGAAGCTACTTCGCTACCAGAATATTAAAATTATCAAAAGCAACAATGAATGTGCAATGGGCATTAGATTAATAAACAAACGAGGTTCACCTGATAACAAAAAAAGAAAAAACGGAAATTCCAACCAAAATCAGCCATTTGAACGTCAAGTCTAGAAATCAAAAGAAAAGGAACCCAACTTGAATTACCTGACGAAGCTGATGTGGACGCCAAGGCTACGATGAACAGCAGAGCAATCAATACAGAGAAAGATCCCGTAAGTAACAGAAGCCCAAGTAGGATTCTTTGCGTTACAATCAAAACACATCTGCCGAAAGAAGAAAAATAAAAGAGCAATCAAACACAAGATCAAGATCCCAGAACCTGAAAACAATCGGACCTGAAAGAAGCAAAATGCAAACCAAACTAGAAAAAGAAACCTTGTTTTCCGATTTGGCCTTCAGCTTCCTGAACACAGTGTTCTTGTCGCTGAAATTTTCTGATGCCATGAATTTCCTCCTCCTTGACGCACAATAAAGATACTGAAGCAGAAAAAAGAAAATTGAGGTTCGAGATGAGGCGTTTTAATTGGGGACCCAAAACACCTCCTCTCTTGAGATGCTCTCGCAAAATAAAAGAAACAGATGATGATATATATATATATATATGCTAAGAAGAAGAAGATTTTTAATTATGTATGTTTTTTGAAATCGAAGAGAATAAATAATGAATATGATGAATTGACGACAACGCCCTTTTACTTGGCGATTTGTTGCTTTCGGGCTTGGGCTAGGACCCCCTGCCAGGACTAGAAAGAAAGAAATTCGGATGAATTTGTTGCTCTGAGATGTTGAAGCTGAACCAGCCAACTTTCTACCCCTTTTCACACCTCTCTGTTTTCTTTTTTTTTTTCCTCTTTAATTCTTAATCACATCTCATCTCACATTAGAAAAAGAAAAACAGTTATCTTCTAAAACATATTACGAAACTTGTCCACGTACTTTTCCTTCACATTTTGTGTGCCTATCTAGTAAATAAGTGTCATCTATAGTTAGAATGAACATGACCAAATTGGCTATTGCATTGTTTGGAAAACAGGCTTCATCTCTAACAAACACGGATGCCAATAGCGATTATTCATAGTTAGATCCCCGTATAAATATTCGAATATAAAGCAATGATTAATGTAAAAATTTTGAAAATTTTAAATTAATGTAAACATTTTTAAAATTAAAGAGAAATTATGATAATTCTTGTGTACTAAATTTGAAGATCAAATTTCCTTTATTCCTATAAATACATGTAATAATGCTCTCTTCCCCTAAATGTGCATGCCAAGTAAACATTCTTAAATGTTTTTTTAATACATAGGAAAGAAAACTCAAAAACACTTCAGCTTAATCGTAGGTCATACTCCGGCGTTACAAAGTTCCTTGCCTATCTGATAATAGAAAGTACATCGAATTCGTCGGAGGTTTTAGAAGAACATACAATCCTGGTTGTACTCGCATAGCTTCAGCAACCAGACTATCTGCGCTTTGATTTCCCTCCCTATAGATATGTTGAAGCTTCACCTCTCAATCGCGCTCCATCATCGCACGTATGCCCTACACCAAAAAAGAAATCTCAGTCACTAAACTTCCGGAGGATGAAAGTATTGATGACTTCTAGCGAATCCAATTCCAGTATGATCTTTCGATAGCCATGTTCCCATGCCAATTTAAGCCCCTCGTTAACACCTTTTAATTTAGCGACCAATGGTGAGCACGCCTCAAACTTATGAAGAAAATCCCCACACCATTGTCCATGACAGTCCCGAAGCAGCCCCCCAGTCGTACTATCAGACGAATCGGTTGACACCGCACCATCGGTATTTACTTTAATCCAACCCTCTGGCGGTGGTATCTAGCTGACTAGGTTCCCTATAGGCAATCCTTGCCGGTTTGCTACTCGACCCGTCACTGCTTGTGCCTGTCTGATCCAAGAAACATACTTTAATACTATACGATGTCCCACTTCCGCCCACTCAAATCCCAATTCAAAGATGCATTTGTTCTGCCATTGCCAGATATACCAGCACGAGACTCCAAAAATGACAGCCCATTCTATTCCCTGCATAGTGCTTTTGTTTGTCATATTGGACTATAGCCACAGCTCCTCGGGCCACTGATAGAAAGTCGCCTCTTGCAAAACATGGGACCATTTCCTCCAATAATTCTGAACCCTGCGACAATCACGAAATGCGTGCAGTGTGGTCTCTTCATGGCCACAATACAGGCAACTGCTATCTGTGGCTATTTGTCTAATTACACTCTGTTGATTAGTCAGTAGTTTTTTGTTTGCTAATAGCCACAGAAATGAGCGAATCCACTGTGACGCTGACCATTTCCAGATGATATTCCATATTAGATTTTGGGCTGCTGAATCTGCCTCTGTGATTAACTCATAAGCAGATTTCACCGTGAACTTTTCATATGGACCGGGGCCCCAGACTAATCTGTTGTCATCCTCAGCATATGATGGAGGCCGAATCTTCACGAGGACCACGCATATTTGAGTGAGAAGGTAGGAAGTGATCAGATCCCGTTTCTAAGTGTCATCCTCTTCCACATAATCTTTCACATATGTGTACATCAACCTTTCAAGAAGGGGAATCATGGTCTCATTTACTAAGGGACCCCAATTGTCCAACCATTGATCAAGCCAAACTTGTGTTTGTCGACCATTACCCAATTTCCATCTAATAACTTGTTGGACATTATCCCACGTAGCTGCTATCTCTCGCCAAAGGATCGACGTCCCAGTTTTAGCCAACGATTGAGGGACATGATGAGCATTTAGCCGGTATTTAGCTCTAAGGACCTGTACCCATATAGCTGTGAGTTTGGTGAGCAATTCCCATCCCAATTTAGTGAGAAGGACACCATTGGTTTCCCCTGGATTTCTTTGGTCGACACACTACTTGACAGTTGACTAAATGGGTTGTCCTCTTCTCATTGTGGGACCCCCAAAGGAAGGACCGCATTATTTTTTCCAGTTCATCACAGAGCTATCAGGGTGACCTCACAGTTTGCATAGTATAGAGGGGAATCGGGGAGATCACTGATTGGGTTAGCGTCCGGCTAGAGATAATTCCTTAGCTCTCCACCCGGCTAGTCTTTATTGTACCCTATCTATGATATACAGATAGGTATTCCTTTTTATGCGCTCATGGATCAACGGAACCCCTAAATACTTACCTAGATTAGTCGTACTTTGTATCTTAAATAACCTTTGAGGAGCTCCTGCACGATTAATACATTATCACCAATTTGTCGATTTCTTATGAATGCTCCTTAACTTTCACTAATGAGAGGAGTTATTCCTATTTTGATTCTTGTAGCGAGGTTCTTTGAAATGATTTTATAAAGGAAGTTAGCACAGGCTATCGGTCAGAAGTCATGCAATTGGTTTAGAGACGATGTTTTTGTTATAAGATATAGGAAGGTTTTTTTATTTCCTTATGAAGGACCCTTTTGGAAAAGAATTCTTTCATTGCATGCTTAACAAAGGTACCTGTGATATCCCATATTTTTTAATAGAAAAGACCATTCAGTCCATATTTTTTATGGCTGACTGAAAGTAAATAATGTGAGAGAGCTGACTTTTCTTTTGTAAAAAGTGAAAGATCTTATAGACAGAGAGCAAGGAGATGCTGGAAGTCAGTTATTTCTTACTTTCAATAAAACTTCTTCAGTAAAGCCCCATGAAGCTTGATAGCTTTCAACTTTTGCAAACATATGAACCATTTGGATCCCCTAAAAAAACAAAGAGCTCCTATTTTACAAGCATCAATGAAACCGGTGCATGGATCAAGTAATAGTTAAACGATAATAGGCAGCTTCTGAAAAAGATTCATAATTTTAACATGTGTATGGTTAGAGAAGAGGGGGTCCTGAAAGATAGCATAGCTATTGGGAAATTATGCAAGCCACTGAGCGTTAATCAATACTCAATTTAACTTCTTTTGAATAAACCAATGGGAAGATTGTTTATTAGACCAAGTAAACTTGTGGCCAAAAGAGTTCAGGTCTGTTACCCCTAGATTATCTACACATTGCTTAAAGTCATCTGAGTAGTTTGAAGATTACAATTACCTTGAGCCTCAAATTGATATAAGATAGAGTTGAAGTCTCCATAAATTAGCTAAGGTAAGTTGGAACTTCTGCCGAAATCCAGGAGATTATTCCACAGAGTGGTTCTTTGGAAGCCAAAATTACTAGCATAGATAAAAGAGACAAGAAGATTGACTTTCCCATGCATAAAAGAGAGTTCAATATGCATAAGTTGATTAGTAGAGTAAAGGAGCTCCACCCAAATTTGATTAGCCCTATAGCATATAATGACCTAACCATTCACATGGTGTGAGTGATTGGATATCTGCTGCCAACCATGTCCCAAAATAGATAGCAGATTGAAGTTTTCTAGTTTTATTTTTGTTTAACGTAATCACATAATTAAAGGCTTCTCCCTCTTGAAAAAATCCCTTAAAGTGACTTGCTTTTTAAGGCAATTCAATCCTTTGACGTTCCACACGATGATGGACACATTAGAAAAGTTTTTTAAAACTTTTACTTTTGCTCCTTTGAGATTTCCTCCTCTCCATTGTTTGAAATGGCTTGTTTAATTCTTCTTGTGCATTATCTGCAACATTAATAGTTTGGACGATTAAGTTTTTGTTAATCCAGTATTACTGGCACTATAAGTAGCTGAAGGAGAGATCATTCTATTGGTTTTACTAGCTAAATCACTGTTAATGTTATTAGGTGAGGAGGATTGTATAGTTATTGGAGTGATAGGTGTTAAAGGTGGATTATCTTTAGGAAGCCTTTGGTCTATGAGAGATGTCTCGACATGAGTGTGAATAATAGCATCAGAAGCATTCTTAGTATTTGGTATATTTCTTGTACCCTCTGCATTTAAACTTGGCATTACCTCATCAAAAATCGAGAGCCTCATCAGTTCAGAATAGCTATCAGTTTAGAATTTCTTCCCAATTGCCTTCCAAACTTTCCCCTAATGTTTGGGGAGAGGCTTCCTTAGGTAGGAGACCTTGACACTGTTCTCTTATAGAGTATGTCCCTCACCTAGTCTCATTATAGGAATGTCAGTTGGAAGCTCTTTGGAGATGTCAACACTAACACAAATGCAGGCATATCCCACTCTTTTTTTCTTACAGTAGTTTCATCAATGCAAAGGGGTTTTCTCATGAAACTATCAAGGGCACTCAAGCCTCTGGTTATCCAATATTCAAAATGGATGTTATGGAAGTGGATCCACAGAGGCATTTTCTGGACCTTAGCAGATTCTAACTTCAAGCTCGGTGTCATGTTGAAGGAAAATATGGGTGGGACACAAGAGGTATATGTGGCAAATGATCCCGAACATACGGATACAATACAAAAATTTGTTAGGCGTTGTACTTGGGCCACGAGTACCACTACGTTTATAGGACTAAAGGATAATATATATATATAGGAAAAGGAAAGAGAAATGGGGTGTGGAATATTCTACAAACTATGTTCTTGTTGCAATTCTCTCCGTTCTTCCTATCTTTCTTCTTTCTTCTTGTCCCTTTAATATCTGTTTTGCTTTGTAACTAATTCCATATAAATGCATTTAGATGAGATATCTATGCTTTTTGAGACATATAGTAAATAATACTACAGGAGAATATTTACATTATTGCATTTTGCATGTTATCTGGAACTGAATTGCAATCAACCATTACATTGGTGCTTTTATGAATCTTCAATAGTGAAAAACACTCATCTGAAGGACTTGCAAGAAGATATGAGGCGTGCACGACCAATATGTTGTGATTCTTCAAAATCATATGGAAAGGGTTAAAGAACATTTATTGTCAATGCATTGTTCTTTGGAAACCATTACCAGATCCTTGGATAAGTTACCCCTACTGCTTCTCTGCCAGTTAAAGCCTCAAACTTGTCCACCCTGGTTACCTCTGTTATGACCATCATACCTCCTATTTAAACGCGGCAGGTCAAATTAAAATTTCCAAAATTTGATGGTTCTGAACCTCTCAATTGGTTGTTCTGTGCTGAGCAATACTTTACCTATTATCATACCCTGAATGTTAAATGCATCACCATCACCTCTATCCATTTTGAGGGTACTATGGTTTCTTAATTTCAGATGTTGCAAAAGAACAATCAATTTCCAACATGATCTGTATTGGCTCGTGCAATTGAAGATCAATTTGGACCTTCCCCTTTTGTCAGCTCTAGGGCACAATTATTCAAGCTTTCTCAAGTAGGCTCTACCATTGACTATTGCACTCAGTTCATAGTTTTGGATAATAGAAGTAATGGGTTATCGGAATTAGCTCTACTGGATTGTTTTATAAGTGGGTTGAAGAATAATATTCATCGAGACATTCTACCTCAAACTCTTTCCACATTATCCAAAGTTGTTGTATTAACCCATTTATTTCAGGAAAAGGCTACCATCGCACTCTTTGTACCAGCTACTAAACCCATCTTCTCTCTATCTATTTCTAAAAAGTCTACTTCAGTAACGTTATCATCTTCTTCAACATGCTATCCTCTACCTTTCCCATCATTGGCACCACCTTTTTTGCTCACTCCTTCTTAGAAATTGTCCACTCAAGTACACCGAATATCCCCAGTAGAACAACAACCCTGTTGTAAGAAGGGCTTGTGTTTTAGCTGCGATGAAAAATATTTTACCAATCACAAGTTCCCTAATAAGCATCTTAAGTTTTTCGAGACTGAAATTATCAAAAAATCAAATTGAGAGAGAATCAAAGTCTGCATGATTTCATCCGAATGAAGAATATTTATACTGTACATATGAAGAATGAGGAACTAACTGAGTTGTGAACAACTAACTGAACTGTTAACTAATGACATCATATATAATTCTAACAGACATTGATCCACCAAAACCACCACCATTACCAAATCCATCTCCACCACTTCCCACTGTTCAAGGTGATCAACCTTTAGTTTACCAACATATTTCGTTACATGCTTACACTGGGTCTCATATCTATGCTACCATCCATTTTTAAGGATATATTTCAGGCAAGCCAATTCATGCTCTTTTAGATAGGGGTAGTTTCGATAGCTTTATTCAGCAACGACTTACTCATCTTCTTCGTTTATCTATACAACCAACCCCAAATGTTTAGCTTATAGTCGGTGATGGTTCTTTTCTACAAGTTGAAAGCTTCATTCCTAACTTTCGACTTGTTATTTTTGGTCATCTCATTACTATTTCAATATATGTCTTAGCCATTTCAGGCTCTGAAGTAGTTATGGGTGTTTCTTGGTTGGCCACACTGGGTGAACATATTTCTGATTACAGTGTATCATAGATTAAATTTTATAATGGGCACAAATTTATTACATTACAAGGCTATCAAATTTCTGCGCCTCAGGTTGCTCATTTTAGTCACTTTCAATGTTTCTATGTGATTGACCAGATTGATGTCATTTATCTTTTGACTTGTTTTTCATTAGATGTATCCTCTGATAAATCTATTCACTTTCCTGATAATTGGCCTCAGACTTGGTCAGCCTTTTGCAACAATTCTCCTCTGTGTTTCGTCGTTCCAAAGGGCTTCCTCCTTCTCAATCCCCCGATCATGCTATTTCCTTGACGGAGGGTGTTACTTCTGTTAAAGTTAAACCATGCAAATATCTTTTTGGTCAAAAGGAGGAAATTGAACGTATGGTTCATGACATGCTGCATGAAGGAATTATTCAACCTAACATTTCACCCTTTTTTGCCCCGATTTTACTTGTCAAAAAGAAGGATGGCTCTTGGCATTTATGTACTTATTATCATGCCCTTAATGTTGTGATGGTAAAGGATTCTTCCTTTTCCCACTGCGGATGAACTATTGGATGAATTGAAAGGCTAGGTATTCTTTTCTAAGCTGGATTTATGCTTTGGTTATCACCAAATTTTAGTTCGCCCTGAAGATCGCCCTAAGAC
>JANIIA010000005.1:17993174-18003497 GCA_027478495.1 Erythroxylum alaternifolium
TCTGGACCCGTTTCTTTGGTCCGACCCGTTCTCTGGAAACGGGATGTTACATTTCTTCTTAGGGACTAGACACATATATGTGTTATTTAATTCTTGCAGCATTTTTCCAAAAGCAAAATATTCCAATACTATCTCCATGAAGAGTGTCCTTGTAATTTCCCATGTGTGTTGAAAAAATCATATAGTAAAGTCTTCAGGATCTGGTGCTTTGGACTAGTGTACGTTGAAGAAAACATCTTTGATCTATTTTGCCAAGAAAGGCTGAACTAGAGCTTCTTTGAATTCCCTACGAATCGAGCCAGCTATAATTCTTGTCATGCTTTCTGTAGGTTGTTCAGATGCTTCAGGTCCTATTAACTGTATATAAAAATTTCTGGCCAATTTCATAACAACAGTTGGGTCTGATTGCATTTGTCCCCTATTGTCTCTTAATTCCATAATGTGATTGCAAGTCCTCCTCGCTGGCAAGGTGGAGTGGAAATATTTTGAGTTGGAGTCCCCATCCTTGAGCCAATTCAGTCTGGTCTTTTGTTTCAGTATCGAATTTTGAAAATGCAATTCCCACTGATACTAATTCAATAGATTTATTTCAGTCACCCTTAATAGTGTGTCCATTGAAGAGTTGTAACAATCTATTTACATCTTCACCAGTCACTCCTTAAGGGCTGTCAGATTTGGCAGTTTAACTCTAGTAAGTCTCTTGATTGCCCCTCGAACCAGCTATAGTTTTCTCATCAGTAGGAATGCTTTGTATCCATTAATTGGCTGCTACCACACCTCATGAATGATGTCTAAAAATCCCTCCATTTCTGTCACTCCATTAAAAAATCTTAAAGGGGAGGCATACCTCTTGTCTTCCAAAATGCCATGAATTTGCATATAGGCATGATCCGAGCAAAGGTTCTTACCAAAGTGGACACCAGCTTGGGAGAATTTTTGAAACCATTCCAAATTAGCTAAAGTTCGGTCAAGTTCTTTTGGAATATGCATGGGCTATTGTTGACTATTTAACCAGGTAAAAAACCTCCCCGTGGCTTTAACAACCAATAGCTCAACAGAAATTTAGGAGGTTTGACAACTCCTTAGAGTCGGCCATTGAGAATTGTTTTCCTCCTTCAACCTCCTTGTGACTTAGTATACAGTTGAAGTCACCAGAAACAAGCCACAATCCGTTGATAGAATGTTGTAATCTCCTTAGGTGTCTCCATAAATTACTTCTCTGAAAGGCAAAATTAGCTGCATAAATCATAGTGGTAGAAAGTTGGGGTCTGACCTCCAAAATGACAGTGAAGGTGAAGATGTTGGTGATGCAAGGAAACGCAATATACAGATTCATAAACAGGTATTAAATGAATCGCTTTATATTAGTTGAAATATATATTTTCTGTTACTCTTTAAACGCCACGTGTCAGGCTAATAGCAATATAGTTGCTTCTAATAGAATTATGATATATATGTACCAGAATGGGTTGTGTAACAACCATAATGGAATATGACAATTCACGTGAACTCTCTTTGATTTCTTCTGCAGTATTCACTCTCCCTTTTTTGTCTCTTTGCCTAATTTACTCAAACACTTGGGCCACACATTGATTCCCTACTGGAATCAATTCGCGTAGGGTCTATAACCTTGAAACTTGCACCATTTGGTATCAGAGAAAGTCGCCCTTAGCCTGTGGATATGGCAGATGCTACCCGGTCTTAAGATGTCGTGAAGGTCGAGGAGACTCTCAAGTCTTTGGCAAAGGAAACCCACGAGGAGTTTGAGATAATTATGAAAGGCCTGGCTGACAACCAAGCCAAGATTGAGGCCACCACTCAGAAACAGAACTTTGAGTTTGATGAACTCAGGAAGCTGATGACTACAATTAGCACTCAAATGCTTAACCTACAAGCCCCAACAAATGATAGATTCAAAAGAACCACCAGTCCCACACAAATCCCTGCCACGAACCTCGCCACATCCTCTAACAAAAACGCACCAAATCACCCATCTATTACGCCATCTCCGTTGGTTGCCACTCCACAATGCACCATCTCTTCTCCAACCAGCCTTGCCCAAACCACTTCACTTAATCAACTTGCAAGACACTTCTATGATGGGCATTACCACTATTGTAGCAATTTACCCAAGAAACCCAAAAAAGAATTTCCACAGTTTAATGAATGGTTGTACAAGTGTGAGCAATTTTTTGAGATCTAGCCCATGGATACATATGAGAAGGTGAAATATGCTTCGTACCATTTTAGTAGCACTGCCTTTCAATGGCATAGGGCCTATTCATTGGCGCAACCTATCACTTGGGACGCGTACTTGGAGGCAATTTATAGACAATTTGGTAGCCAAATAGACCTGATGGTAGCCCTTGCCAATCACAAGCAAACCGACTCCTTAAAGGAGTATATCCAAGAGTTTGATAAACTTTGGAAAAGGGCAGAGATCACTGAAAAACAAGCCCTGGGAATGTTTAAGGCTGGCCTTCAAAGAGACATCAAAAGGGCAGTAGTGCATTACAAACCACCCTTAGAGATGCCTATGAGGTAGAGAGAACAGAAGATGAGCTACTCAAAGAAGAGGCAATTTTTCTGGTGACCCCAAAAACCCAGGCCAAATTTTCTAGCTACTCAAGCTACTACTATACCAAACCCACTCAATCCCTACCACAAAAAAAACACTTCCAACCCAAACCAAAACATATACAAGGGTCTTTTACCCAATCCACCCAAAACTACTAAACTACCCGGCAACAGGCGTATCCTCAGTAATAAGGAAATTGAGGAAAGGAGGGCTAAAGGGTAATGTTTCAATTGTGATGAGCAGTTCACACCTGGGCACAAGTGTAAAACCAAACAGTTGTTCTCGATATACATTTCAAATGACATTGAAGAAGAAGAGTCTATTGTTACTTGTGAAAGTATGGGAAATGAACCGATGGAAGAAATGGACCCTCTCATTTCTGTCAATGCCTTTGAAGGACTGTCAAGGTTCCAGACCCCAAGGGTCATTGGTAAGGTTAATCAAAAGCCACTTAATGTGTTAATAGACTCAAGGAGTACTCACAATTTTTTGAGCACTGAAATGGCACATAAGTTGCATTATGAATTGACTTCTATTAGACCTCTTGTCGTCAATGCTACAAACGAGGTGGTCATGATCTGTAGGTCAATATGTAAAGGGTTTCAATGGGAGTTACATGGGGTTAAGTTCCGCGGAACTATGTTAGTGTTGGAATTACACAACTCGGACATGGTATTAGGGGTACAATGGCTATCCACCTTGGGAAACATTGTATCCAATTATTCTAAACTATGGATGTCTTTTATTTGGGAAGGTCAGGAAGTTATACTCCAAGGGACCAAGCATGTTCATCTTAAGTCTATTAAGGAAAAAGAGGTGGACAAACTGCTACAAAACCCCAAGAAAATAGTTGATTTACAACTTTATAGCTTACAGGTGTTAGATACACAAGTCATTAAACTCTCTTCTTTGACTACAAACCTTCCAAAATCAAAAATGACTCACCTCGAGATTTCTACACTGCTAACTTAATTTCAGGATGTTTTCCAAGTGCCAATTGGTTTACCCCCACTAAGAACACAGGATCACACCATTCCCCTCAAGGAAGGAGCACAATCAATCAACATTAGGCCCTACAGGCAATCGAGTATACAAAAAGACATAGTGAAGCAGATGATTAGAGAGTTGTTAGACGCCGGGGTCATTCAACACAGCAACGGTCCATTTGTTTCTCCTGTGATCCTTGTTAAAAAGAAGGATAACACTTGGCGCATGTGCATTGACTATAGAGCATTGAACAAGATGACAGTCAAAGATAGGTTTCCCATTCTGTTGGTGGATGAGTTATTAGAGGAACTTTTAGGGGCTATGGTTTTTTCTAAAATTGATTTGAGGTCTGGTTACTACCAGATTCAAATGGCTTCAGGAGATGTCCATAAAACAGCATTTCGAATCCATAACGGCCACTATAAGTTCCTAGTAATGCCGTTTAGACTGACCAATGCTCCCGCTACCTTCCAAAACCTAATGAATGATGTGTTTAGGCCCTATCTCAGGAAATTCGTCTTAGTTTTCTTTGATGATATTTTTATGTACAGTAAAGATGTCAAGCAATACTTAGATGATTTGCAAAGGGTGTTTGAGTTGCTCAGGACACACTAGCTTTTTGCCAATGGTAGCAAGTGTGTTTTTGGCAGTGACAAGGTCGAGTATCTTGGTCATGTGATTTCAGCTAATGGGGTAGCAACTGACCCCAGTAAAATCCAGATTATTCAAGACTGGCCATAGCCTAAAAATGTCAAGTAGTTGAGGAGATTTTTGGGACTTACGGGATACTATCAACGGTTTGTCAAAAGTTATAGTTCTAATTGTAAATCTCTAACGCAGTTACTCCGTAAGAATGCATTCATTTGGGTTGATTCAGCCATAATGGTTTTCAATGCTCTAAAAAGAGCTATGATGACACCACCAGTGTTGGCGATGCCTAATTTTTCTAAGACTTTTGTTGTAGAGACAGATGCATCAGGGGTAGGAATTGGCGCAGTACTGATGCAAGAGGGCCAACCAATTGTATTCATCAGCAAGGCTCTTGCCTCTAAACACCAAGTTCTATCTATATATGGGAGGGAGATGCTAGCAGTCATGCATGCAGTCCAAAAATGGAGACATTACCTATAGGAGAGGCACTTCAAAATTAGAACTGATCATGTCAGTTTAAAATATTTATTGGACCAAAGAATCTTAACCACGGGGCAACATTCATGGCTATTCGGATTCGACTACGACATCAGCTACAAAAATGGAAAGGAGAACTGGGCAGAAAACGCACTTTCCAGAATTCTGGAAGTAGTGATCAGTGCTTTGACGATTTCATCGGTCTCCTCAAAACTACTAGATCAGTTTAAGAGTACTTGGCAATCAGACTTGGCGGTGTAACAAATTATCCAAGAACTAATTAAGGATCCTCAATCCCATCCTAACTATAAATGGGATAAAGGATTATTAACCAGGAAAGGGCGACTGGTGGTTAGGCAGGATGCTGAATTACAGGGGAAATTAATCACTATATTCCAGACAGCTTAATTGGTGGGCATTCAGATATGACAGTAACCACTAAATATTAGATCCTCAATTTTTTTCTAAATTGCTTATTATTTGCTTAATTATTTATTTATGTTGTTTGTTGGGTCAATTATTTATTTTTAGAAATTGGTCATAAATTTAGTGGGCCTAAGTAGAAATTAGAATTTTTAATGGGCATGTTAGAATTAAATTAGAGTATGGTAATGAGAAGATTAAAGGAGTTAGTAGATGGATTAAATGAAAGGAGGGGCAAAATTAGAAAGGGCAAGTAAGTGAGGGGCAATTTTGGAAGAATAATCTAAAGATGAGACTTGAAATAAGAAAGAGAAGAAGAGAATAAAGAAAGTCCTGGAACAGAAGAGAGGAAGAGAGAAAAACGTGGGAGAGAAAAAGAAGAAGACAAATCGTGGGAGAAGAGAGAAGGAAAAGAAGAAGAAAAGAGGAAGAATCATCTTGTTAAAGTAAACTCCATGTTATTTTCTTCTTGCTTGGTTTGAAAAAAGGAAGTAGAGAAAATAGGTTTTTGTGTTGGGAATGAATGTGGAAGAAGATGGTTTAAGGGAACCCATTTGATCTTAGGGTTTCTAAGCTAGGTTTTGGGTTTTCTAACCTAGATGGACTATGGGTAAGTTAAGTTTGAGCTTGATTTGTGTTAATTTCATTTTGAAATGATTATGGAAATTTGGGGGATTTCCATTTCAATTGGAATTGAATGAGAATTTTTTGGTTCTGTTAGAAAATCAAGAACAACCTACCTAAGAGCAAGAGGAAGGGCACAATTAAGTTTGAATTTTCAAGAGTTATAAGGTGGGTAAAATATTTATGGTTATTATGTAAATAGGCAACGTGCCTTTGTGTGTGTGATTATGCTTCAATTTCTAAATTGTGAAATTGCTGTGATGTGGAAAATGCATTATGATGTGTTTTATGTAATGTGTAACATTTTGATATAGTTAAATTGTGAGTATGATCATGTTATGTCATTGAATTGTGACATGGCATTTTGATTTAAATATGAATTTGTGATTGATTGAATTGAGCATGAAAAATTGATTGTGTTTGGGCAAGAGGGGAACCGTTTCGTGGTCGTGTGCACGTCGACATAAAACCTTCTCCCGGCTACCACTTGTGGCACACGAGATCCGAAAAGTGGATTTGTTTTGTTTACGGAGTAAACTTCGATTTCTTTGTTTTGTTCCACAGAACCCTCAACCTATTTGTTGTGCATTTGCATTTTGATATGTTAACTTATGATGCAATTTGAGTGCTATGCTTTGATGTTAAATTACATCCAATATATCCTATGCGATGATGAATTGAATTATGAAATATGAATTGGAATTGTAAATGACAAACTGTCATTTCCAGATTTAGATAAGAAGTGTATGCCTATATGAATGTTCATATATATATATTTGATTGTGTGGCTTGTTGCCAATGGCTATAAATATATTATCCACTGAGCTATGTAGCTCAACCCATAATTTTCCCTCCTCAGGTGTAGAACGAGAAGGTTAGCAATTTTTGCAAGGCATTAGGAACTCTAAGATAGCTAGAAATCTTTTGTACTAAGCTAGTAACTATTTTTTTTTTGATAGCTTTATAAGCATGTCAAACATGAGCATCCTTTTGTATTTTGTATTAAGTTGATATGTATGTTGATATGTACGTAAAGCTAGTTCAAACTCTCACTTTGTTTAGAAATGAGAATGAGAAATTGAGTTCCCTTTTATGTATGATTATGTTATTTTAAAGGTTAGGTATAATGAGATGTGTATGTGCATATTCTTCTTTATTGAGATTGCAAATTGTTGTTAGTATTAGAATAGCATGTTAGAGTTGGAAGGATTGCTTGCGATAAATCATTGAGGTGAGATTCAAAAGTACTTAGTATTTGGATTGATATAAAGAGACATTGCATTTTGCAAGCTTTCATAGGTGGAGAGATTGTGTTCTAAACTCAAACGAAAAACTGCATAGGTCTAGGTAGATTTAGCCCAAGTTGTCTCATGAAATTTTTAGCTTAACGTTTTAGCTTTCCAACGGTGTAAAGTATACGATTTTTCGATATCGTAGTTGAGAGTTATGACCATTACAAGTTAGGATGTCACAAAGGATGTATATACGGAACAACTATGGAGATTGAAGTGATATGGCACTAGAAGAGGTGGATTTAGGGAGATTATGAGTAAAAGGGATGTTAGAATGGAGTTAGTATCCATTGGAGGGGTCTTGGAGGTGAAAATTTTTCATTACACCCGAAGGTTACACAATCAAGCCGTGCATATTCACATTGGCGGTGTATTCCTGATGCAGAAAAATTTCCAGACCCGAAGGTTACATGGTCTGCCCGTGTTGTTTCACACAGCCCGTGTTTTCACCTTCCAAAAGACAAAATCTCATTTTGAGTTCTTCACAAAAGTTTTAGATACAAAATTCCTCGTCGAAACTGTCTAAAGAATTCCTTAAGCCTATATCCCTAGTGAAAGTTATGCCAATTGTTCCGAGATAGGTACAACATGATTGAGGACATGAGCATGGTTGATTCTTTTGGATATAACTACATAACCCGACCTCCAAATTAAGTGATTGTTGAAGCAATAGATTCCTGACACATTTTTTTACCTTTCCAAAGAAAATATTTTGCCTTTTCTGATGATTTGAAGAATATTTATGTAAGGAAAATGAGGGACCGGTTGGAAGGGCATAATTAGGTTATGAACATACTTTGAATTTTTTTAAAAGTATATGTTGAGCTATAGAGCTCTGAATGAGGTGGTTCTTGTTTCAAGATAAACTAGAGACATAGAGCTACAATTGTCTTGAAGAAGTCAAATTATGATGTTGGTTTTTGGGTGGTCTGGGCAACCCACCCTTGTGAGATGACGACAAAGTGAGGGTTCATTAGAATAACCCTACAAGGAAACCCGCTCACGCTTTTCGACTCCAGAACGATAGTTAGGCCCTAGGAACGGGGTCCAACATCTTGTGGTATCAAAGCTTAGTTTTTTTTCCAAGGCTTAGAATGCATAGTAGGAAAAATTGTTTTGCTATGTGATCAATTGTTTGCATTGTTAAATTGATTGATTGTATTAAATGACATGCATATTGTACATACATGAAGGAATAAAATGTAACCTAAACGCTAGTGTTTCCATTGAAGGAGTGAAATGCCACCTCGTAGTTGGACACGGGAATATTTCAAAGATCGGTTGCACCTGACCCTCTATTAAGAGAGGAGGGCATGGATGAGTCTAGAGCCCCAAGAGATACTAAGGCTTCTGTAAGGCACAGTATTGGGTCCTTTCGCTCACAGACGCGGGAGTCACCTGTTCTGTTAGAACAACTGCCTACTTTGGATCCGAGGATGTTCCAAGTCTTCACTCAGGCACTTGTCTAAGCTATGGGATAAATGCTGCAATTTTCTGCTCCACCCCAATTAAGAAGGGGAAACAGTTTGACAAGTTGAGGAAGTATGCAGCAGTGGACTTTTATGGGACCACTGATCCTAAGGAAGTTGAGACATGGCTGAGAAAGAAGGAACGAATATTAGAGCAGACGGATTGTGAAGATGACTAGAAGGTTTAATATGTTGCAATTTTGTTACAAGGGGATGCTCTGCATTGGTGGGAGAGTGTCCTGGGAAGTTAGTTGAAGCCATCAGGGTTGGCCTGGAAGGACTGCCTGAATGTTTATAAGAAGAAGTATTTGTCTGAAGTGCACATCCAGCAAAAATAGAGACAGTTTTTAAACCTCACCAAGAGGGAGATGCCGGTGAGTGAATATGAGTGCCGATTTACATAATTGGCGTAATATGCAACTGAGTTAATGATGAGGGAGTGGTTAGGTACCGAAGGTTTGAAGCGGGACTGCACTTAGCCATCAAAAAGAACGTGGTGGTGCAAAATTTCAGTGATTTTCAATAGCTGGTTGAAGCGGCATTGAGGGTTGAGAATATAGAAAACATAAAGAGCGCCGTAAACAAGAAGAGAAAAGGGAAAGAACAGCTTAAGAGGGGAGGCGATGCTCCTATGTCAGAGAGGAGTGCCAGGACTTTCCTGCACAATCTGAAGGGAGGAGCAGTAAAGCAAATAGGCCTAGACATATGAAAACTATCTCACATCAAGCCTCAACAGCTAGAGGCAGTAGGAGGGGAGATAGGGATAAGCCACCCATTCCCAAATGTGATCACTGTGGAAGGTTTCATAGAGGGGAATGTTACCGATTGACTAGTGCGTACTTCAATTACGGGGAAAAAGGACATATGACAAGAGAGAAGTTTATGCAAGCTTCAAAGAGGGCTGAGACAGTGGGACACAAGATAGTAACGTAAGTGGGCAGTTCTGATAGAGCCAAGAAAGGGAGCCCTCCAGGGAGACCAAAGGGATAAAAAGCCGCCAGAGTGTTTGTTATAACGAGGGAGGATGCAAAGACAGCTATAGGAGTCGTAACTAGTATGATTAAATTATTTGATGAGGATATTGTTGTTTTGATTGATCCAGGTTCCACCTATTCGTTTGTGTCATTAAGTAGAACTATTTATGGTAGAGAATTAAGCCCATTGGATACTCCTTTGATGGTGAGTACTCCAATTGGCCAATGTATTATTATTAGTTAAGTATATAGAGATTGTGAGATACATATTGGAGGGGAACAATTAGTAGTGGATCTAATGCCGTTGAGAATGGGAGGACTAGATGTGATTTTGGGTATGAACAACTTGGAGAAATATACTGCCAACTTGGATTGCAGACAAAAGATCGTGGAGTTCGAAATTGGCAATGGTAAAAAGGTGGTATTTATGGGAGAGAGAAAAGTGAGTCCGACTAGAATGGTTTCGGCTTTAACAGCAGAAAAATTGATAAGGAAAGGATATAAAGCATTTTTGGCCTATGTGGTAGACATAAAGGCAAATAGAGGGAAGTTAGAAGAAATACCTGTGGTCATGGAATTCTTGGATGTCTTTCCCGAGGAATTACCAAGACTACCACCACCTAGGAAAATTGAGTTTCCCATAGAGCTTCTTCCGGGCACAATGCCAATATCAATTCCCCCTTATAGAATGGCTCCGGCAGAATTGAAGGAGCTTAAGGAGCAATTAGGAGAATTATTGGAGAAAGGGTTCATAAGGCTGAGTTCTTCACTTTGGGGAGCTCCCATCCTTTTTATAAAGAAGAAAGATGGATCGTTGAGGATGCGTGTGGATTATAGGAAGCTCAACC
>JANIIA010000005.1:18043391-18054069 GCA_027478495.1 Erythroxylum alaternifolium
TTCCCAGAAAATTTCTATAATTCTCTAAAAATATAAAAACCCTAATAATCCTCTCCAATTCAAATTATCACTCACAAGGCCTATTTTTCAAAAATTACACTTATTCACACTTATACCGGGAAAACGTCATGAATGCATGTACAAACTTTTTCATGTGCAACAATCACTGTTCACTAATGCATGAGCATGAGATGTCTTGTCCTACTTTTATTGATTGACCTCACTTGTACCCGTTTCTAGGGTTTAACCCGTCACATGAAAACGGGATGTTACAAGAACATATAGTCTCCATCTCTGCCCTTTGCCCAGAAAATACGAAAAACTCCAAAAAACAAAAAAACCAGAACATGAAAGATGAGATAAGATGTCTAAAAAGTTAGTCGTCCTCCCTTCCTTCTTAAAGTTATTTGATTAGATACACTCCCCCCACAAAGTCAGTTAGCAGATCCCCACATAAAGAAAACAACTTGATTCCCAAAATAATTAAAATCCTAAGTTTATCAAATCTCTTTTCAAATCAGACTCTGGTGATAAATTTTTCCTTTGCACTTGCCTACGCTTAGTAAAAAACCGTTTCTGCCAGTTGGAAATTCGAATTACCTTTGCTTTCCATGCATCTTTTTTATTCGAATTTAACTCCATGAGTTCAAAGTCATCTGATAACAATTAAGAAACAAGTCCAATAATTTTAAATAAAAATTTCAAAACATTAAAGAGATTTATACCCAAAGTTAGCCCAAATATAATGACTTATCAAATTCCCCCATACCAATCTTTTGCTCATCCTCGACATACTACATTTGCAATTAATTGGCCAACTAATCAACTTTCTTTATTCCAAGTCTCACAGCGGTAAATACTGCACACTTCAAGAGTTAATTTTTTTTAATCAATTAATACCCCAGAGTTAAACATTCAAGTAAATATAAATAAAGTCAATTTAAGGCAATCATATTTCAAAAACTAGCTCATAATTATAACAAACTCTCACAGATCGAATTTCGCTCAAATCACTCAAGTGTTTATTGGTTCAGTATTTCACTCAAATTCTTCTAATGCAAATATTCTACCATATGTTTGCTTTTTGACCAACTTGTCACCACTTAAAATACAAACATGTATAAATAAAAAACGCTTTATTCAAGGTTGTATTGGGCTATTGGTAAAGGTAAGGATTGATAAACGGAAAGGGAAAAAATCATAAACATTATCAAAGAACCTAACCACTTGTGGAGACACAATTTCAATCACAAAGGAGTCAACAAAGTCATTCCGTGTAGAGATAGATGACACTCCATAATTTGTTCTTCACTACTGTTTTTTTTAGATGTTCTGATATTTAAGATCAGGAGACAGCAGTATAACAAATAATTCAAGTCTCAATCTCTTCAATTCCTTTCATCTTTTTCTTTTCCTTGACTTCCATATTTCTCTAAATAAGTTTGACATAAATTATGGTTAGAATGCCTATTTACATTTATGATTGGTGAAGATATAAAGGTTTTAGTTGTTTATTATGCGTTTATCAAGAAAAAGGGTTCAACTCAAAAGGTTTTACAAAGGATATTGAATTTGGTTGGCTTTTTAAGCTAAAGGTTTAAGACAAAGAGGGCCTTTATCATTTTTATGCACGAATGTTTAAATGTGATCTCAAGTCGGTTCTAAGCAAGTTCTAGAGAAAAATTCACTTTAAAAGATAAGCATACATCAAAGAAATACAGATTGATATAGATGTTTCAATCTTTAATGTAACATCCCCTCACTTATAGGAAGGGCATTTTGGTCATTTTGGTAAATTGGAATGGGTTAGGAGTATTTTAAAGTATTTTTGACATATTCATGCATTCATATATGCACATGAATAATAAATAGTGAAATTTTTGCACATGAAATGAATGTACATGCATGCATGACATTTTCCCGGTTTTTAATTGTGATTAATTGAGCTAAATAGAAAAAGTGTCTTAAGTGATTTAGAATTGAAATTGGAGAGGTTTATTAGGGTTTTCCTAATTTTAGAGAATTATAGGAATTTTTCGGGAATTTTCTGGAATTGTTTCCGAACCCGAAAACCTTTGTAAATAAGATTTTTTAAACAATAGAGAACAAACATGCTTTAGCTTTGGATTTCTCTGTCTTTCTCTCCTTGTGAGTCTTTAGTTATGTCATTGTTGGATTTATAGGCAATGGTGGAATGTTATATTCCTCATCTATAACTTCCTAAAGTTTTAGTGCTTCAACATGGGTTGTCATTTTAATATCCTAAGCATGATGGTTATCACATCAAAAATTAATGGTGGGACTACATTAGAGAATGATGTTTCAGCTTTTGTTTTCAAGAGTTTTTAAATTTCTAGGTTTAGGTTTTTGTGGTTTTTTAGGTTTGGGATTAATCAAATATCCCACAAGATATAGGGATTTGATACCAAATTGATGTTATTCGGGATAAAAACTGAAAAAATGTGAATTAGATAGTAAAGTCGGGCCTTTTTATTTCTAGAAGTATTCACTTCAATGTTCAATATATAGAACTGATACATAAAAATAAGCCAAAAAAATATACAAATATCAAGGCATATTCTAACTGACTCCTAAAAATAAGTAATAAAAGAAAATTTCCTAAAAATTTGGTTTGTTGATAAATTATTTAACTACAAATCTATTATTCAGCTGTAATTCTAAGGAACATCACCAATAAACACTGATGCACCAAGGTTTTCAAAAGCTTTTATCTTACACACACAATAATGAGAAAATTGGAATTTGTATCTTCAACTAATGAATATGAGTGGGCAAAACCTCTAGGCCTGTTCAAATGTCGTCCAAACAAAATAAAGTAATTAAGCTTAAGAGTAGAAGTTCTAAAAACAACTTATTTCTTTCAAAATCCATCTAGATTTAGCTAAACTATAACCAATCTACTAATTTACGTTGTCCAAGACACATCCTCGTCTCTTGTTTTATCAAAAGAAACCAGAAATTTATGTTGCATGACAACTTTATAATAGTCAAACTTCAATATTTCTAACAAAAATTTTATTATTTTTTGAAAATAAATTAAGTAAAATAGGTACTCTAAGATGTTATTATGCAATCTAGCAATGTTCAATTCCAATTATAAAACAAGACAAAGGAAAATCGAAAGTAAGTCATTAATTTTAGGTAAGACCAATTATAGAGCAGGGAGGTTGATGTCAATTCCCTCTTCAGTAAGTAACTAAAGAAAATTTTTCACTAGAACAAATTTTAAGAAGAAAAAAGAAAATCCACTTATAAAAGAAAGAGAAGAATTAAAGTTGGTATAAGTTAGTTAGATGAGCTATACATAACATATTAAATAGTTAGTTTAATTAATTAGTATTTTATTATAATTTATAACTACTATTCTATATATATACTGATTAGTGTAATGAATGTTGGGAGAGCTTTCCATATTTTAAAACTCAACTTTCGTTCTTCCTACTGCATTTTTCCTTCAAATTCTCAAAACTAAACATGGCATTAGAGCTACTTAGATTGGACGTTTTAAGGATAGCATAATTAATACTCTTTTTCTTATACATCAGTGTTTCACAGCAAGATTCCTCTGCTATACTTGTTCAAAGTTCTTATGTCGAATCAAAGCTCAGTTCCTTCATAAATTTTGTCAAAAATGGTAGATTCAAATTCTCCTTATTTCATTCATCCATCAAATAATCACAACACGTTAGTTAAATCTCCAATACTCACTGCATTAAACTATGCAACCTAGAGCAAATCATTTATTCTATCTTTTTTAATCAAAAACAAGATTAGTTTCATTGATGCTATAATTCCTAAACAATATGTTAATAATAAACCTTACAATGTATGGATTCGATGTAACAATTTAATCATTTCTTGGTTATTGAAATCTACGAGTCAGTATCTAGCCTAGTATTTTACATAAATTTAGCTACTAGAATATGGGAATTGCTAAAAAAATGTTTTGTTCTACCTGATGATAATCCAATATGCAAATTGCAATACGATCTATTATGTTAAATTAAGGGAACAAAATTTTTTGATGCATATTATACAGAATTAACCATGATTCTTGAGGAACTTCGATATTGTAGACCTTATCCTCACTGTTTGTTTAGAGGTTACAATCCATAATGTTTTCAATATTATGTGGATCAACAATTGAAAGATGTTTTTAAGTTCTTGAATGGATTAAATGAGTTATACTCTAATTAGAATTCATAATTCTTATTGAGGAAGCCTTTTTCTACCTTAGAAGAGGCCTACTATATAGTGATGAGAGATATGTGTAGGAGATTGATACAAAGTCTATCTTAACCCTTGATTGAATCTTCTACTCTAATATCTCTTAGAGCATAGAATGAGAAGGAGGACTGAGAGATCATGTAAGTCATTATGGAAAGAAAGAACATACAACAGAAAAATGCTACAAACTAATTGGTTTTCCTTCTGACTTCAAATTTAGTAAATAAAAATCACAAAGGAAGACATTAGTTAATGCAGTTAGTTCTAATGGAAGTGATTTGTGAACAAAACTGGTGAATCTACTCAAACACAAGAAACATTTCTAATGATACTGACCAAGAATTAGAAGCAGAGACTAATAGCACTTCTAAGTGGACAGGAAATAATACAAGCACAATAAACTTTTTCAACAGCTTTATCATCAAGCTCCAACTCTGGTGTACACAATACATCAAGTGATATGTGTAACACACATTATTCCAATTTTTCAAGAACTCTTAGCCTACCCTTTTCATTCACCACAAACACACATAACAATTTTCAAGCTATTATAACTTCCTTGCATGATAAATGGGTGTTAAAAACTTACGCTTTTAATCACACATGCTACGATGTTTCACCCTTGTATAATTTCAAGCCTGTTAAAAACATGTGGGTTCAGTATCACTTTCTTATTCATTACATATACACAATGTTCTATACATACCCTCTTTCAAGTTCAACCTCGTATCTATTAGTAAATTTATAAAAAATCATAGGTGTTCCCTTATGTTTTCCTCTAAACATTGTGTAATCTAGGGCCAGTGTCATAAGGACTTGAACTCTCTTTAACAAGACACAAATTTATCTTATCATACTTCGGAGGTTTCTAGTACTATATATAAACATGATTCAGCTTTTGTTTTCAATCTAAACACCAATTCAAAGGCGTCATTGTTTGATATCTGGCTTTATAGGCTTGGTCATATTGCTCACAACAGATTGAGTGTAGTATATAAATCCGAACCTGATATAATTTCTCATTGCAATAAAGTTTGTGAAATCTGCCTTTTGACAAAACGAAAGAGACTTCGTTTTCCCTCTCATTGAAAAAACACTTAGTACCCTTTTGAATTACTACATATTGATATTTGGGGACCTGCAATTAGTGGTTTTCACTATTTCCTTACATTAGTTGATGATTTCACCAAAGTCACATTTGTTTATCTTATGAGGCATAAGTCAGATATTCAGTTTATGTTACCTAGCTTTTGTAACCTGATTAAGACTCTATTTAGTTAAAAAATTAAGCACATTGACAATGTTAAAGAAATTGACATGAAATTATTTTTTGCTAAAAGGGAATTGTATATCATCTGTTCTGCATTAAAACTCATCAACAAAATGTTGTTGAAAGGAAACTCATCAACAAAATGTTGTTGAAAGGAAACATCAACATTTTCTTGTTATTACCAGAGCCTTTATATTCCAATTCGAATTACCTAACACATTTTGAAGGGAAGCTATACTCACATCATGTTATATAATCAATAGGATACCTACAAAAATTCTGCAAAATCTGATACTTAATGAAAAGATCTTTGGTAAACCACCTTTCTATAAGCACATGAAGGTATTTGGTTCCCTTTGCTTTGCTTCAACATGTCAATCATAGAAAGAATTTTACTGCTAGAGCAAGAAAATGTGTTTTTATTGGATATACTATTGGCATTAAAGGATACAAGGTGTATGATCTTGATAGTTATGAAATGTTTATCTCAAGAGATATTGCCTTCCATAAACTTATGTTCTCTTTTGATTTCAATTACCCATCCCATATTAGCAAGCTCAATGTTCTTTTTTCATTCTTTTCCTAATGTTGCTCACTATGACACTCCACAGCATACATCACATTTGCATATCAATGATATTATTAAGCCTAAAAATGCATTAATATCTTTACCCTTATATCTTTATAATATCACTTCATACCTTGCATCATCCTCACAGAACAATCTTACTTCACCAACTCATCCATCTCCTTCAAACTTTAATAATTCACCTTATATTCAATTACAAATCCATCAGTCATCCATAGCTATTAGATGATCAACAAGACAATCAAAACTTCTAAAATACCTCGATATATATTAACATAGCCTTAAGAAAAATTCTTCATCTACCACCCAACATCTTATCTCCAATTTTCTTACAACATCTAAACTATCCCAAAAACACAATTACTTTGTACCTGCACTTTCAACTTTTTAAGAAACACTTATTATCATGAGGTTGTGCAAGTGGAACATTGGAGGAAGGCCATGCCTAAAGAGCTACATGCTTTGGAAGAGAATGCTACCTGGGAAGTAGTATGTCTTCCATTGGACAGCACACAGTTGGTTGTAAATGAGTATATAAGACCAAGTTGAATTTAGATGGGACAATACAAAGAATTAAATCAAGGAAGGTAGCAAAAGGGTTCAATCAAAAAGCTGGTTTTGATTATCATGGAACTTTTAGTCCAGTGGTTAAACAAACTATTGTGAGATTGTTTTTTACTTTAGTTACAAAAGATGACTAGAAAATTCAGTAACTTGACATTAATAATGCTTTCTTAAATGGTGATTACATGGAGATGTATAAACAGACTTTCCTCAAGGTTATCAAGTGAAAGGGGAGAAACTTAGAAAAACTGGTCATCTCGTATGTAAGATTAAAAATCACTTTATGAACTCAAACAAAATCCTAGATAATGGAATTCCAAGTTCACTAAAGCTCTACTTGAGTTTGGTTTCTCTAAATCTAGGTCAAACTATTACTTAGTCACTATAGCCTCTTTTCTAATATTGTGGTCTCACTACTGATTTATGTAGATATTCTGATTGGATGCGAAACACAAGAAGGGATCGATAAAATACTCACCTTTATGAGTACAAAGTTTAAACTTAAAAACTTAGGACAACCTAAGTTCTTTCTTAGAGTTGAAATTGTAAGGTTAGAAAAAGGATTAGTGTTATGTCAGAGAAAATAAGCATTAGATCTTGTGGAACAAAGTGGCCTATTAAGTACAAAACTAAGACCAATTCTCAAGGAACCAGATCAAGCCTTATAAAGGTGAGATATATCAGCTATCCCATAAATTTTCTATAAGTTGTTGCATCATCCAGAAAATTCTCTTCCATTTGTATCTCAGCTACTCAATGCATTTTCTTTTTCAGTTCATGAGTAAGCCTTCCAAGGAACATTGTAGGCAACTTTAGAACTAGTCAGATATCTGAAGGGAACACCAAGTTAGGGAATCATATTGAACACTGAGAAAGATTCACCATTAAAATACTGCCTTATAGTGATTGATGCATCATGTCCAACTATGAGAAGATCTATATCTGATTTCTCTGTGTTGTATGAAAGAGCTATGACGAGTTGGAATGCCGAAACTCACCTGAAACTGAGTATAAAGTTTTGTAACTCTTGCTTCTTGTGAAATTCTTTAGATAAAGAATTTACTTGAAGATTTCATGCTAAAGTATAGAAATTGTGATGTGTTATGAAAATAAGTCTGATCATCAAATATTTAAAAATTATGTACATCATGAGAGGACAAAACACTTTGAAATTGATTGCCATTTTATTAGGGAAAAAGTTGAAGAAGAGACCGTGAGAGTAGAATATATGCCCACTAAGCTTAAATTATTTACACAAAGACACTCAAATCACCCCAATTCAAATTTCTAATCGCTAAGATGAACATGGTCAACATTCATGCTCAACGGGGAGTGCAAGAAGAAAAATGAAAATCCACTTCTAGGAGAGAGAAGAATTAAAGTTGGCATAAGTTAATTAGATGAGCTGCATATTAGTTCAATTAGTAAGTATTCTGTTGTAATTTATAACTATTACTCTGTATATATATCGATTAGTGTCATTAGTAAGTATTCTGTTGTAATTTATAACTATTACTCTGCATATATACCGATTAGTGTCATGAATGCTGGGAGAGCTTTCCAAATTTTAAAACTCAGCTTTCCTTCTTCCTTGCGCGTCTTTCCTTCAAGTTCTCAAAACTCAACACAAATTAACACAGAGATAAACAATATTGCAACCAGAGAATCTATTCTCAATAAAGTACCAAAAAGAAATTTCATTTCTTCCGAGAGAAAGAGGACAAGAGGCACCATAGAAATCCATTTCCTTCAATCAGCGCTGTTCCCTACTAAATTATCCTTCAATGCTGAAGCACAAATGGGAAATCTCAATGACCTGTGTATGATATCATACATAAATTACCCCAACCACAGGTAACAGACCGCTGACCTGAGCTTTGTTAATAAAGGAAGTGTCAAGGCCTAAATTCCAATACAGGCGTTCTTCTTGCAATTACAACCGGTAGTAACCAAGTTGTAATTGCGGCATATAATCTTAGCTGCCCTTACATCAGTTAGAAACAGCAAAATGTTACCTTATAAAAAAAGGGAATAGAAGCTCATCCTCGGGTGGAAACAGTTTGAAATCGCACAGCTAGCATAGTTTTCAGTGACTACTGCCAGAGTATTATCCACAGGATTCTGTGATGTCAATTTCAGTCTCAAGGATGCCATCACACCCAAAACCTGATTATAATTAGTTTGTCATCTTTCTTGCTTCTGCCTTCCAATTTCGTCGACCAAGATTGGGCTTTTGAGTTTCACTATTCCTCAAGCTCAGACTATTCTCAGGATGACTTGCTCTCGGTTGCTGGGCTTCTTTCGTTACTCCAGGTTCAGAGAAAAGTGTCTGACTTTCAATATTTGAGGCCACAGAAGATACAGCTGCAGTGCTGGGAGTTTGATCGGAACATGCATGTGCTCTTCTGGCATCTTTTTTCCAGTTTCTTTTACAATGAACAAGTGTTACAAAATTGTAGTCATTCCCATTCTTTTCCATTGCCATTGGGTCTGAAACATACGTACTATTCATCTCTGCTTCGAGGCGTTTCCGGGCCCTGTATCTACGTTGCCGTTCTCGGTTCTTCAGGCGACGGATCATAACATCATTCCGGCTTCTAGAGCGCTCTTGTTGCTCAAAGGTTTTCACTTGTAAACTCTCTTGCCTTTCAGTAGCATTCATATTTTGCCCTAGCTCCATTTCTGTACAACAATACCACCTGCATAATAAAATTGAATAAAAAGCCAAAATAAGGTTTGCCTTCAGCTTGTTCTGATCCTTACCAATGGCAATTCTTTGTCTGGTTCACGCAATATCACGAGTCTTCTTTATCCTTTAATCCCACGTCTCCACTATCCAATCATTCCTTGAATAAAGTGTCATTTGCAACATCTGCAACACCACAATGTTACGCAGTTTGACCATCAAAGCTTTTGAACTGATCTACAAAATGACAAACTAGTTTTCCTCAATCTCCCTCTCAGCACAATTATTTTTTAAGAAAGAGGGAAACTAAAGCTAATTGAGTTTCAATCTCATTCTCTTGAGACACAGATGACATTAATCACAAAACACAATAGGAAATCATAAAAGCGGCAACTAAACGAGAAAAACTCCAGAATTACCCATTCAATTTTCACAGAAACAAAAACGAAATCTCTGGGTTCCCATATAAAAGATAAGAAATTTGTAAGAAAAATGGTAGGATTAAGTGAGAAGAAGAAACTGATCCGAGTTTTTAACAGGGAGTGGATAAAGGAATACCGAGAAAGAGAACAGAGCAGAATTGGAAAGTAAGAAAGAAGTGTACCTCGTCATCGTCATCGTCTCATCAGATAAATAGGTAAGTCAAAAGCTTTGTGATCTGAATAGCAGTGGAGACATGAAGCGGCAGAATGGAATGACCTTTTTGTTGCGGGAAGGTTGAAATGATATTTATATTAATAGAATGATAACGCCTGCATGTGGGATGGTGGTGCAGTTGGCTAGCACGATGTTCTCGTAGCTTAGTTGAGTTATCCTGAGATCAAGAGTTCGAACCTATCTCTCCAACTTCATTTTGGGTTTTAGCGTTCGTCCAATATTTGACAAAAGTTATCTTTTAATTGCAAAAGAGATTTCCAATTTTAATCTTACTCTAATTTTTTTGAAAAAATAATTAGTAATTCAAGTTCTTTGTTAGTACACACCACATCATACTAATAATTTTTTACAGGACTACTTGATATATATGAAATTTGTTATTTAATAAAATAAAATTATGTTAAATTATTGAAAACTAGTGATAATGAGGAATTTTAGGAGTAATTAAGAGTAAAAGCTACATGATAAAAGCATTGATCTAATATAGCACGTCACATTATTGACGTTAACAAGAACTTATTGTTAAATTATTTTTGTAAAAAATTAAAAGTTTAATATCACTTTTAAAAGTTTGAGTTAATATTATATATATATATATATAATATTAACTCAAAGTTTTAAAATTGATATTAGACTTTTAATTTTTTACAAAAATAATTTAACA
>JANIIA010000005.1:18054169-18097745 GCA_027478495.1 Erythroxylum alaternifolium
GAGTATATTTATATAAATTTATATAAATATAAATCAAAGTATAAAAATAAATTATTTTAGATAATTCCTAGTCAAGATACTTGAAGGTATCGAACTGTGGATAACCAAAAGTATCGAACTGTGGACACTGGTGGTGTCAAACTGTAGCAGCTACATTGTATCCCTATAGACAAGCCTATCTATCCACAACCAAGACAATAGAGCAGGCACTATAACATTTCCTTTAACCATTTGCAGATTTCACAATTAATATATTAACAAATCATATGATATACATTTCAAGTAATAAAATCTATATTTGCATTCATACATTCAATTCATGGCTTACCACTGTTAGAAGAGTATTAAAATCACACTTGTATAATCATACTATACACATATGAGTAATGAATATGCATACAAATCATTTCTATACATGTAAATTTTCTTTGGAATGCATTATGCTTAATCTTATATTTCAATATTCAGTCTCCCAATTCACAAGTGGTAAGTCCTATTTCATTTATTTTTAGGTGTTTAAAAATTTTCATACACATTCATAAAGGTTTGGATAAGATGCAGTAGAAATCGGAAACAAAAACAATGCCACGGTCGTGACAGACACTTTCTCTATTCATACCTGTACTTATTCCGTGATATTCATATAGAAAACGTCAGAACTGGGTTTCTAGGTCTCTATGCATATGTTCCTCTGTGTCTCTCATTTCTATAGCACTAACAATTAGACCATTTAGACTTCTAAATCAAGAGATATAGACGAAATATCATAAGTTGATCCAAAACAGGGGTAACATCAGGTCACCATTTTCGATCTCAATTTCCAAGGTTGTAAAGCCAAAATTAAGTTAAAATCTCTTCTAGAGATATTTATCTCTATGTCTTAGGTTTCATATGCAACTAAAACAATATGAATGACTTAAACAAACCCTAGACAGAATTCTACTACACAATACTCTCTTGTCATATTCAACCAATTCTATGAAAGATAACACCAAAATAACACTAAAGCATCATCTCAGCAACCATTCCAGATCCAAATGAATCTTTTTACACATTCAAATGTACAGAAATATAGAAATTCACTAAGTGAAGCCCCAAACCCTAAAATTGGCAAAGTAGTTCCTCTAGTACTTTTCCTTGCCTTCCTTTTTGTCTTTGCTTGAATCACCATGTGAAAAATGATAGGATGAAGAAGGTGAAATGGAGAGGAGGAAAATCTGAATTTAATCTATTAAAGTGTCGTCCATCTCCCCTCTACATATGCCTTTTCATGAATTTTCTAATATTAGACACATGTTTCAATCCTATTGGACCATACACAATCCTATTAAACCATGTGTTACAATCTCATAGGACCACATGTTACAATTCTATTGGATCATGTGTTAAAATTATATTGGACCGTGTGTTACAATTCTATTAGATTATGTGTTACAATTCTATTGGACACACATTTTTTAATCTTATTGGTCACACTTGCTTTAATCTAATTGATTCATGTGTTAGCTTTAGAAAAAATATTGGTCCTTCTTCTTCCTTTAAATCCCACCTTTGCCTATGATCTCATCAATTAATTTCATTCCCCTACGTCTTGATTTTCTAATGGAATAAATTTTATGCAAATTATTTAATTATTTCGAGAGTTATACCCAAAACACTATAGGTTGTTAGAAAACAAAGACAACATCCATAACTCAACTTCAAACCAGAATTCAAAACTCTTAGAGGCAGAATAAGATTTTGATTCCTTCATGAAAGTTCTAGAACTTTGTTTCTAGTTTAATCTTTAATTGAAATTATCCAATTTGGAGGTCTATATGTGAAGATATAGCTAAATTACATAAATCTATTCAGTGGAACCTATCCATTCAGCGAGTTACACATCCCAAATCAACTAACTTCACTCTTATCATGCAAGAGTAACACAAATACATCCAATTTAACCAAAAACATCCCAATTACTTATGGAATACATATTTTATCAATTTCCCTCACATCACATTCATAAATCCAAGCAAACATATTAAAATTTTCCATACATATTTTACGACTAAGTATATATGTCCATGTCGAAGCGAACAAATTATCCATTTATCCTTGTCTTTTACATTAAGTACCATTATATCTCTTACTATACTTAGGTGTACTTAATTCATTATGTTCACTTGTTAATACGCCCTATACATGTTATAATAGTTTCAGGGTATATGTTGGGGTGTTACAATTCTACTCAAAAGTAGGTGTCTTAGTTGTAGTCAATTTATGAACTAACTCTTGAGCCAGAATGTTCCCATTTTAATCCAAATCTTTGGTTTTTCCTTATATTAAGGCATTAATAGCTTTATTAACCCCTCTCAACATTTCCTGAGCACCTAATCAGTAATAAATGTTTGTCCTTTAAAAGTTCCTTCCCCAATCTAGTCATGCTTCTCTTCCTTATTGTCAATCACAGAGAGTAATGCTTTAGAACTTCCCCCTAATCTATAGGTCTTATATATTGGTTTTCATATCTTCTTTTCATGAGTAATAAGCAATTTTCATTGATATGAAAGCTTTTTTTCAAATTCGATGAATCCCCTTTCTACATGTAACATCTTTAACTCTATAATTTCACACAACTTCTTATCTATACCCACCTACAAGTATATTATTGAATAACTAGTTCTTCTTAATTATGTTGTGTTTTCATCCTAGTAGATTAGCCTTTCAATAGAGTTTGTAAGGAAACTCGTAGATCAATATTAAGAGGTATGTTATGTTAAAGAGTTATGTTGTGAAAGTTAATTTAGATGGGTACACTTTTCATAAATTTCTTGTCTAAAGTCATACCATTTTTTTATTAAGAATAATTTTGTTTGAATGTGTCGTGACCCATTGCCATAATATTTTACATATGGCCTCACTTTCAAATCTAAAATGAAGTCATCTTCTCGTTGATGAGTATTTTGTCAAAGTCCAAACCTACTCTAATTAGCTTCAGCCTATTTTTGGACTTAGGGGAAGGAAAGCATTTTGCCTATAATGTAACCCGCTAAGCAGATATTCCTACTTTAAACACCTCCAAGGGTGGTAAAACCGTTAAAGGTGTCACATTCCCCTTGCAAGGAATATATTTCAGCTTCTCCTATGGAGGAAAGTCCCTAACAACCTGTTTTCAGGTCTAATTCCAGGGCCTAGGAGATTGTTGAGAGATAGGGATGTTGCTCGATGATCCGACAGATTCTCAAAGATCAAAGATTTGTCAGACACCGTTGAAAGTGAAGAAAAAATTAAGGTTTAAAATAAAGGGGCTAGGTTGTGGAGGGTTTGGCTTAGGAGCTCTGTATCAGTTGTGAGGCTAATACGTACTCCCAAAGGCTAAAGGTTAAGGGAACAATGGAAAAAAATCTGGTTAGAAGAGCTGGGGAGAAATTTGACAAATGAACACTATAAGCTGAAGGAGTAGTTGTTAGATGATGCATAAGAGTTGAACAAGAAGGTACCAAAGCTGTCGTAGAAGACAAAGAAGCCGTCGGGGAACAAGAATTCCCATATTGGAAAGATTCCAATTAGCTAAATTACTTATTTAGGTAATTGGATTTTAAAATTCGCCAAAAAAAGGGGGTTTGTTAAGTGATATGTTGAAGTATTAAAACGTGGATTTTGTAAACCTTTACCTTTTCAATACGAGATGATCAAACCTATTGCTGATCAAGATGAGATCATTTATAGTTATGAATATGATCAACCAGAAACTAGTCAAACTGGAGAACGAAAAAGAGATAATAAAAATCAATATAATTGAAATTATAAACTCATAGAAACAGAAGAATTAAACCGTTTTGATTATTATAGAAAGGTTAATAAAGTGAAAAAATTTCCTACAGAATACACACCAAAACATATAACTTTAGGACCATATGGTATTTTAAATCTCGATTGTGTAATCTCACCAAAAAAATATTATTAGAATGGTCTAATAAATTAGCCTTAGTAATACAATTAGAAAAAACTTTTGAAGGATTAACCAATATTAGCACTTTATGGAATTTTATTACTTACAAAACAACTGGTATTCTATTAAACATTTTATTAGATAATGAATTATGAATAAAAAATGCTACTGAATTTCTAAATGCACTAGAACCAGTATAAGTCTTTCAAGTAGTTACTAATGAAATTTATAAAGAATTTATTGGAAAGGGTATAACTTCTTATAAATAAGAAATTGAAAATGAAGAAAGAAAAAATGCATTATGGCATTTAAATAATATATGTATTTGTGATATTTGTTACTTAGAATAATATATTTGTGAATTTAAAAATATTATTATAAATTATCACGTACTGAACAAGAAATGTATATACAAATATTTATTCAAAAACTACCATATCCAATTAACAAAATAGTCGAAGAATTATTTTTAATAAAAGAAAATGCTAATTTAGTAGCCTATAATTTAGGAGGTGCTATTTCAATCACTAAAGAAGTATTATCACAAAAATGTTTATAAGCAAAATTACATAAAAAATTAAGACATAAAGATATCCAATTATGTTGTTCAAAATATTCCGAAGTGCCCCAACAATATGGATGTGAATTTTCTAACTGTCCAAAACATTGTAAAAAGCAGAAATATAATAGATACAAATGGAAAAAATATTCTACAAACAAATATAAACATTTTTCACCAAAACCTTATAAAAAAAATTTAGACGCAAAGCTTATAGACAATATAAACCTAAGAAGAAATACTGCCCTTAAAATAAAACCAAATGTAAATGTTGGTTATGTAAAGAAGAAGGTCATTATGCAAATAACTGTCTTAAAAGGAATCAAAATAAATTCAAAGAAAAAATTAATATTTTAAATTCTGCATTAAAATATGATTTAGAACCTATAGAATCAGAATATGAAACAGATTCAACAATTACCTCATTATGTCAATATAATGTTCATAGCTCAGAATCAACAACTGAATCCGAATACCACATTTATTCAAGTGATTATTCAGAATAAAAAATTAAATGCTTATATAAATACAGGAGCTACTATTTGTATAGCATCTAAAACAGTAATAAATAATTGGAAAAAATTAAGCAAACCATTAAAATAAGAATAGTAGATGGAAGCATTAAAGCAATATGGTATTTTAGTTATTATAATAATATTCTTATTGAAAATTATACATTTACAATACCATCAATTTACCAATCAAGGTTACCCTTAATATTAGGAAATAATTTTCTAAAATTATGTAATCCATTTTGTCAATATCTACATTATATAACATTAAAGACATCATTTATAAAATGTATTAATAAAAAATCTATCATTCTTAAAATTATATCATACCACATATTGCAAAACATTACAACTTGTAACAGAAAAACTAAATCACCTACAATTTGACATTCTTAACAGTATAACATTGCAAACAGAAATAGAGACACTAATTGACAATGTTTGTAGTGAAAATCCACTAGATCCTATTAAAAATATAAATAATCAATTAATTGAAATAAATCTAAAAGAACCTACTAAAGAGGTTAGCGTTAAAAATACTATACCATGTACTCAACAATATGTGCAAGAATTTCTTAATGAATGTTCAGAACTATTACAAAAACACTTAATTTCTCCTAGCACCAGTAAACATTCAGCCCGAGTTTTTTTTGTAAATAATCATTCGGAACACAAACGTGGTAAAAGACGAATGGTAATCAATTATAAAAAGTTAAATGAAGCAACTATTGACGATGCATATAAATTACCTCAAAAAGATTATATTATTAATAAATTAAAAGGACATCATTAGTTTACAACTTTAGATGCAAAATCAGGATATTGGCAATTAAGATTACATGAAAATGCCAAACCTTTAACAGCCTTTACTTGTCCATCTAAAAAATACTACCAATGGAACATATTACCCTTTGGATTAAAACAAGCCCCTGGTATTTATCAAAGATTTATGGATAATAATTTAGAAGGACTAGACAAATTTACATTAGCTTATATTGATGATATTATTATTATTCTAATAAAGATAAATATGATCATCTACAAAAAGTAAAATATGTTTTAATCCGTTGTCAACAGAAAGGACTAATCCTTAGTAAAAAGAAAATAAAATTAAGACAACAAAATATTGAATATTTATTCTAATGGATTTCTTAAATTACAACCAAATATACTTGAAAAAATACAACAATTTTTAGATAAATTAAAAAATGTAAAAGAGGGACAAAAATTTTTAGGATTATTAAATTATATTTCCGATCAAGGATTTTTAAAAGATTTAGCTAACGAACAAAAAAATTTACAATTGAAGTGTAGTACTAAGAAACAAATAGACATGGACTGATGAAGACACTAAAAATGTTCAGTCTTTAAAAAATTTGTGTAAACAATTGCCAGAATTATACAATTATTCTGAAAAAGATAGACTACATGTACAAATTGATGCAAGTATGGATACATGGGCTAGATGTCTTATGGCAGAATCACCCACATCAAAGAAATATCTATTATGTAAATATATCAACGAGACTTTTAATCCTACTGAAAGGAACTATCCTATTCATGAGAAGGAAACATTAGCATGTATTAAAACTTTACGAAAATGGAAAGTGAATTTATTACCTATTGAATTTCTAATTCAAACAGATTCAAAGCATTATTAAATACAATAAAAAAATCAATTATAATCAAGGAAAATTAATTAGATGGCAATTAGAATTAGCTCAATTTAATTTTCAAATTCAATATATTACCTCGCCTGCTAACAGTCTTGCAGACATTTTAACTCAAGAATGGAAGCAGCTATCTTAAGTTTGAAGGATTCATTAAAGAAAAAGGAAGCAGAGTTGTTAGAATTACAACAACAAGTAGGCACCGTTACGAAAGAAATTAACCAACTCAAAGCTACTATCCAACTCTTAGAAAAACAAACTCTGCCAAATATTCAACCCATCCCTCCTCAACAAATTATTCAAACCTCTATTCCTACCACACAACCTAATCCATCAAGCACTCAGTCTGAACCCATCTTGGCCCAAAAGCAAGAAGACTTCAAAGAAAACAAAACTTATGTTATCTTTAATGGACCTATGGCCGGCCTCTATGACGAATGGCATAAAGCTGCAATATACATCACTGGAAAGCCCTCTATTATCCATAAAAGTTTCTCCACAAAATCTAAAGCAGAAAAAGTCTTGGCTGAATTTAAAAAAACAATTCTCAAGCCACAGTATAAAAAAGTCTTGGAAAAACCTGCTGAACTCAAAATGAAAACCTTAGGAAAACCTATAAACATGGAAAAAATAAATGCAATACCTACTAAAGCCCTGAAGGATGAAATGAAGAAAATAACACCAGATATGTTTTATGATTGTTTTCAAGCCCTCAATAAATGGACCAAAGCCCAAAAATTGTTTCAATATTACCCATAAAATAAAGGAAAATATGGACCCAAAGCAATTATCTTTCCTGAAGTTGATCCACTTACTACTTATCTTTTCTTCCAGAGTGGACTTATCGATACCATTTATTTAACAAATTTAAATATCTTGGCTGATTTTCCTATTGGATTCACTACTGAAGTAAAAAATTACAAGGATCGATTTGCCAAAGAAAGAGAGATTTTCATCAAAGTATTCAACAGTTATCCCATTTTTCAAAAAGCTGAAAATTTGAAGGATTCTACCATTTTATTAACCAAAATCACATTTATCCAAATTGGCATTATTAATGGACAATAACCACCTATTGACGAACCTCCTCAGTATGAAGTTACTTGGGATTTGATTAATCAGTTCAATCTCCACTGTTTAGAAGGAGTTTACCAACAATGCATAAAAATCAATCCAGAATCTTTGATTAAGCTCAATTATCGAGGACCAATCTTTTAATGACTTCTGCTTACAAAAACCCAATTACAATCGAATCACTATAACTCATTAAACACCTTGAAACCCAATTTTCAACCATTACTGGAGTTTTCATGGACCTCTTTGCTGATTGGAAACAGTCTATTTGTAAACAACTACGCTACCATCCGACTCACAACTGTTCACATTGTCCATCTCCATCAACCATCAAGGAAGACAGCTCTTCAGGAGATGTGATAATTGAAGAATAAATGTACTACAACTACTATTTTATATAATTATTCCATGAAATTATTGTACTATTGTACAGTGGCCAATTGTTATGGTCGACCGTCTTTTTCTCTTTTTAATTATTGTACTTTAGAATCTTTACTTTAGCATCTTTTCTTTTTTCTTGTGGCTGACACTCCTTTCTGAGGTTTGTCATTATGTGTCATTTTTTCTTGTCAGTCTTCAGCTCTTAAGCCTCTCTATAAAATGTAAGTCTGAGGCTTTTGCTCGTATGCGAAAATAAAATCTTCGTTTTTCATTCTCTCTCTCTCATAGCCTGAGGATTGACGCTCAAAAGGAAACGAGAACAGGTATGTTAAATACTGTTTTTATTTTTTCATCACTTATTACTTACCTTCAAATATTACTTCATTATTATCTTACACCTATTTTATCTTTTTATCTATTAGTTTTACTTATTTAAATTCAAGTGATCTTATTGATTTCTTTAATGCTCTATTAACTTATAGTTTTCGATCCATCCTTATGCAATATCTTCTTGATAAAATATTTCGTTCTGATAACATTTATTAATATCATTATGCCTGTCTGTATTAGTTATGGATTTATCCATTTGCTAATTATACATATCGAAAAGAAAATAAAGCTTAGTAAAAAATGTATTGAAACATTTACCTATACTTATAATTTTCTTATGTCTATTTATGCCTCTGAACATACCCTTCAAACATTTCAAAATATTATTCATAATCATACAACCTTATATAATTAAGAAAAGGATGAATTAAAACAACTTTATATTCATTTTAATAATCACAATCAAACTCTTATATATGACTAACCAATTGATATATATGGATAATCAATGTATTACTTGTATTCGAATATCTACTAATATCGAATATTTTGAAAATATAGTTTCTCAATATAAAAACGAAAAAGACTATTATAAAGAACAATATAACTACTTACAATTTTTATAAACAATAAGAAACTATTACCTATTAAAGAACGATTAGAAAATGCAACTAATCTTTATAATTCTTATAATCAAGAATTACATACATTATATAATACATTAACTGAACATCAACAAAATTTTCATTAACATTAAAAATGACAGAAATTATCCCAGACAATATATTAGATATAGATACTTTAGATTTAACCGAATCTAATGGAACTTTTCATATTACTACTTTATTATCAAAAGAAAAACAAAAACAAATAGCTAAAGCAAATTTAAATCTTAAAGTCAGACAAGATATTAATCATCATGTGTTTCAGAATATAATAAATCGAAAAAATATTATCTATTTTGGAAAAATAGTACATGAAATACCCATTAGAATAGATCAATGTAATGGTCATATTCGTATAAATCTTATCGATCAAGAACAAATTTGTCAACAATTACAAAAAATTCCTGAAGATAAAAGAAACAAAATAGGATATATCCATTTATCTACAATTCAAATATTATTAAAATCTACTTTTCAGGAAGGAATTGATTCACTAATCAGAATGGCTATAATTGATGAAAGAATGAATAATTTAAATAATCAAATAATAGGAGTAATGAATGGAAATTTCGCTTATGGAAAAATCAAATTTAACACCCGTTTAAAATTAGGAATCCCTTTACAATCACAAAATTTAAATGAGACAATTACTATTGCTTACAAATTTTATTGAGATAATTTAATGAATGAAGGTCAATAACCATTTTCTATTACCTATCAAATTAGTTATGCTCTAACTAATTTACATCATTGTATAGAATTTAAAAATACTGACAGAATATATATTAATCAATTATTTAATGATGTAGAAAAAGTAGGAATTAGTTTAAGAAGCAACCTTAACATTACTCGAGATAAAATATCCAATCAACTTTTATGAATCAGCTGCCCTGAGACTCTCTTTATCTGAAAATAAAAGAATACAAGAAAAATTTCCATTATTAAGATCACAATCGTTTAGATTAGAAAAACTTCTTCGATTTACTGAACCAGGAATTGAAATAGATAAGTCAATTAAAATTATTGATTCACAAATTGAAACTCAAAAATCAGAAGAAAAAATCGGACAAAAATTAAGAATAATTAAAAATCAACTTACTGAATTAAAAGAATATCTTAAAAATACGTTATGAGTGTTACTAAACAATTATCTGAGTTATTCGATAAACAAGTAACTATGGAAATTCAATTAAAAGAAATAATTACTATAATACAACCCCTAATAGAAAATAATCTTAAAGTACCAAAAAGCGGAGTTAATAAAATAAATGAAAAATTAATTAAACAATTAGACTCAATAGATAAAAAACTTGATAAAATACTAAATATAAACTTAGAAATAATAAAAAATGAGCAAAAAGCACCAAAAGTGGTATCACAGCTTTCAAATCCATCAACTATTGCTTTAATTAAACTATGGAGAATATAGAAGATATAGACACAGATTATGATGAAACACAGCAAATAAATTTCAAAAAAGATATAAAAAAGCACCAAAAGTATAACAAGCTGTATGTTTTTAACTTTAAATGGTTGGAACAATTAAGAACCTGAATAAAAGAGGAGTTGTTAAATTTGTGCTTGACCTTTACAATGTTGACAGAGGAAAAAACAAAAGAACACCGATTTTATGTTGACGGTATGATATTAGTTGTTTGGAAGCAACTATCTTGAGGGTGTCATTAATTTGATCTGTTACTACTTACAAGGAAAGATGTATAAATTGATTGGCCAAAACCAGCAGAGACTTTTCTATATAAGCCTATTTGTGAAAAAAAAAAAAAAAAAGATTATGGAGATAACTGAGAGAGTGGGGAGTTGATGGGAAAGGAAACTACCTAGTTGGAGGGACTCTCTGCCCAGTTGTGAAAATTGTCGGCGTTATTTTCGTTTCATTTGAACTTTTTTTTTAAAAAAAATTAAAGTTAATTGTATTAAATAAGCAAAATACAAAAGTCTATTGGAGAGTAACATCATATTACAGTAAGGTTCAACAATACACTGCAAAGGGAAACCAAAGATAGCAATTGCACGGCACCGTCTTGCCAGCTGAAGAGTTGGACGACACCGCATTATGTGGACATCAACCCATGGTGTATTGACCATTTTTATCATTTCCTTGACGGATAAATTAAGAACCAAAAAATTAAAACACAAATAGAATAAGCCTACTTTACTGCCACCAATCCAGTCATGCTTTTCAGACAAAACTCAAAACAGTACAAAACCAAACCCAAAGATTAAAACTTTAACCAAAAAACCTCAACTTCTCTTTGGTTCTGGTTCACAGTAGTCCGCCACAAATGGGTCCCACCTCCTTCTGCATTTCCACGTTGACCAACGCCGTCTGTGGTCATTCCATTAATTCAAGCCCATCGTTTTCCTTTACCCTTTCTCTAGAAACTTTGATTTTTTGATACAGAGAAATCCCAGAAAAGTGAGGTATTAAAGATCTCTTGGGTTTCTAGTTGGGGAATTTCTGAGCTCAGTATTCAAGTCAAGGCTGTGTACTTTTCTCTCTCCCTTTCGCTGTCCTTGTTTGATTCCTTATGCGTTTACTCGATTGCTTTTGGTCTCTGGCGTTGTTTTAAGAGTCTACGAGTATGAGAAAGTGGTTTAAGTACATTAGGGGTTTTCTTTGAATTGTTGTGTTAGAATCTGTTGACTGTTCTGGGGTTTCTCTGGGTTTGCTTTTGGAGAAGTATCTCCTTGGATGATTTATTTTTGGTGGTTTAAGAATATCGGAGTGCTGATCTGGACTTATTTGGAGCTCACCTGATTTGGAGAATTTTGATGTAAACAAAGTAAATAAAAGGTGAGTTGTTTGCCTCGTGAGTCTTGAGCATCAGTTGTAGGGTTTGATTCTGTTGCAGATTTTATGGAATTTGAGGGATGAAACCTCAGTTTCTATGTTCCGAGGATATGTTTTGAACATTCCAACGCTTTTGACTACGTAGAGTATTGAAGAAATTAAAGCATCTGACTCGTCAAAGCCGAGCGGGCTGGCGTTTGAGCCTTTATTTTGAAGCTCCGTTATTGTGGTGAGGACCTTGAAGTTTTTGATTTTACGGTGCGTTTTATTTGTTTTGATGCTGGGGTTCTTAGAACTTTGATATGGATAATTCAAAAAACAAGCAGAATGATCATTTGGGGGTGAACAAGATGGGCAGGAACATAAGGAAAAGCCCATTGCACCAACCAAATTTCGCAAACACTGCTAACAGGCAACAACCTCTGCCTCAGGTCTACAACATAAGTAAGACTGACTTCAGAAACATTGTTCAGCAGTTAACAGGTTCTCCATCACATTCACAAGAACCTCCACCCAGACCTCCACAGAATCCACCTAAATCCCAAAGTATGCGGTTGCAGAAAATTAGACCACCTCCTTTGACACCTATCAATCGACCGCACATCCACCCTCCATTGCAAGCTTCAGCAATGGCGCCTCCACCAGTGCCTTATAATAATACTTTTATAAGACCAGGCCAATTTGGACAGCCTTCTCCTACAATGATGCCACAATTGACACCTGGTGACTCAGTTTGGGCAAATACTGCTGAATCTCCTATTTCAGCATACATGCGTTACCTTCAGAATTCGATGATTGATCCTACTCCCCGAGGAAGTCAGGCTCAACCATACTTACAACCACATCAACTGCAAACACAATTACCAGGTCAAATTCAGCCTCATCCACCATCTTCTGGGATGCGTCCTAGTCCGCCTTTGCCTGCAGTACCATCCCCAAGAGTTAATGGCCTTGTACCGCCCATGACCAATTTCCCATCTTCACAAATTAATGGACCTCCTCTTTTACCTTCTCCTACCTCTCAGTTCCTTTTGCCGTCCCCCACACGTTACATGAATTTGTTGTCTCCAAGGTCTCCTTATCCATTGCTTTCTCCTGGAATTCAGTTTCCTCCACTGTCACCAAATTTTGCATTTTCACCAATGGCTCAATCTGGGATCTTAGGTCCTGGTCCTCAACCACCGCCTTCTCCTGGCCTTCTTTTTCCGTTATCACCATCAGGGTTTTTTCCCATTTCCAGTCCAAGATGGAGGGGTCAATAGTCTCATGGGAAGGTTATTTTGTTTTGGAGTTCTATGATCTGGGGTGGGCTGGTAACTCTTTCTATGGAGGTTCATCAGCAACTGGGGCAACGTAACTGAGTAGATATGGGTTAGACAGGTAGTACCTCCTTGTAATAGCTGTACTGATTTTAATTCTTCTTTGTGTATGTTGATAAAGTTTTTGCAGCTTGTTTTCAGATTTACATGTGTTTCAGCTGCAGCCATTTTGTTTCTTGCATAACAAGTGTATCTTAAATGATGTATTGAACCTGGTCAGCTCAAGTAAAATCCTGCATGAGAATGTGAGATAGTTAAAGAGAAGAAAGAGATGTGCATGAAAGGAGGTAGGCTCATAGATATTGAAGTTTAGTGTGTAGGTTATGTAGCTTAAGTTTTTGGTATACTTGTACCCTGAATTAATTATAATTTCTCCATTGGAAGGAGTTATTTTATCAAGTTGCTTTGGTATATAATCCTTGTTTTACACTACGGAATTCTTATGTTGTTTATTGGTGATTATATTGCTGCAAATGCTATTTGTATGTTATTATTGGCTGCATTTTTTGCCATAAGTAGCTTTCAATTCTTGTGCTTGCGTGTAGTTGCAATCCTTGCTTATTGATTGGATAAACAAAAAGGCTGGCACAGTTGGTACTGCTAATTTTACTTGCTTGAAGAATCTATTTGATGGTATATGAAGATGTTGTTTATCTAAATGCCGCCATTGATGTTAGCCTGGGTTCTTAGACTTCGTATGACTTGAAGTTTCATACCATGTCAATGTCAGCGTCTTTTATGTAAGCATTTGTTAAAGGAGTCGATGCTGTTTATTATAGTATGAATTTGTAAGATAGATCAAAGCTCATCTAGCCATTTATTTTCTGTTTTATCAAATCTAGTCCCGTCTTATGTTCCAGGCTTTATATCTTTTAATGGCACATGTAAAAGTTTCCATATATAGTAGTGATTATCAAGAAAAGTTTTTTTATGTATATTTTCGTATGTATACAATAGGACTTATTTTGTTAGAAGATTCCTTCTGTTCCCCAACTAACCTACATTTCCTTTTGTCATCATTTCTTTTCAGTTATCAAGTTTGTTATAGTTTCTGTACCTTAGCCATTTTCCAGCATCTTTTGGATTGTATATATGTTGAACGTTAACTCAATAAGAAAGCATGTAGAACTATTTCTCTTATTTCGTCCCTCTGTTTTGATATGGTATCAGAGATATAAACACGCTTTTGTTACACTATGCATCTTCCTTTTTATGGAACCTTCTCCCTCTTCTCAAATCGGTTCCACTCGAACCATATCTTCTCCTGCAGAAGATCCTCGCAACCCTTTTTTCTTGCATCATGGTGAGAATCCTGGAGCCCTTATTATCCCTCAACCATTACTTAGTGGAGATGGGTTTCACAATTGGAAACAAGCCATGCATTTGGCTTAAACTTCAAAGAATAAACTGGGTTTTGTTGATGGCACGATTCCAGTGCCTCCTAGAGATGATCCTCTTTTTGTTCCTAGCAGATGTGCAAAACCATGGTTATTTCATGGTTGCTTAACTCGGTAAGCAAAGAGATTGCTACAAGAATTCTCTATCTTGACACTGCACAAGAGGTTTGGAATGATCTAACTGAACGTTTTGCGCAATCTGATGGACCAAGAATTTTGCAAATTACTCGGGACATCACCAACTGCACTCAGGAAAATCAGTCTGTTGGAGCTTACTACACAAAACTCAAAGGTCTCTATGACGATCTCAGCAACTTCACCTCATCTCCTTCCTGCACTTGCGGAGCTTCAAATCAGAGGTTTGACACCAAAGTAATTCAGTTCCTTAAGGGCCTGAACAACTCATACTCCGAAGTGCGACACCAGATTCTGCTATATGATCCACTTCCACCGATCAACAAGGTCTTTACCTTGGTTTCTCAAATTGAAAGAGAAAGGACTATCACCTTGCTCCTTCACCTTTAGAAGCAACAGCGATGCTGAGTAAAAACTCCAATATTAAGCACACAAAAGGAACTTTTCTCAAGGGAAAGCTTTTTTGCACTCACAGTGGAGGAGATAATCACACAATCGACAAGTGTTTTCGGATTCATGGATATCGACCGGGTTTTAAATCCAAATCTTCAAGACCATCTGCTCAGGCTTCCAATTTGTCAAAGTCATCAATTGCAAATCAAGTATCTTCTGCTCAAACCAGTGACGAAAATTGCAAAGAATCACCTGTCACAACGCTTCCATTCCCTTATGAACAATGCCAACAGTTACTCGATCTCCTCAAGCACTCTTCCTTCAACTTTGCGTCTTCATGCACCTTAGTTAACCATTCCATATCCATGTCAGGTAAATCACCCACTGTGCTCTGAGCTTATAATGAGTCAATATCAGTAACATGGATACTTGATACAGGGGCTACTGATCATATAGTTCACAACGTATCGTTTCTCACACATGATATTATGACTACAAACTCTTCGATTACCCAATGGCAACTAAGCCTCAGTTTCTCATATAGGATCTGTAACTCTCTCAAAATTCCCTACTCTTACAAATGTTCTCTATGTTCCTAATTTCCAGTTTAATTTAATCTCTGTTAGTCACCTAACAAAATATTCTCCTTGCACCATCAAATTCACCTCTGATTCTTGCTACATTCAGGACCAGAATGCGGGCAAGATGATTGGACTAGGCAAGGAGCATAAAGGACTTTATTATCTGGAGGATTGCAACTTCTTGTTGCTTACTAGCACTGCAACAAACCAGTGCCAATTTTTTCCTTCAAATACTGTCTGTGCTAATCCAGTAGATTCAGATCCAAGTTTATGGCAAAAACAACTTGGGCACGCCTTTTTCCAAGTTTTTAATGTTGAATAAACAAATTTTTGGAATTAACAAAATTCCTTCTCAACCATGCCTTAACTGTCCCTTAACCAAGCAACACATATTACCATTTTTCTCAAGTTCAATCCACATGAAAATACCTTTTGAAACAATTCACTGTGATATATGGGGACCAACTTCAACCCCAACCTTGGATGGATCACGTTTCTTTCCAACCATTGTAGATGATTTTTCTAGATGCACCTAGGTATACCTCATGAACCATAAATGACAAACTAGACAACTCATCTCACATTTCTTTAATCTCATCCAAACACAGTTCTAGACTAAAATAAAAGTTCTAAGATCTGACAATGGATCTAAGTTTCAGATGAAAGATTTTTGCCATTTTCATGGTGTTGGTCATCAAACTAAGCGTTGAAACACCACAGCAAAATTCAGTGGTAGAATGTAAACATAAACACCTTCTTGAAGTAGCTAGAGCATTAAAATTTCAAGCCTCCTGGCCAGATAAATTTTGGGAGAATGTGTGTTGACTGCTGCATACATTATCAACAGAGCACTCTCTCTACTCCTTGCAAGAAAAACACCATTTGAACGACTAAATTCAACCCCTCCAACCTATTCCCATCTCAAAACCTTCAGGTGTCTATGCTTTGCTTCAACGTTGAAACAAGGGAGATCTAAATTTGATTCTAGAGCCTCCAAATGTATCTTCAATGGTTATCCTTATGGCACAAAAGGATACAAACTTTTTAATCTTGATACAAATACCACGTTTATTTCCAGACATGTTTTTTCGTGAATCAATTTTTCTATATCAAAATCTTACACAAGAGGATGATAATTTCTCTCATTCCTTTCCTTTTATTCCATCTATTACTTCTTTTCCTAAGATTGATTATTCTCACATAAAAGATCATCATAACTAGGAACCATCTCTTGAAGTCAATGAAACCGACAGTTCTTTACCAATTTTTGATCTGAATCTACGTCCTTTAACTACTGAATTTACTGGCAGGCAAACAAGAATAAGGAAACCTCCATCTTACTTAAAGGACTACTATTGCTCTCTTACTCAATCGATTCCTCCACCGATTGCTGGTACACCTTTTCCTCTGTCCTTTGTTATTTCTTTTGATCATTTATCACCAAATCATAAATTTTTCAGCTTATCTATTTCTTCTAATTACGAGCCACAATATTATCATCAAGCGTTCCATTATTCCCATTGGAAAGATGCTATGCAGGCTGAGATTGAAGCACTTGAAGCAAATAATACTTGGACCTTAACAAACCTTGCAACCGGAAAGACTCGAGTAGGCTGTCAATGGATATATAGAATTAAACGCAAGGCTGACGGTACTAAAGTGAATGAATTGATTTCACCGAAACCTTCTCTCCTGTGGTTAAAATGGTCACAATTAGAACTGTATTAGCCCTTGCTTCTATCAATAATTGATCTCTGCACCAGTTAGATGTCAATAATGCTTTCTTGCATGGAAACTTGGAGGAAGAGGTTTACATGTGTATTCCGCTAGGATATGTCAAACCAGTTGGTTCCCAAGTTCTGAAATTAAGAAAATCATTGTGTAGCCTTAAGCAAGCATCTCGTCAATGGTTCTCCAAATTATCAAATACACTTTTAGAAAGAGGTTTCAGGCAATCAATTGCAGACTCTTCCTTGTTTATCAAGAGGACATAATCTTATTTTATTGCTCTTTTAATTTACGTTGATGATATAGTTCTTGTTACTGATAATGCTTCCCAGATTGAACCTTTCACTTCTTTCCTTCACACTCATTTTCAACTCAAACATCTGGGACAATTGAAATATTTTTTGGGTTTTGAGGTTGCTCATTCCAAGTCTGGGATCCAAATATGTCAACGTAAATATGCTTTAGAACTCCAAGAATCTGCAGTTCAACTTGGTGTCAAACCATGCACGTTTCTTGGGGCTACGAATCTGAAACTGTCCAGAAGGAGAATTATTAGATGACGCAACTGCATATCGTAGCTTGATTGGACAATTGCTCTACCTCAGACACACAAGACTCGATCTCTCATTTCCTGTCCAGACTCTCAGCCAATTCATGGACAAACCGCGTCAACCTCACATGCAAGCTGCCATTCGTTTTCTCAAATGTCTCAAACTTGCTCCATCACAAGGTCTTTTCTTTCCAACCAATTCCAACATACACTTAAAGGCATTCTGCGACTAAGATTGGGCTGCCTATGTCGACACTCGACAATCCATCACCGGATTTTCTATCTTTTTAGGAAGTTCTTTGATCTCCTGAAAATCCAAAAAGCAGTTCACAGTTTCTAGATCCTCAGTCGAATGTGAGTATCGAGCCATGGCTGTCGTTAAAGCTGAGATTATTTGGTTATTTCAACTACTTACTGATCTCGGAATTTCTCATCCCAAATCGGCTCTATTGTTTTCTGACAGTCAATCAGCTCTCCAAATCGCTACTAGTCCTGTCTTCCATGATAGAACAAACATATCGAGGTAGATTGTGATTTCATTCGACATAAAATTTTGAAGGGTGTCATTAAAACCTTTTATGTTAAATTTGAAGATTAGCTCGCCGACATGTTTACTAAAGCTCTTGGAACAAAACGTTTTTATCTTTTACTGTCCAAGATAGGAGTGTTGAACATCCACACTCCATCTTGGAGGGGGCTATAAAAAAAGGTTTTTTGTGTACATTTTCGTATGTATACAATAGGACTTATTTTGTTAGAAGATTCCTTCTGTTCCCCAACTAACCTAGATTTCCTTTTGTCATCATTTCTTTTTTGTTATCAAGTTTGTTATAGTTTCTGTACCTTAGCCATTTTCCAGCATCTTTTGGATTGTATATATATGGAAAGTTAACTCAACAAGAAAGCTTGCAGAACCATATCTCTTATTTCGTCCCTCTGTTTTTGTAGTGATGTGGTATAAACGTAGATCTAATGGTTTACAAAAACAATTCTGTTTCTTAATATCATACTAATGATAAAATCTTAGTCTTATTTCTGATGGATTTACTTAGAATGAGCCCACAATATTTGCGGAATCCTGATTTTAGAGATCTACATTTGGAGTATAAAATGAAATGGATCCTTAGAACTGAATAGTTGTATGTTCGAAAAGCCTCGATACTGGTGGAGGTAACCTTTTATATGATTAGGATTATGTGACAAACAATCGTTCGGGAATATGGAATTGTCTAATAAGATTATACTGAAGTAATTCTTCGGTGAAAGCTGTTTTGCATAGGTACTGAGTGAAATGGTTACATGTTTTGCTAGAAGGCGTTATAGTGGTTACATGTTGCACTCTCTTATGATTTCTTTAAACGGTGTTATAGTGGTTACATGTTGCACTTGCTTATGATTTCTTTAAACATGCATACCATCTTGAGAAACATGTAATTAACTTATTAACGCAGTTCATGAATAGTTTTAACTGCCAAATCCATTTGGTCTGTTGTCGTACAAAAGTACATAGCCTTTAATTTCCACATTAATTGGTGGCTAAGTTGGAAAAAAAAAAAAAACTTTACAGCCACTGTATGTTTCCAAGGTGTCTTTGACTTATTTCACGTTTGAAGATCTATGCTTTGAGCTTAAAACTTTGGAAGAGATAAAAGCATTTCGACTCGGCAGGACAGCATCTTGAAAGAGAATAAAAACACCCTGAATAACTTCTATACTATCGTTTGGAAACAAATAAAGTTTCAACAGAAACTGGAATTCAGATCCAATTAGGAGATTTACCCTGTGTTATTTTGAAAGAACTACTTGTTCGTGCATCTCATTTGTATAAGATGGGTAACAAGAGAGTTGTTACAGATTTGGATTTCACAACTCTAAAGCCACTTGAAGAGGCTTATTCCCGATGTCACTATATATTTTCTGTTAGGTGTAGGTTATTTACTTAAATCTCATTAAAAAAGCGATAATTTCTGGAGAATAATCTTATTCTTATTCTCTCTAATGCCGCTTTGCTAGATTTTTAAGAGTTCATACTGTTCTTAAACCCAAGATCAAAGTTTTTTTTTCCTTTTTTTTAGAAATTCAACACAGGATCAAAGCTGCACGACATTACGTTGGTAATGTTAGGTAAACAGAAAAAAGAAAGCTCTTATTTATTGAAATCTAAGCCTGGGAGTTGATTACTGTTTAGGACAATCGGCGCAGGAGTACATCAATATTCGTTATAAACTACGGCCAGCAAAAACAAACTCACCGTACAATCTAAAGTGCGAGCGAGAGCGAGATCTGGATTTGAGCGATAGCGAGCGTGACTGTCCACGACTGGTGTGGTGCTAGCGACGTGAGGGGGAGCAAGGGAGTTCTGGATTTGACCCTAAATCCAGATCTGAAGCAAGCGGTACCCAAATTCAGAGCTGAAGAGAGAAGCAAGCAGCGACACCCACGAGAGATTCGGTAAACTTGCTAAGACCCAGAGCTAATTACTAAGACTCACATGAGCTCCATGGCTGCATCCATTGAGCTTCCCTTTCGCAAGCAGACTTTCTTGCTCTCTCCAGAGAAGTGCTCCTCAGTTCACCGGATGGCAAAAACCCCGATAAACCAAGTGTCGTTGGGACAAAATCGACTGACTCCCGAGGTGAAGGTACTTAGTGAAACAAATTATGCACTCGTCACAATATTATCAAAATATTTTGAAGGATGACGTATTAACACCTGGGATTGAGCTCCTAAAAGCTGGGCCACAAGCTTGATCGTCGACTTTGGTTGGATTTTCTCGTCCAAACAACCAACCTTTCCAGCGGTGAAGGCTTGACTATGGCCAGATGGGCCAAAAATGAGCTGCAGAAAGTGATGTTGCGTAAAAATGGTACGTTATTATTCAAAATTTCTGATGATTTTTTGCTTGAATGAGATTGTGGAACAGGGTTCACAGTATCTTGGCGCCCAATCATTGTTGATACAGAAGTGGTGGAGGGTTTAAGCTACTTGGTTAGTTCATCGGAGAAGTCAGGTGTGTATGGACACACAAACTGCCTCCACGAAAAGGATCTATTATGCAAAACTCTGTTTGAAATATCAAAAAATGCTCCACTACCAGATTGCCTTCCTGTTATTCGGCTAGAGATAATGGAGAGGTGGAGAAAGCTGAAATTCAAATCAGTTATCCATGGAACCTGGCAACTATGCTAAGAAATGGGTTCCTACAAGTAGAATTTTTTAATCGGGGTGGCATGATGACCTTAATCCTATTCAATTCGATCCTCTAAATGGACATGTGAGTACTGCAAAACTTGCCTCAAATGGGGATGGAGCTATACACATTGATGGTGAAGTCAGCTCACCTGCTGAAAAAATGGCCCAGGTTATAGGCAATAGCTCAATTAGTTATTTTGAGGATTGAAAATGTTGCTGCAAATATTTTCTAGTTCTAGGGAAATTGTCAAACGGATGGTGCTCAGATGAAAACTCCTTTAAAACATATTGAGATAACTAAAAATGTTGATGCTAAAGCATCTCCGGTTCAAGTTGCAAATATAGAACAAACTGCTAGTGCAGACAATGTGGGGTGTCATAGTGGAGTGGATCACTCCACCTCACAATATTTGGAGCATTGTTATATGGATTGGGTTAACATATTGATTCCATTAGCAACTGATGGGCAAAATGGGACTTCTAAGGTTAAGCTAGAGTATGAAGCGCACACAACAATAGTAAACTATGACTGTATGGCAAGTCAGGGGACTAAGGTTAACATTTCTCATAATGCAGAACATCCTGGGGCAGAGCATGTCTTGGCATTGAATGGTAGTTCTTCTACTTATGTGAAACTAGTTTCCTCTTGGGAATGCAGTTTAGATTTGGCAACAGATGATTGTTATTTTCCATCAGTTGTAGCCTAAGTCCCTGACATTCTAAAAGATTTTTGTGTGCAGTCCAAAATTGCAAAACTATCTTGTAGATAATTATACTACCTTACTTAAAGAATTGTTTGGTCATAGAGTAAATATGATGGTAGGCTTAATGCCTTGAACTCCTTGCAATGTAGATATAGTTTTAACTATGGTAAAAATTCTCTTTACTTTTAAAAAAAAAAGATTTACATTTTTTTATTTTCACGTAAGCAAGTTCAAATTAATAGGACTCCTGAACCATCAAAGTTCAGTTCAAAGTGATTTTTTTCACATTTGTATGAGACTCATAACTGTCTACTGCAATCAAGATTCCATCAAAATGAACTTTTTCAATATTACTAAGGGATTCATTCACTATTGCCAGTTGGCAGTGGTGACAGGAATTAGGAAGGTGTTCCTAACATTTTTACATCTAATTTCTTGAGGAATCCAACTTGTGTTATAGCAGGACACAAGTATTGTGATCCCTGAGAATCGTCGAATTCTATATCCTTGTGGATATGACTTCTATATCATTGTAGACGGTTTTGGAAACTCCGGTCCTCAAGCAGACACAGCTAAATTTATTTTTTTTGATCCACCACGAAACACTTACAACTATTGTGCACGGAATGGATGGGATGTCTAGGCTCGTCGCAGATGATCCAAAAAAAGTCTCAATTTAAATAACTTTTATTCTCCTTACAGTAACAATTATTACTGATTAGCCTACTATAAGTGAAGTGTTATTTTATTTTAAAAGAGTAGCAAAATTTCTTTAACAGGGTTCTTAATCCCATCAATGCCTTGACTCAATTCAACCACCGTTATTTTTCTATCCCCAAAAATTCTATATATATATATATGTTTTAAGGACCATAAAAAATAGTTTTTTTCTTAACTTTTGTATTAGAAATTATCGTTTATTAGTTAATGGTAATTTGGCGGGACTTGTCGCCTTAGAACCCAACTGGTTCTTTTTTTCTTTTTTTCCGAGAAAATACTAGTCATGATTCTGGAGAACTTCGGCCCTTCTCTCCTCTTTGCTCTTTTGTTTTTGTTTTTATCTTATGCCCTTTCCTTTCTGAGCTCTTCTTATTCTATTATTTCATCTGCTCCACTCATTTTCTTTTCAGACTTCTTCCAAAGGTCTTCCAAATTCTCTCTTTTTTTTAAAGAGTTTCTGCTAATGTTATATCCCTCCTCCTTCTAGTTTGTGTTGGTTTAATTCTTAGAGCCAATTGGTTTAATTGTAGTTTAATGAAAAATAATTTTAAAAAATTATTTATCTTATATATATTTAGATGTATATCACAAAGTCTATGAGATAATTATACATTACAAATGAAATTATGATATGACTATAATTATGAGATTCATATTGCATTTGTATTATCCTTAAATTATTCCTAGTCATTGTTCTATTAAGATTAGACATTAATTGAACATAAATAGATTAGCACACATTTTGTTTTTCCCTATGAAAGAAATAGTCCATATTATAGACTAAAGTATGGGGATACTTAAATAAATATGTAGGTACTTGTTAGAAAACAAATTCACAGAACATTCTTTAGAGAACAAATTCATTGAACAGTCTCCATATAAGAAATTCATTTTAGAACATTACTTGTGTGCCCATAGATATTCTTATTGTGATGATTGTATAAGTGATCATTTGACTTGAGATCTCCAAAGTTATCTTGTATAGATGTTGTTATGTTTAGTACTACTTATGACATATTCTAATTATGGGTAGTTCAGTCCATAGTTATTAGATGTAGAATGAATTATATGGAGGTAGTTGAGTAATCATAATAGAATTCATTATCCTAAAGTAATTAGAAAGAACGTTTCATTGTTTTCAATTAATATCGATTCGAGATTTCTTGGCCAAAGTGAAATGACATTTTGTAAATAGTTTAGGAATATCATTAATTGAAGCTAATGGTGGAGAACTAATATGATTGAACTCAAAATAGAGTATACATTAATTTCGAGCTATATGTCTAATTAGAATATTGAATGATAAAATAATTGAATTATATGAAAAAATCATGCATTAGAAGGTTAGTTGAAACTAGTTTAATATTCTTAAATATTTAGGTAGTCATGATGTATTGCGAGATGTCAATCTTGATATATGGATATAAATTGTTTAATTAGATAATTAAAGAAAAATTAAAGGAGTTTAATTTATCTAATCTTAAATATGATTTAAAGTTATAATTTGTATTTATTGCCAGCATATTTGGAAACCTAATGGGTCTCACATAAAGAGTGGGTTGAAAAAAGAAATGATATTTTAATTAAGTTAGACTTAATTATAGAATTTGAAAAACTTTATATATGAGATATTTAATAAATAGCTAATATGACATATTAGATTTTATTTGGACATAATTGGCATTTAAATAGAATTATTTTTAATTCTAATAAAAGTTTAATTGAAATTAGAATTTAATTTCAATTAAACTACTAAAATATCCAAAATCTATTATAAATAGGCTTAAGCTTAGATGAAGCTAGCACTCCTTGTCTAACCTTCTCTATAATAGTTGTAGAGTTCTCTTAACCTGTTCTTTATATATTTTTAGAGGTCAAACATTTATATGGCTATAGTAATTAAAGATGAGCAATTTTCGGAAACAGTTCAAGGGATAATACAAGAACAGATCAAGTATCAGAATAAGGTATGAATTAAATTTCATGATGGTTTATAGAATTAAAGTGATACTGATTTTCAGGAAATCAAAATACAAAAAAGTTTCGTTATTATTTTGTTGCGGATGAGATTGGATCCAAGCCTGATTTCCTAACATATTGTTTCAGAATAAGGTACAAATTAAATTTCATGATGGTTTACAAAATTAAAGTGATACTGATTTTCGGGAAATCAAAATACAAAAAAGTTTCGTTATTATTTTGTTGCGGACAAGATTGGATCCAGGCCTAATTTCCCAACATATTGTCACTCTTATCTTTTTTGTTTTCCCTCTATTTCTAATTCTAGTCTTCCTTACTCTCTCAGCCCCCTCCCCCAACCGCCTTTTTGGACATTCTATAAGCAGGAAATGGGCTTCATCCCTTATTGGTTATTTCTATAACAAAACATTAACCTTTTCTATTGTTTACTTAGGCATCTTCAAATTAAGGAAAGTTAGGACTAGAAGGACCTTTTCATCTTTAAATTTCCTTATTAGGCTGATGCTTAGCATATTAGGAAACCAATAATGACCCAAAAGTGGAGGCCAGGCCCCTCTCTTGACAATTCTAACTTAAAACCTATTCCTTTGTAGTTAATTTCTATAACATCTTTCTCAAATATTGTACTACGAAAGGATTAAGTTACCTACTCAATTTCATTGGCAAACCTCTGTGAATGGATGAGAATACTATAAGCTTTAAAAGGATTGAATATGCAAGCTATCTTTAAAAGTTGACTCTAAAAAAACTCATTGATTTTATCAAAATCATAAAGCTTAATGAAGAAATGGAATTAGAAGAAGCTAAAATCCACCTCACTTATCAACAGAAGCTAACTAATCGAAAGAAAAAGGTATAGAAACTCACTAGAAAGAGGTTTAGTTTAGTTGAAAGTAAAGAGTTGTTGGAATAAGCTTTTGACTCCACTATATCCTCATCATAAATAGAGGTATTAAATGAGATTATTAAATTTGATACTTCTATAAAAAATTATCCAGGTTCTTCAAGCTCTATAGAAGTTGAAGTTGGTCAAATCTCATACTCTTCTTCAATGCATATTATGAACTCTATATCTGAGGTACCCCCTAAAGTATCTTATTCTAAGTTACATCCCGGACAATTAATAAAAGTTAAGGACTCCCCTAATCTTGCCAAACATTTAGTTCAAGTTAAGGTCATTGGCCTTCCTTTAGGTGAGTCTCTAAGTTATGGCTAGGTCTTTTCAACTTCTAGCACTAACTTGAATTTTAAAAAGAGATCTGATAAGAAAACAAAGAAGAAGGGAGCTTTAGCCCCATCTTCCTAAACATAAGATTATATTGGAATATAAGGGGAATTAATTTCCCTAAAAAATAATCCTTATTTGTCTTTGATAGCATAGTTGGTTTATTAGAGACCGAGGATTCTTGCAATTGAGTTTTTGGAAAAAATCAGAGCTACATCTCAAATCATTCTTACCACCAAAATCAAAGAATAATTATAAGTTTCACTTCTAAAAAATTCAAGGTCCTCAATTCTTCTATATGTAGATCAATTTGTTCACTTAAGAGTAACTACTGATCAAATGCCAAGTTCTATGAAGATCACTTATGTTTATGCCTCTGATCTTAAATTTTAAAAAGATCAATTATGGAAGGATTTGGAAAATATAAGTTCCTCTATTTCCTCTCCTTAGCTTGTGTCGTAAGACTTTAACTTGATTCTTTTCTGACACGAAGATGAGGGGACAAACTTCATTGCAAACTACCCGGCAAGGAATTCTACAAGTGCATCAACTCTTGCATCTTATTTGACTTAAGGTATGAGGAAATTTTCTTTACATGAAGTAACAAACAAGAAGGATCTTAGCTCATTAGGGAAAAAATTAGATACCATGTCTAATTTTCCACTTTCTCTAATGAAAAATCTCATTTCAATGTCCTCATTGGTTCAAATTATAGCCTTGTGGAAATTCTCATTAACCTTAATATCCCTAAGCTCAACTTGCCTTTTAGGTTTAATAATTTCCCAATTAAGGTTGAAGATTTTAAAAAGGATCTAGTTAATGGTTTAAAGTTTGAGGTTAAAGGATTTCAAAGCTTTAAATGTTTAAGGAAGCTGCAAGCTATCAAAATAGAACTAGAGAAGCTCTTTCAAACCAGAGGGGAAAAAACTAATAATGAATTGATTGTTACTAAAGATACTCTGTATAAAGCTTAGTTAAAGCTTTATGCCCTATCAATTGACCTCTTATTTAAAGGAAATGACGAAAAAAAGGAATTTCTTACACAAAATTTCTAAATAACCACCATTCTTTGATCAAGCAAAGAGCGAAGGTTACATAACTCAAGGAAGGAGATAGATGTTCGAAGTATTTTTATAGCGTTGTACTTTGTATAAGGAACTTGAATAAGATTCTTTATTGGTTAGGGATAGAGGGAGGCAATGTAAGGTTAAAATGAACTCAAAATACTCACATTCATTCATTTCAAAAGCTTATTGGGGTCTGCTAACTAACATAATTGCCCCTTACATAAAATGAAGAATTTCTTGTCTAATCTTCTTCCCCTTCAACAAAAGGAGATGTTGGTTAAACTTTTTTTAGGTTGGTGAGTTCAAAGAAGCTCTTTTTAAATTTAATCCCATCGAGACTCAATTATCACAAAGATTCAACATTAGAATAATATATTCTTATCTTTTACAGGAAGGATGGAATTCATTAGGTATGTATTAATTAAACTTAATGTTTATTGATTATGCTATCTTTACTTACCCCACAAAATCACTAAGGACATAGAAAAAGTCCTTAAGAAATTCCTATAGTTTGGTTCCCTTGAAAACGCTCAATAAGTAAAAGTAAGTTAGGTAGAAATTTACATTTCAAAGAAAGGAGGGATTGGTTTATATGATATCAAGCTAATCAACCTAATGCTTTTGGGGAAGAGGTTATAGAAGCTGTTGAGTGACAAGTAATCCATTTAAGTTAAATGGATTCACTCATACTATTAAAGATTAAAAGCCTTTGGTCTATAAAACCTTACAATAGATTTTCTTAGACTTTCAACTAATTGCTCAAGTTGAGAGAGACTCTTTACCCTTACATGAAAAACATTCTTAGGAATGTGTGAGAGAACTCACCTTTTTTTTAATAATTGGAACAAGTTAGGCCATCTTAATTGAATTTAAGTTCATAACAATCTTAGACTCTTTATCCCTCCCAATATAAAAGTTAATGAAATCACTTAAGATCATCAATGTAATTGCAACCATAAGGGATTCAGTCACATTATAGAAAGTGTTCCTAATTACAACCTAAGCATGTAGGAAGAGGATAGAGTGATCTGGATAGGGCACAGTTCTCATATATTTACTGATAATTCTTATCTTAATTAAATTCTAATAAGATTAGTTATGAAAACTCTTTTACAGAAACTTATCTAGTTTAATGCAAATCCTCATAAAGCTTCATTCATCCTTTGGATGGCCATTAAGAACAAGTTGAATACCCATGATAGGCTTGAAGGAATTCAGGTCCTAAACTACAAATGTTCACTCTATAACAATGCCCGTAAATCTATAATCCACCTATTTTTTTCTTACCAGTTCTTTAACTCATTTTGGTCACAACTTCTTCATTTATGTAGAGCTTCTTTCCATGCTTCCCACTGGTCTAATTTTTCAACTTAGGTGGGTAATATCATATTCACCCACCAAGTTGATCTAAAGATTTTTTAAGATAGTGTTAAGCTATAGAACATACTCAATATGGTGAGAAAAAAAACTCACCCCTGTTTTAAAACAAATTTAAAGACCTTATGAATTTGATAGATCATATAATCAACTGGATAAGGCAACTTATTTCTACTTATTAACATTCAGGATAGCATGAGCTCCACCTTATTGCAAATATAGTATGTCTAAAGTCTTTTTAGGATGGTTTTAACATTTTTCATATTCATTTTAAGTGTTGTCATAACTAATCCTTATTTTATCTTGTTGCTTTAGTTTGAAGCTAATATTTTCTTTTATAGTTTACTTAGTCTAGTTTGCTTTATTGTTTTGCAATATGACTTATTTTGTTTGAAACTTATTTTTTTCCTTTAATGCAATTTGCTTTCTTAAAATTTTTTTGAAATAGACGAAAATAATCTTTTCCCTTTACATGTGTGATATAAGGACCGAAGTTTGGTCTTGTGAGTCTTTCTTTCTAGTTATCCAATTAAGAGCTTTGACTGTTATCTTGTGGACTGGCTTAAAAGTTGTATAATTTTCAATCATTTGAAACACAATAAAGAAGAAATTGCTAAAATTTAGAAGTACTAATTTAGTTTCATAGCATGTAAGACAGACATTTTTTTGTACTATGCATTATAACTGTAAATAAAAATGGATTAACAATCTTGTAAAAATGATAAACACTTAATGGACTATATTTTTATGCCCATACTTAGTGTGTTTTACTTGTTATTTGAGAGTTTTATATTGTTTTTGGTACTTATTTTGTTTCAAGTGTGCTATTAGGTCTCAATTGCCTTCATGGACCTTAAGAAGAAGAATTTGGTTGAAATCAGGGTAAAAAATGGACGAATTGGAGCTATTTTAGAGATACACAATCGTGCAAAGGATCGTGCAAGTGATTGTGAATGTTTAAAACTTCAAAGACCTTACTTTGTCCATATAAAGCTACACACTTATGTAAGTAACATACACGGTCATGTCTTATACCTGTGTAACTCTTCAAAATGTATGACATTACAATTTTAAGGTGTTCCAAGACCCACAATCACTCACATGATTGTGTGACTGATCATGTATATTCTAAAAACCCTAATTTTCCGTTACAAAAGGAAATTATGAAGAGGAGAGGAAGGGAAAACAATTATAGTCAGAGTTAGTCATAAAAGTTAGAGTTGGAGACTCAATTTTGAATTTAGGACAACAAAAACATGAAGATTACTTCATAGATTCGATAGAGAATAGCCTTTCATCAAAGTTTCAAGGGGATTACATTAGAGAAAAAGGGATATATATTTTACAGATTCTTTTCTTTTTAATTATTCTTCTGGACTTTTGATGTTTTTATTGTTTCCTATTTTTATGAACTAAGTTTGTGTAGTGTCTAGGTAGGATGTACCTTAAGATGGGATGAATATTATGATTTGATCTATTGTTTAATGCAATTTGATTGATTGATTCATTGTGATTCTGTTATACATTTTTATTATTAAATTAATATTTTAGGATATTAGTTCAATGTATGATTTCATATAATTGAGATTTATAAATCCTTATATATGAATAGATCTACAATAATTGGAAAGAGTTGTACGCAAACCTAAAGAAAGGTCAACATAAATCTTCTGGATTATGGTCAAACCTAATAGTGAAATTATAACATAATCCCCTAGATTAGGGTCAAACCTAATAGTAGAATTTACAAATCAAGTGATATAATCTTAAAGGATTTAAATAGAAAGATGTTTAAATTAATCAATTAAGGATTAGTTATTAATAATCTTCATAGAGATATTAGCATAAGATAGGAATTTCTACAGTCCAATGATCAATAATTTAATTTTGTAATAAAGGGTTTACACTTGAGAAATATTAGGGGGTTTATTACGTAGGTGCTACTTATTTGATATTGATTAATATTAGTGTTACTGCGTTTTGATTCATTATTTTGTTAAATTTTAGTTTATTTTAATTTTAACTATACCATCATCCTATTTTTCAGTTAGATAATAGAAAAGAGGTTATTACTAGTACTTATAGTCCTTGTAGGACCTATCTGTACTTGTCAATGCTAGCTACCACTACACTGTGCACTTTTGGTTTAAAACATAAAATTACATATTAAGCTTTTGATGTTGTTACTATAAATTATAATATTAAGAACACGCAATTTTTATTAATCTAGCCATTAGTTCTTTTTTATTTCTTTTTACTTTTTTAGTTTTAAGTTGTAAACTATTTTATTAACTTGCTAGTTTCTCACTTCTACATGTGTTAGGGTTAGTTTATGACTTGAGGATATCTTTCTCACTTAGTTGATGAAGATCTAGAGATTAAGAAGACAACTCGTAGAAATCTTCAAAGGAGCCTGCTAAAAGAGTTCGTGTTAGATCGATAAATACAATACTTGGAAGGTTAGATTGATATTGAAGAATCAGAAACTATCACATATCAACCAAGGACCATGTTCGATTTGTTAAATAGGACTTGACAGGAATGGAGTTTGACATTGTGAGACCTACTGTTACCACTAATAATTTTGAAAAAAAATCAAGTATCATTCAAATGGTGTAACAATCTTTCTAGTTTAATAGGCTATAAGATGAGAACCTCAACGCATATATAGCAAACTTTTTGGAGATTTGTGACACGTTTAAAATCAATGGTGCTGATGATAATATGATAAGATTTTCATTAAGGGCAAGGCAAAGCAATAGTTAGCTTCTCTACCAGGTCATCCGTTAGCACTAGGGACCAAATGGTAGAGAAGTTTTTGCTAAAGTACTTCCTACCAGCTAAAACTGCCAAATTAAGGATTGATATCACCTTTTATACCCAGATTGACTCAGAGATATTATATGATACATAGGAGAGATTCAAAGAGATATTAAGGAAGTGAGCACATCATAATCTACCATTATGGATGCAAAATCAAACCTTCTGTAATAAGCTAAATCAAATGATGAGGCAGATGATAGGTACAATAGCTAGGGGTACTCTGAACATAAAAACACCAGAAACAGCTTAGGACCTCATTAAAGAAATGGCAATGAATAACAATCAATAGTGCTCTTCTCGAGCAAAACTTAGCAAGCCAACAGGAGTATATAATGTAAATGCAGTCATAAAGTTGATATGCCAAGTTTAAGCTCTAAGTAGGAGATAGGTGGATGAATTATGAATCCTCATTTATTCCAAATGATGCAATATGAGGTGTGTGGGTTAAAACATCTAAGTTAAGAATGTCAAGCATTAAAGCCCCAGCATATGGATTATATGGGGAATAATCCTAGATGGTAGAATAATCCCTATAGTAATATATATAGTCTAAGATGGAGGAATCACTCAAATTTCTCTTGGGGGAAGTTAAGAAATAACCATCCTACAAAATTTTAGCAACACCTACCTCAAAAAAAGATGAGCTTGGAACCCCTCATGACTTGTTTTCTTCAAAACTCAGGGGAAATATTGCAAGCTCCAGAAACTTCATTAAGAAATAAAGTGCCTTCAATACATAACTAGAAACTCAAACTAATCAACTTGCAAAGTTAGGTTTTGGAAGACAAAAAATGAGTTTGCCTAGTACCATCAACCCAAATCCTAAAGAATGTATGATGTCAATCAAAGAGTTGAATAAGGAGAACAAAACCCAAGATAAGAAAGATAGTGACATCATGAGTCAAAGAAAAGCTAAAGGTAAAGAGAGCATTCCAAAAGTTGAGGAATTTCAGCCTATCATCCCTTATCCTACTAAAGTGAAGAAAGATCACACAAATGAACAGTTTGGTAAGTTCCTTAAATTGTTTAAATAACTCCATATTAAATTTCCATATGTTTAGGCTCTTACATAAATATCGAAGTATTTGAATTTTTTGAAGGAGTTGTTAGCAAACAAGAGGAAGTTAAAGAAATTAGCAACTATGATGCTGAATGGAATATACTTGGCATTCTTCAGAGCAAGATACCAAAGAAGCTTAAAGATTCAGGAAGTTTTAGTATCCCTTATCAAATTGGTAGCTTAGAAATAGAAGGGGATAGTATTAATATGATTTCTTATTCACTGTTTAAGAAATTGGGATTAGATGAACCAAAAAATACTAAGATAAGTTTACAATTTGCAAACATATCAGTAAAGTTTCTTATAGGTATTACTGAGGATATATTTGTTAAGGTTATTAAGTTTATCTTCTCAATTGATTTTGTGATTTTTGATATAGAGGAAGATATAGCAGTACTTCTAGTTCTTAGTCGATCTTTTTTTTACCACTGATAAGTTTATTATTGACGTTAGTAAGGGCAAGTAAGTGTTTAGGTTTGGAGACAAAGAGGATTGACTTAAAATATCTGATGTCATGAATCATTTCCTTTAACTTGTTTATGTTGATTACTTTGGTAATATATTTGATGATTCAATTTCAGATGTTTTGTAGGACTCTTTTAGATGTTAAGGAACCTATGGTAAGAAAGCAAAAACTTAATGTAACCAAGTCACCTTAGATCATGCTTACATATGTTGAGCTAAAGACGTTAAACAAGTGCTACTTAGGAGATAACTTAAGAATTATGATAGTTTTGATTGATTTAATTATATTATTTTGATTATTTTTAAGTTTTAGTTTAGGATTTCATTAATTTTCTATGTGTTTTATGTTAGGTTATAAAGTTCCTTATTTGGCTTCTACCTAATTTTTATGTCTGTGGTATGTGTTATTTAACCAAAAGGTGAGTCGGGATCGAATCCACAGGGAATGTTCAGTTAATTTTTGTAACAAAATTAATTGATGCAAGGAAAATATAAAAGGGGGTTTTGTATTTTTAGCAATTTAGAAAATAAATTAAAAGTAAAATATCGAAAACAAATTAAAACAAGCAATCAAAAATGATTAAAGCGTCGAATATAAGAAAGGTCCGATTTTAGGGTCAATCTTGACCTAAACACGATCAAGCATATTCCATCATCCTAACATCGTTACACCTCTCTTCGGACTATTGATCTGAGACTAACAGTACGCTCTGATAATTCTGATTTTTCCTTAGGTTATTTTTAATTAAGATATGATCGTTAATTAAACCTAGCTACCGAATAACCTAGGATATGATCTCTAAATTCAATTTGGCTGTAGCATTACGAAGTGGCAAACGATCAATATACGCAGTAACCTCACACATTTAGGTTATCTAACCTAAGTTATGTTGCTCCTAATGATACGGGATCATTAGATGCTACAAACAAACATTAAATGTAACAATTACAGATTACATTCAACATATAGCAATAGGTTCGAAATAGAACAATAAAAATAACATATTCAGATCATCTATCCAAAACCTGATTCAATCAACACAAACAATACGACAATTCAAAAAGAGATTACAACATTAATACGATGAAATAGCTTAACCGTGACTTGCCTTCGATATCCCTGCTGAGCCAGTGTCAGGAAGTTAGCCTTCCATCTCCATCTTCGAGCTCTCACTGTCAACCATCCTCTCCATTGCCATTATCGATGTTGAAGAACGAAGAAGAACCAAAGAGAGAAATGAGAGAAAACACTGTCGGCTAGGTTATGTCCTCAATATCCCCTCTGTCTACCATCATTTAACATTTCTCTTTATAGAATAAAACTAGGTTTAACGCGAGGGACACCTGGCCCTTCTCATTTGTGAGAGCACCTCACAGCTGTGACTTAACATGTCACATCTATGACTAGCTTCTCACAATTGTGAGAGGCTTAGTAGTGGCTGTGTATGGCATAGGAACTAGAAATATGCATAGATGGTTGACGACAAAGAAACATGGCATGGCATCACTGTGAGAAAGTAGGGGCTGTCAGGAAACATGCATAGGCCGGCTGGCACCGTAAGAAGAATGCATGGGAGCTAGCTGGAATGAGAATGTTTGGGTGTTAGTGTCATAAGCACCATGAAAAACAACTAGTTACCTTGCATCATCTTCGGTTTATGGCAATCACTATCCCACGCCCATGCATCTTATTGCACAGCCATTACACACACACTCACAACTGTGCAACTTTTCCATCATAGTCGTGAGACATTTTAATGGTTCATTCTTCATTTCTTTGCTTTTTCTTGTCTTCTTCTAGCTCTAATCTTCTTCTTCTTTGTATTTCCCGCATATGTCTCACCTTTCTTGGCATTTAATTTTCCTCGCTTCTTCTTACTTCATGAAGATAAAGGATTGTGAATCTTCATAAAACAGCTCAAATTTAGTACTTTTGACTCGCTTTAGCTCTTTCACTTTTGAAATGTACCTAAAATCAAATATGAGCTAAAGTAAGTATCCTAAGCATTTCTAAGGCATTAGTCACTGAGTGTAGTAGATCAAATGAATCAAGATTTAAGCACATATCACAAGTGCAACTGAAAATCTTTAAATAAGATATATTAGGCCTTTTTCCCTGTAACATTTCAAGGGGACATTTAAAATCCAATACTCAACTTGTTATCCGGTTAACAAGATAAGTGGCAATAAGCACTCCATAGTACCAAAAAAAAAGTTTGGAACATTTATTTGAAACATGATTGCTCAAATTTCTTCCAACAAACTCTTTTTTTTCATTCAGTAACCCCATTTTGGTGAGGTGTATCAATATAGCTACTTTGATGTAATATTCCATTAGAAGTTAAGTAATTTTTCATGTTATAAGATCTTATTTTGTGCCATTATCAGTTCAAAGGATTTTGATATGAGAAAAAAATTGATTAGTAATTATCATATGGAAATCCTTGACATAAATAAAAACTTCACCTTTTGATTTTAATAGATAATCCCTAGCAACTTTAGAAAAATCATCAAGAAAGGTTAAATAATATTTGAAACCATATGTAGAGATAGAAAAAGGACCTCATACATCAAATTCTACTAATCCAAAACCTTAGTAGTTTGAGACAATGAATTATTAAAAGGGAGTATAGAAGAATTAGAAAAATGACACTCCTCACAATAATGAGTTTCTTAAACAAAGCAAGAATAAGATATGAAAAAAGGGCTCTAATGGATGAGTTAAATGACAATTCCACAAGGAGTGTTTATTAACGGTAGATGAAAAAGCTTGGAAGCTCTTAGAACCCTGATAATTAGGAAGAAAATAGTAAAGCCCGTTTAAGTGAAATCCTTCACTAATCATCTTTTTGGTGATTTGGTCCTAAACACAACCTTATAAGGAGTAAATATGACTTCAAAATTAAGAGTTTGTATCAGTTCATGAACAAATAATAATTGAAAAGGAAAAGAAGGAACATAGAGAACATCATATTTTATAGGTTCAGAAACAAGTTTGATTTTACCCTTACCCTTAATGGGAATAGTTTTTTCATTTGCTAGTAACACAACTGAGAAGAAAGGACAAAAGTCACAAATATTGACAAGCTTGTTAGACACATGATCGATGGAACCAGAGTCTACAACCCTTAATCATGCAAAGTATTAATTTTTAATGCAATCATAAAGGGATTCATAATACGTTGAATGTTTCCAGTGCTGTCATTAGCTAAGATTCCAAAAAATTTGCATGAAAGTGCAACAAGCTCAATACATTATTGAACATCATTTTTGCATGAGTTGTATTTTAATTATGGATGGAGACTCTAACAGCATTCAATTATGTGTCCAAATGCGTGATAATAGTCACACTTCAAGTCTAGTGGCTTTCCATTATAAGTTTCCTTATTAGACTGTTGATGAGCAACGTAAGCGTGAGTATCTAAAGCACTAGAAGTAGCACCACACTATATAGTTTTCTTGTGAACTTCTTCGGGGTTGTATAGAAGCATAAACACTCTTTAAGGATGAAAGTCAGAAGTCATTAGAATATGACTTTTAAAATCTTCATAATCATAATCAAGACTTGCCAATAAGTAGAAAACTCGATCTTCTTTAGTTTGTTTCTTTAGAATAACTAAATCAACAGTGTGGTCAATATACTTTCAATTTGTTCCATAAGGCTTTAATTTGCCCAATATACAAACAAAGGGTTTTCCTTCTTGCAAGAGATTAGTAATTTCTCATTGAATATGAAAAGTCGTGCAAAAGTTTTTTAGTTGCCATATATAACTCGAGCAGCCTCCCAAAGATCTCAAGAGGATTCACAATCATAAAAATCTCAGCAATGTTATGCTCTATAGAATTGAGAAGCCATGACATAACCACTAGTCCTTTGACATCTAAATATCATATTTTGAAGAATCAACATTAGGGGCCTTTTCTTTGCCGTTTATAAAACCTACTCTCTTTTTTTTTAAATTAATAGATTTCATTAATAAATAGTTATTTACGTAACCAAGTATCCAACAATACTAGTATGATACAAATAACTAGATTATGAGGTCATAAGGGTCCCTGTGATCATATTAGTCCAATGCCCATCTCCTCCTCATAATATTAGTTTAAGTTATCTATAATTTCCCTTACTAGCAGGTTGAGTTAGGATTGAAGTGTCACCTCCAGAAAAATCTGCTCCACACTTATACTTTGTGGCCTGAAAATCCTATAATTCCTTTCTTTCTAAACTTGGTAAACCATTGAAGCCCAACTTATCTTAAATGCTTTGTAATTTGCCTAGTTTCCCTTCTGCACTTTCACTAACCAACTGATAGTGTCCTCCCATGAATCAATTGAATAATAACGGTTTATAGTCACTTGCAGCCCTCTCTAAATCTTCCTTGTATAGCTACACTTGATCATAATGTGTTATAAACTTTCTAGTTCCATACAACACAGCTCACAATTCAAAGAACTAATGTTAAACTTAAGTTTTTACTTCGCAGGTACCTCCTCCCCCCGCCCCCAATCCCCAACGAAAAGATAAATGAATGTGCAGGTCTAATATCTTTATCCCAAACTAGTGTAGCCCAATTCGCTTTAGTTTGTTGATCATTCTGCAGAAAGAGTTTGCAGTTTTTCATATTAAAGACTTGATTTTTCAGTCGTCTATTGGACCTCGTCTTATTTCCCCTTTTATCATCTTGGCGCTTGGTTTAGAATGAGATCATCCCCCCTGCTAATATGGAAAGGCCAAATCCACTAGTTATTTTCTATAAAATTTCTCACTTTAATGTTGAAATGCACTAGTCTTCTTAAATGTTGTAACTTCTCAACCTTGTATAGAGGTCCCCTACAATGCTAATAATCAAACCAAAAAAGAGTTTTATTACCATCCCCAATTTCACGGAGCACCAGGCTTTGCATCCACTATTTTATGCATAAGATTTCCTTAAGGATCCCCGATATGTCCTACTTTATCTTCAATTTCCAAATGCTTTCATTTTTTATGATCACATTATGGATCAATTTCACCTATAAGTCCTCCTTTTTGCTACACATCCACCATAGATTCTTAGCTAAACATGTTTTATTAAGCTCCCTTAAATAATGTAATCTCAATACCCTTGCTCTTTTAGTATACAAATTTTCCTCCAACTAATCTTCACTTTATATCTTCCTTAATATGATGCATTCCATAGAAAATCCTGTAGTCTTTTGTCCACTTCCTTGAGTATGATTTTAGGTATAGGAAGATGATTGAGTCAGTAGTTTATGATGTTACCCAGGATTGATTGTATTAGAAGGAGCTTGCCTCTATAGATAAAGAACCTATTCCTCCATTGTTTAATCCTTCCAAGTATAGAGTTTAACATTGGTTTGCAATCAAATGCATTAACTCTTCGTTGAGAGATTGGTACTCTAAGGTATATGAATGATAACTTTCCTTGCTTCATCCTCATTTCTTTTGCTTTATTAGCTACTTCATTGCTAGAGTTGTTTGATAGGCAATAGCAGCTCTTCTTGGGGTTATACAACAGACAAGACATATTATGGAAATCCTCCAAAGAATGCAAGAGTATATTTATGAAGTTTCTCTCTACCTTGCAAAATAAATCAGGTCATTTGCAAAAGTCAGGTAGGTCAACTTCATACCTTTGCATTTATAATGGAACTGGAATTCAGGGTTTGTACTTTTCTTACTTGTTGGGAGTATAGTTAGGGCTTCCATATAAAGAAAAAACAGGTAAGGAGAGAAAGGGTCCCGTTACCTAAGGCCCCTCCTTGCTTTTATTAATTTAGTGGTTCACCATTCACTAAGATGGCCGTTGAGGTTATGGTAACACACTCCTCCACCCATTCCCTGAACAAATCTGGGAAATATTCAACTTTCATCATGTTGAAGAGGAAATTCCAACTAACTGAATTATAGAACTTGGCTAAATTAACTTTGACCATGCAATTATCCATCCTCCTTATAAAGTTATACCCTTGCAGTAACTCCTAGCATAGGAGAATATTAGTGCTTACAGGCCTCCTCTTTAAAAATGCATTTTGCTTAGGGCTAACATTTTTTACTAAACTTGATCTCAGTCTATTGGCCGAAATCTTTGTAATTATCTTGTATAAGAAGCTGCAGTAAGCTATAGGTCTAAAATGCTCCAATCTTTCTGCATTACTCTGTTTTCGAACTAGACTTATATAGGTCTTATTCCACTCCTTAACAATTGCTATTTTTTTGAAAATTATTTAATTGCTCTAACAACCTCTTCTCCCAGTATGTCCTAGTTTTTTTTTATAAAAAACTTCCGTTGTATATGTTAGGTCCAAGGGATTTACCTAGATTCATAAAAAAACACCCTTCCCTAATCTCCTCCTTCGTAACTTCCCTAATCAATTGGCTCTTACTGTCATCATCAACCTTTTTGATTCCTAAAATCACCTCATTAGGAATGGCCCTAATTAGGGTTTCATTCCTATATTGCTTATAGAATTAGTCAAATGTAATCCTAATCCTTTTCTTTTCCTCCTGGTCCTCGTGCTTCCTACCTACATTGTCTACTATTAATTTAATTGTATTTTTGTTCCTTCTAGCTGCTATTGAACCCTAATAACACTTAGTACTAGATTTCTATCTTATAAGTGTATTTATACTCAACAGAATTTGGTTATACTTCATAATCAACTCAACTTACTCCTTCCTTAGTTCCACATCTTCAAGATTCTCAATTAGCCTCCTTTGACACTTCTTTAGCTCCTCTAATGCCTTGGCTTTCTCCTTTTGTTCTAGCATAATTGAGTTCTTGCTAAGCTTTTTTAACTCATCTCTCAATGTCTTTAGCCTAGTGCTCATTATAAAGCCCTTAATCTTCCACTAAGAGCAATCATGACCACTCTTAATAAGGAAGGTAGTTGATAAGTGTGAATTGTATCATGTTTTAGGGCTTAGTTTGATATATATTTAATTGTTAACTTAATCGTTTAGTATGCGTTTAGGTGAGAATTGTGTTAGTTTGTTAATTAATTGTATTTAAGTATTTTTATGAGTTAGTACAAGTCTTTGAGCTTAATTATTATGTCTTTAAGATACCTTGATGTGTTTATTAGTGTTTCAGGGTTAACATCGAAGAACGGAGAAGTTTCGGAGACAGTCGGGCCGAAATAACGGATGACAGAAGCATTGTAGTCAACCCACGATTGTGGCCCATATGCCACGATCGTGACAGAAGTCTAGGACACGGCATGACAGAAGGCTCACATGTGGCCCACGATCGTGGTTTGCAGGGCTACAATTGTGGCCTGCGTCAGGGAGACGCACAATCACTCAAAAACGTCAAGTTTCTAGGGAGTTTTTGGACCTTTTGGACCCCAGAAAAACTCTATACTCAAAACACAAAAAGTATATAAAGAATAAGACAAACAAAATGTGGGAGCTTTTGCATTAGTCACAGTTGGAGAGAAACCCTAGAGAGAATTGTTGAGAGATTGAGAGAGAAAAGAAGGAAGAGAGAAGTGGAGAAGAAGTCGATATCGACGTACTTCCTGGGTTAGAAGTTTCTGAGTTGTTGCCTCCCATCTTCGTTTGTAATCATATTTCTTATTATTTTCCATTTTTATTATTGTGTAGAATTGGAAATAGCAGTTTGACGATAGAATTGTGAATGTTGAGATGTTCTATACTCACCTTCGAGGTTTTTTTTATATCTTTGATGTAATACAATCTTATTATTTTATGTTTATTGGAATTCTTGTGATTGATTTCTGTGATTGCATAATTTGATAATAGACTAAGAAGGTGAATCGAATAAAAAATAAATAAATTAGGCTAATGAGAGTTAGGTGATTTAATAAGAATGAGAAATTAAGCAAATCGGTAATTGTGTGAAGAGAGATCTCTTATAGGTTCCCGATAATTTATTGAACAACTTCAGATCTAATTAGGGTTTTGAATAAATTGTTAATTGAGAAATTGCAATTTTCCATAATCTGAGTAAGGTTTAAAATTTAGGGTTAATGATTATAACTCGAGAGAGAGTAATCAACCCTAGAATCGTTTAGGACTAATAATTCAATAATTCACAATCAATTAGGTTAACGTTAAAGATAGGTAAAAATTCTCCTTTCTCTCAATTGATATTTCCTTTAGGTTGATTCTTGAATATGTGTTGCAACTGTTACTTTGTTAATATTTTCATAATTGATTCTTGGAATTGAGTTGCGTGTTTGAATTACATTTTTGCCTTAGTTTTGTTATAATTGGAATTACTGCTAATTGTTTTGGCCTTAGATTTTAGGATTAGATGATCCCTCATGGGATCGACACCTTAGATACTACATGAAACGACCCGTACGCTTGCGGATTATCGAAGTTATTAATTAGAACTTATACACATCGGAAAACCACGAGTAGTAGTTAAATTCATTCAATAATAAAGAAACCAATTTTTTAGAAGTATTTATTTCACTACCAGTGATGAGTGATGGCGGTGGTATTGGAAGAGACAGCAGTGATCTCCTTTGAGAATTTTGCAACATCATTAATTTCACTAAGAGCCATTTTAAAAGAGTATCGAGACGAGAATTACTATTATGATAGCATGTGGAAAGAAAAGGATGTAGAGAGGAGAAGCTTTAGGAAAAGAATATAACTTTTATTCATACTTTATAGTACAGCATATAGACAAATATTTACAGTTGTAGCCTAAGATAATAATGCGTCATTAGCCTAGTGAAAATATCAACTAATGCATACAAAACCATTAATCTAGACAAGTAGGAGTGGCCAATGGGTTTCAATTCCTCACTTAAGTTTCTCCTTTTTATGAGATCTTGAGTTCGAGTCACTAAAGGGGGGAGAAGGGGAATTTTTCCCTGTTGATGATCATCTAGCCTCCTGGAAATGCTCCTTAGTTGGATTAATTGTGGACATCTCGCTTTCAACGGTAGTGTGGGAGTTAGAACTACTAGGAACCTGGGGTTGATGGGAACCTAAAGCTGAGTGGGGGCCAGTAATCAATCAGCAGCTGACCAATTAGTATGTGATAACTCTTGTGCTCAGAAGTGTACAGACTGTGTAGGAACCTGAGAGACCTTAGAGTTCCAGATTTACCTTTTCTAAGGCTCTGGGGGTGAGGTCTTAAGAGCTTAGGATTAGTCCTGCAAAGCTGAGATACCTAATGTATATTAAAAAAAAACCATTAATCTAAGAATCACCATATAAAGCCCTACTAATCTATTATTTACATAACCTAATGTATATTAAAAAAAACCATTAATCTAAGAATCACCATATAAAGCCCTACTAATCTATTATTTACATAACCTCTGATATGGACATTGAAGCTTAATAGATGGAATTTTTTAGAAAAATTCTTCATCAAAGACAATTTTTAGTTTATTTCCATGAGATAAGAAAGAAAGGAAAAGCAAAAGGGAAATCAAGAATGATTTTAACAATGAAGAGAGATTGAAAAAACTTAAGTTTTTGAACGAATTTAAAGAACTATAATTAAGTAATAATATTATAAATTTTCACTTGCTGATTTTGTGTTATATTTTTTCATTTTAATTTTGATACTTAGGTCACTTGTTTAGAAAAAGAATTGTCAAAAGAACCAAGAAATGGAACAAAAATAAACTAAGAAATAATTAAATAAAAACAGAGTAGAATTGTCAAAACAAGAGAACAAAGAAATTAAGCAAAAATAAACTCTCGTGACTCTCTTCAAAATAAAATTCTCAGCTCATTAAAGTGTAGTAGTCAGTGATGAGGATGGAAAATGCGCCCCATAAATTAAGCAAGAGATGGTATCCACGAATTCAACTTTAGGATACTAAGCTGATTGACGCACCACAATCACATTAGCTCAAATTCAAATTCAAGCTTCGAGTTGTGGCCACTACTTTCCTCCCAAAACACCGAATATCCTTCAAACTGACATGTCCTCCAAATCTTCTACTTTTTCTTCTTTTGAAACATGATAACACCCAAGTTGGCAACTTGCCTTCTCCTCACTAACTTGGCCTTTGCCTACTAGAAGAGACAAGTTGCTTTCCAAAATAGACTTTCTTCTGACGATGATAGTCCGCTTAGCATGGGGTAGCTGATGATGATCCAATCAAAATACCTCCCACCCAATTTGGATAGGAGGTTAGATTGGATTATTTTAATAATAATGAATATAAGATATTTGTGTATAATTATTCAACCAAAAATATTAAATATGGTTTAATCAAAGAAAAAATTATTCTATCAATTTAATATTCTAATTACTGAATAATAGATTTGAATATTACTCCAAAATAAAAACTTCAACTTAATGGTTTCATTGAAAAAGAACAGTGAATAACTTATTTCCTATTATCTCTTAGACCCAAAAATCACTTGGCCACTAAAAAGAAGATAGATTTTGTTGAATGTTATACGAGTGCTTAAAAGTTCTAAATTGACAATCGAGTCATTCATGTCCCTCCACTCGCTCCACCAAATTGTTTTTTTTTTTTTCCATTGAAAGAAGAAAAAGAAAAGGAGTTTTTGGAAAGTGGGGAGAAGTTATATGCAACAAATAGCCCATTATGGCATTATCTTTCACACAGCGGACAACAATTCGAGAAAAGTGGGGCCATTGTGTTAGCATTATCTTTCACACAGCGGACAACAATTCAAAATCATCACAACCATTGCCTATAAGAAGTGTGATACGATGAAAATTTTCTTGGCAAAGCAAGAACTTGTTTCATAAGGTCTTTAAGTACTTACTGACATATTACTGAGTAAGCATATTTATGCTTTTGGCATGGAGTGAAAACATCTTATTCTTATAGTCCTTGCTCCTCAGACACATATGCTGCATTTGGTTACTGTCTTTTGGATGCAGAGACGGAACGAGACGAAAATTTAGAGACGGAACAGAACAAAAATTAGAGACAGTAAGGTGTTTGATT
>JANIIA010000005.1:18155868-18169613 GCA_027478495.1 Erythroxylum alaternifolium
ATTTAATATATTAATTATTAATAAGAATTTAAACAATTTTAATTTAATATTACATATTTAATTAATTAAAATTAATTTTTAATAAAATTGTAAATAACTTAATTTAAATTTAAATTTTAAAAATAATTACTATATTTTGAAAATATATAAATTGTAAATAAAATTTGATTTAATAATTAAAATATATTTAAAAATAAATAGTAGTTTATAAATAAAAATATAAATTATTTATTTTAAAAATAAATATTTTTATTAATACTTTATTACTAAATATTATATAAAAGATTAAAATAAATTTAACTAAAAATAATTTATTTTAAAGTTTTAGTTAATGTATAATTATTATGAGTAATAAAAATATTTATTTTATTTTAAAATTAAAAATTAAAAAATCACAATAAAAATTGGAATAAATAGTTAATTAAAAAATGTTTGAAAAGGAAGGGAGGGGGATGTGAGAGGGAAAAATTTTGCTCGAAAGTCCTAATTTTTAAAATTTACGGTATTGACTGATATTTTAAATATCGATCGGTACCAGGCGAAATCAGCCAGTACCGACTGGTATTTACAACCGGTATTTTTTAATATAATTTCATACTTTTGACTGGTACGGTACAGAATTCAATACTCTGATTGTTGGTACCAATTAGTATTGTAAACTTTAAAAAATTGAAAGATCTTTAAAAAGAAATTCAACTCCCCCCAGTACATGTGCTTATAACCTATCTCTCTCACATTTTTTTTCTCTTTCTCTGTCTCCTATCTCCTACCTGCTAGCTCCCAACCTAGCTCCAACTACCATCATCTCTCCCTCACCACCTCACGTGTACTATCACTGGTCACTACCCTACGATTGTCTTTTTCTCATGTGGCTTGTATGCCCAGTGGCTAAGCCCAATTGCACAAGCCTCCACAAGATCAAGATTTTGGCCATGTTTGATAAACAACTTATCAACTTTTTTTAGTTGTTTGACTCAAATTAGTTATTTGATCCATATTAAAAAGCTATTTATTTGTTTGGTTAGGAGCTGGTTGGGTTGGCTGATTCAACCCAACGAGCTAATTTTTCACAAGCTCCTTTACTGCAGTGTTTGGAGTTAACTGATTGACTTATAACAGTATTGTCCCCACTTTACTCTCTGTTCTCTACTCTCGGTCTCATTTCTCATTAGGTTGTCCAGAATGTTTTTGGCTCTCACATCTCTATAGCTGTCACGTCTTTACAACATCGCTAGTCACCGTCGTTGTTTAGCGAAAGAGGAATGGCGAGAGTAGCACAAAGAGGATCGTCAGTCGTCGGTCGTTATCAATCAAGCTCTTGCCATGGAGGACGTTCTTATTGAGTCTTGCTTTGGTTTGTCCAATATGGGTTCTTCTTCTTTGTCAAACTTTGGTGGGTATCTTAGACCTTTGCTTTGCTTAAACAAATTTCGCTTCTTTTCTTCGGTTTGCTAACTTGGGTTCTCTCTACCGAACTGTTGCTGCCACAAAACACCATATCACACACAACTCTTCACTAACACAATTCATCAAATATGGAGTCTCGACTACGGAGACCACTATTGAGGACTAAATGAAAAGTCGAATTGACGACAATTTTACGAAAGTCATGGTGCCATTATCTATTTCGATTCTTTTCCATCTTTTTCTTTTTCTTCTTCCTCAGTGATGGAGAAGCGAATGCTTTCATTTGTTGTTTCGCCGGCGGGAGGTATTATTTATGAAGATCTCTAGGACACTTGCAGTATTTGTTTAGAGCCTTTCACTTCTGAAGACCCTGCCACTATATTACTACATTTTTTTCAATTATAGTTGTAACGCCCCACTCCCATCCGACACGTGCCCGTACGTCCATCAGACGTCAAGCACATGCACAACGGAAGCGGCCCGTTAACTATATCACTTTCACTTATCTCATGGCATCATAATCTAAAAACATAAATAGCACAATGTATAAAATCCAAAATTTCCTCATTTCATTTCATCAAAACATGAGATACAATGTAGCATTACATACAACATCCATGTATATACAATGACAAAGACTTATCAGAGTTTACAGCTCTATTTACAAAACATGTTATATATATGAGGAAATTTTCAAAAAGTTTATCTAATCCTTCAGTCTCAACTGACCAACCTTTGAGCCATGTCTTCTATCCAAAAGCAGTACTGGATCTCTTCTAAGCTGTCTTAGAAGCTAAGTCGTCTCTCTCAAACTTGAAAAGTAAACGTTGCAATTTTAGTGAGTTTTGCAAACTCATTAAGTTAACCATCCTCGATGGTTTACTCATATCACATAACACAACAACTCATATAATCACATAATTCACATCATTTCATTTATCAATATGTAGCATCACAAAACACTTTGTTCATCAATTTTCACATTTTTCATTCAACTCAATCTAACAATACATTGTAATCATTCAAATCGTACATATCATGTGTGTATGAAATGTTCATGAGACTCACATTAGTTTATTACATTGTTCTGATCGAGTGCCTTTTTCACTGTCCCGTATCCTTTGTGGATACTGGGCTTATTAATAACTGTCCCTTATTCGTTGGGGATACATGGCTCATTTTACATAGTGAGCTAGAGGCTCTTACCACATTATGAGCTTTAAGTTTTTTTTCACTGGCGACTTCGGTCACAACTCTTTATGTTATCATGCATTCAAGAAACGAAATGCATCACATGTATTTAGTCAATCAATTGTGCTCAATCTTACACATTCATATTTACTTTCACAATCTCATTAACATTTATCATCGGACCTTAGTTTGACATTTAACATTTAAGTTGAGAATAATTTATTTAGTCAAATTCCCATTTAATGAGCACTTCCAATATGTTATTCATGCATCAAACGCCTCAGACATTCAATGTCCGGAATCAGTGCATACACATCATATAATAATTCAATACATAGTTTAACAAACAAATAATCAAAGTGAGACCATCTTAAGTTACTCACAGTTTGCTCCAGATAGCTTATTGCCTCGATGTCTCGGCAATATCTAAATGTGGTCGCTCTAATTGCTCTTCTATATCATGCAAGCATACACATTTACACATTACTAATTTGCACATTAACATGAATACTCAATCATATATACATGTTTATGTGGTATGTATAATGCGTGCTCAATGACAATCCCAGGTATATTTCCTTAATTTCACATCTCAAGGTTATTTTCGTAATTTCACATCTCAAGGTCATTCACATTTCATAACTCACATATGTCTAAATTAAACTTAGGTTAGCACCTCAATTATTTGAGAATATTCTAAATTCATCATTCAATCGTTTACTAAGGTTATTCTAGCATTTCTAAGATCACAAAAATAGTCAATTTATCATTCATATTTATTAATATACAACATTCATCTTCTTGAATCACTTTAGCCATCATTGGACTCCTTTCATTCTTATAGCATCACCAATTTTTCAGATTTGAACACCTAATGTATAACAATTTATCCTTAAGTTCTATTCTCAATCATCACCATAAACATAACATTCATTTTATCACTTAATCAAGCATCATTCTAGGCTCAATTTAAGCTTCATTCAAGTCTAAAAGCATCACATGAAAGTACCCAACCAATTGCTACTTCAACCTACACATAAAAAAAGAATGTTTTATATTTAACAAATTCCCAAGATCGTGGGATTTGTTGGTAGAGAGTTTCTACCTTCATTATGCATTCCCATGATCATGGGTTGCTTCCATCCGAAGAATCCTAGCTATTTTCTCCAATTTTCCAGCTCTTTCATCTCTTCTAAGTTACATCTAACACCTCATAAGCTTATTCTAACATTTCTAGCTTAATTCATCACCATTTCCCCTTTATTCCTAACTCCATTTCAGTTCAATATCATCCACACACAAATGAAAATCCATGATTGATCATAAACACAAAAAACATAAGATATTCCCATACACTTTCATCATCAATTTTCTGCACATGTTCTACTTCATTTTTCACCTTCATTTCATTTCTAACTATCACCTTAATTCATCGCATTTCAAAACACCATAGTACTCCTTCTTATTAGGTTTAAACTCATGTTAGTTCATCTCTAAAACAATTAAAGAGATACTCGTAACATATCAAGAAAATAGAACATAAACATCCAAATAAAAAGTCAGAATTTCTGCACTTCTTTCTACACCTTTTGTAATGATCTTTTATCTCAAAAATCTTCTCTACAACCACTTATGAAAGTTAATCATCTTATATGCAAAAGCAAGACATTTAGGTGCTCATTTCATCACTCACGATTCTCACATATATACATCGCCATTTCATGAACATTTAACCTCTAACTATCATCAAAACTTGTTTCATTCAACAAAACATGAATACATAAAGTTTATGTATGAGTATGACAAACATAAAAACATTAAACATAGTTTCTATCTATGCATTACTATATTTAGTTTATTGTTTTTATTATTTGTGCACTTATGATGACATGGTATGTTTTAAGACAATATGAACTTAGTTAGCTTACTTTATTCTATTATATTATCTTATTGGTAATCTATAATTTTTTACGTATTATATTATTTATTTCTTTATATTTAGACATATAAATGTTATGTTTATTTAGAATATAATTTTACTTGTTGATTTGTAGGTATGGATGATAATGTTATGCAAATTATGCAACTTCTACAAATTAAACAATTTTTTGACAATGAGATTGAGTTTTGGGATTCGGTGGCTTGTGTAGCGGGTTACATAGGTGTATATTTTTTTAATCACATATACAAGGAACCATGCATGAATTCCTATCAAACACGAGAACTATAAATGAATGAATTATTGAATGGTCATGAAAAATGGTGTTTTAATACATTTAGGATGAATCAAAATACATTTCGTCAATTATGTATGATTTTGGAAAATAATTATGGTTTGAGACTTTCCGATAGTATGTCAATTTTGGATAAAGTCGGTTTATTGGTGTATGTCTTAAGTACATGTTCCCCTAGTAGAGATACCTAAGAGCGCTTTCAACATTCAGGTGAAACTGTGAGTAGAGTTTTTAAAGAAGTTTTGAGTGTCATGGCTGGATTTTCAAAGGTATACGCGTACCAAAAGATCCCGAATTTAAGAAGATTCCATAACAAATTGCCAATGATGCTAGATACGTGCCACATTTTAAGGTAATTGAATATGTTCTTACTCCTCCTTCATTATATTTTTCATTGAAAAATGTTGTTTTATCATCTTATGATCATTGTTTTATATTAGCATTGCATTGGAGCTATTGATGGTACACATATAGTGGTAGTTGTTACAGAGGAGGATCAAATGAGATATAGAGGACGGAAAGGAATAACGACTGCAAATGTATTGGTAGCATGTGACTTTGACTTACTATTTATGTATGTTTTGGCAGGTTGGGAGGGATCAACAGATGATTCTCATATTTTCCTTGATACAATTGGTAGTTCGAGACTTAAATTTCCAAAATCACTGATAGGTAATTTTAAGATTTGTGGGAGTTGCTATTCATGATTTACACTTTTTATGATATCATCTATAATAATTATATTTTCTATATAGATACTCAGCTAAATATTACTTGGTTGACAAAGGCTGTCCGGAAAGAGAAGGAGATTTGACACTTTACCCAAAGACAAGGTATCATCAATTAAAGTTTTGTGGTGCAAATCCAAGAGGATCTCAAGAAGTTTTTAATTGAGTTCATTGATTATTGAGGAGTTATATTGAGAGGGCTTTCGGTGTTCTTAAGGTTCGATAGAAGATATTGGAGAAAATGCCTAAGTATTCATTGATGGATCAAAATAAAACAATTTGTGCAACTTTTACGTTGCATAATTATATTAGAAGAAGTAAAATTGGTGACTCGGCTTTTAACATCATCGATTAAGATCCTAAATTTATACCTCCAAATGTACTTCAAGATGTTAAAGTTAACTCTACACAAAAAGGTGTTGAAGAACAGAAAACTCGAGAGATGACAACTATTTGTGATAATATTGCTTCTAGTTAAATGGTAGTTAGATGTCATTCTTAAATTGTTATAAACATTTGCTTTAAATGACGATGTTCATTCTTTTACTTTATTTGAATTGTGTTGTTAAACTTTATTTGGATTGTTATATTATATGTTTGGATGTATCATCATCATCATCATTATAATCATCATCATCATGATTATTATTATGATATTGTTTTTAATTAGAGTTATATACTTAATTTCTGTAAAATTAAATATTTAAATTCTGAATTCTTATAAGAATATCCAACGAAATAATAAGATATATAATAGTCATATAATGTTGATTTTTTTAAAAAAATCATGCCCTCATAAGTCATTTTACACATCAACAACTAATACTAAATAGCTAATTTTACCAAACATCTTTAATAAACAACTATTGTTATCTACTGATCAAATCAGCTAATATAATTAGCTAACCGCTGATATAATTAGCTAATAGCTTATGTAATTTGTTGTTTGCCACACAGGGCTCTTGACTTTGACAGATCTAGATTCAAACCTACTTGTCCAACCTGCTCACCTATTGGCTCGTAACTCCAGAACTCTATAAAGGATTTAGCACAGTAAAGATTACAGAAAATTGAAATAATTTTTGTGGAAATGTGAAGTTGTGAAATATGGAAATTGATTATGAAAGTTTGAAATTGTGGAAATGTTAATGATTTATTCATAACATTGATTACTAATTTGAATATTGAATTGTGTATTTGTAACTTTGTGTTGTGTAGTAATTTTGTACATTGAATTGTTGGTTCTTAGTGTTTTTTGTTGGATTAAATTGAATTGTGTAGTGTATTTTCCATATTGACTATGGAGTTAACTTGAGTAAGAAACTAAGCATGTTGATTAAAATCGACGAACAAAAGATCGTTAAAATAAAAATTTGTTAAGAAAACAAAATAATTATAAGTATTACAAATTGAATTGTATAAGCAAACAAATTATATTAGTTTATAGTTGAATTACAAGATTACATAAAGTAAGTTGTAAACTTATAGTTATGAGTTATGGTTGAATTTGAACGTATTATAATTGTGAGTGTTTATGATTGAATGATGTAAACATACAAATTGAGTTATATTATATAAGATGTATATGGTTATTGTGTATGTTGAATACTTGAATTATTGGTTTTTAAATTACTGGTGAATTATGTTGGATGAAATTGAATTATGTATGATGTAATCGTACAAAATAAGTAATACTATATAAGATTTATATGTGTATAGTGTAATTATGTATGTTGAATACTTGAATTGTTAGTTTTTGACTTATTGGTGAATTGTGTATAATGTAATCATATAAGATGAGTTATATTATATAAGATGTATATGTGTATACATGTATTGTGTAATTATGTATCTTGCATACTTACAGTGTTAGTTTTTGACTTATTGGTGAATTGTGTATGATGTAATCATAAAAAATGAGTTATATTGTATAAGATGTATATGTGTATTGTGTAATTATGTTACTTTGGACTTTTGAGTTAAACAATACATATTTTGTGAAAGTAGTTGATAATGAAATTATGTATTTTTTATTTTGATATGAAGTTATTAAGTTAATTTTAATATGTGTCTTCATTTATTTTTACAGATAAATAGAAGGAAGTTCAAGTACTTCTAATAATTCAACTGCTTGAGGAAGATACAATGATCCAACTTAGGCTCATGCTGGATTGGTCCTCAAAATGAAGAACTATATCATTTTCTTGTTTTGCAATAAGCATTTGAAAGGTGGAGGAATTACTAGATTAATGAAGCATTTAGATGGGGTTAAAGGAGATGTGGAACCTTGTAAAAAAAGAGTCATAAAGTTAAATGCTTGAAGAGTATCAACATGAGAAAGATAGAAGATAGAGATTGAATTACAAAATTGATAGTGGAAGTGTTCATGATGATAGTAGGAATGTTGAAGGTAGTAGTATACCTATCCAACAAGAAGTGAATGTTGCACCTAATGTTAGGAACAGAAGAAGATAAGTGTCTAATTTTTTTACACCATGAACAACTTCTGAAGCTCAACCTTCAATTCGTAGTGCCCTACAATCAAGAGAAGTGACTCATAATGTGGATATGGCAACGACTATATTGTGGTATGATTCAAGTATAGCATTCATGCTTTCTAGTCTTATTATTATTAGCTTATGGTAGATAATATTGCCTCTTATAGTTCGAGATTTAAAGTTCCTTCAATTGATGACTATAGAGGCAAACTTTTGAGTAGCTTTGTTTATGAAATTAAAAGTTATTTGGATGAAAGAAGAATGACTTGGGTTACTTTTGGGCGTTTAATCATGTCTAATGGTTGGAAAATAGGAGACATAAGCCTATTATTAATTTTTCTGGATTATTCTACAAAAGGCACATTAATTTTGAAGTCTATTGATGCATCTGGCTTTGTTAGGAATGTTAATACTCTATTTGAAATATTTGACGAAGTTGTGAATGAAGTTGGGCTATAAAATATTGTTCAGTTCATTGTTGATAATGATTTTGCTTATAAAACAGAGGGAAGAAGATTAAAAAGTAATTACAATTCTTTTTATTGGACTCTTTGGGCTGCACATTGCATTAACTTGATGTTGGAAAATATAGGGAATGCTAGGGATTTTCCTATTATTGATGGACTCTGCAGAAAGCAGAAAAGATGACCAAGTTCATCTATAATTGTGCATGAGTCTTGAATTTAATGAAAAATAAATTTAATTAATGGTAGGAATTTGTATCATCCTGCTATTACAACATTTGTAACAAATTTCTTATCACTTTAGTATTTTATTATGTGAAGAAATAGTTGAGACAAATGATTACAAGTAATAAGTGAGTTTCATCTTAGTATGCTAGGTTTAATGCTAGATTGGAGGTTTTAAGAAATATCCTTAAATATACTGAATTTTGGTCCCAATGTCAATTTGTCATGTAAGTTTGCGAGCTTTTGGTGAGGGTACTTCGTTGGGCTGATAGCGATGAAAATGTAACAATAGGTTATTTTTATGATGCCATATAGAGGGCGAAAGGAGCAATCAAGGTCAATCTGAAAAATAAACTCTCTTTGTACACACCTTATATTGTAGTCATCAATGAGAGAGGGAAAAGGCAATTTTACTCTCCGTTGTTTGTAGCTGGGACATTTTTAAATCGTAATGTCTATTTTATACCAAGTTTTACAAAGAAAGTTGAAGATAATAGGGGAATGCTATTAACTATTATTGTTGCTTATGAGATGATGTAAGATCTTCTAAGCTCACAAGTGGAGATTTATAAGGAGGCTTTTGGTGACTTTGGGATGCCAATTGTTATTCTTTAAAAAGACAAACTTAATCCAGGTATTTTTTTTCACTTTTGTTACTTGTTGAAAATTAATCAACACGTTATTTTGTATATAATGCTACTTTTGTTGTTCTACGACTTATGGTTTTTTGGTGAGATCAATTAGGAAATGGTGTTATAGAATTGTAAGGGTTTGCAATTCGAATTCTACGTCAATGTGTGAATGCAACAGGGTGTGAAAGGAATTAGAGTATATTTGAATTCATTCATTCCAAGAAAAATAATAGGTTGGAGCACAAAATGTTGAATGACTTGGTCTTTGTTTGATACAATTTAAAGCTTCGGGAAAGGTATGCTATTATTATTATTTAGTTAGATATATTTTTTAATAAATTTTTAGTAACTTAATTTTATTTTTTTACTAGAATTCTTAACAGAATAAGTAGTTCGGTACATTCCATTTGCATTAATAATATCGATCTTTTGGCAGATTAAGTTTCTAAGGAGCTGATTTTGATAGATGAGAGTGACTTGGAAGTTGATCTTGTTTGGGAAAGTATCAACATGTCATTGGGTGCAATGAATTTAAATGATGGTAATGATGAAGCCTCTCAATGATGGTAATGATGAAGCTTCTCTTAATGATAAGGATTTGGTATTAGATGAGAATTAGGGTCAATGCAGTTATAGTGAGTATCCGATTGAATGAACTTCCATATTTTTGTTTCTCATTTTCTTTTAATTTCACTTATATTTGATGTACATGTTAAATTCTATACATACAATATAATTAGAAATATTTTTATTTCATGTTTCATGTTTCACTTCTAGTTAGTTCTTTGGCATGAACTCTTGTTGTAAATTGTAATTATTAGAGAGTAATGGATTTTTATTATTCCTTTATTTGATGTTATGATGTAATTATTATTTAATATATAATAAAATTGTAATATTTTAAGTACTTTGTATTATTTTAATTTTATAATTTTATGATAATTAAATAATCTTTTTTCATATGAATTGTGATTATTATTTATATGTAAAATATGTGAAAAATAATGTTAATAAAAATAAATAAATTGTTATTATTTTAAATTCCTATAATATGATTTTTAAATATAAGGTTGATATAAAATTATAAAATATACAGTACAATATATTGAAGGACTATTTTGTAAATTTTTTAAATTAATGAACTATTTCATAAATTTAAAAAATTACCTAAAATGATACTCAACATTAACTAATACCAATACAGTATTGTACCATAACCAAATCTAGTACCAGTATCAATACAATATTCATTGTGCTTATCACTTGGATAAACTTAAAAAGATTGCAACTTCTAGCTGTTTTTGTTGTATCTGGAATAGTTTCATCAGCATGAGTTGGGTCAATTTCCATCTTTGAGCAAGACTACGTAGACACAAAATGTTTTACTGTTCACTTTGTTCAAATCATTTGTATTTTCTTTCTTCAAATCATTTGTATTTTCTTAAAAATAACTCTTTTCTAAGATATGCTATATGAGGACTGGTTCTCCTTTATAAAACAAATTAAATGACTAATATCTTCTTGTTAGTATATTTGGTCTGGAAAACAATGAAAACTAAAAGATGTTTTATAGTTACCAAACTTGTCTAATGATATATTTTCTAGTTTAAACCATATATATAACACCATTTTAGGAGTATTATTTATTTTTTACCAAAATAAAAATGAAAAATTACTCCATTTTCCTCACAGTATATAATTGATCTAATTTCTTCAAATACATGAAAATTTTTGGATGGATATTCTTCTGACCTTGAACCAAGGAAGAGGATCAAGGCTCAATGCTCTAGTATAAGGAAAAAGGTGGAGTTGCTAAAATCATTAGGGAAGACAGAAAATTGAATCATGTATGTAAATGCTGTTGATTGTGAAACGGTTCTTTCAGCCATCAAATCAAAATCAAAGAAACTTGAAACAAAACCTGCTCTGAAACGATTCTTTCAGCCATCAAATCAAAATCAAAGAAACTTGAAACAAAACCTGCTTCCATTGTAATTTACCTGCTCATTTTGGTGATTAGAGATAAGTTTGAAGATGACGATATTGGTGAAAGTTCTACCGGATCTTTGACCATCAACAAATATTTGATAATCATATCATCCTAGACTGGATCTTGTCACCACATATGCTAAAAAGCATGCAGCATTAGCTGGAATGTTGTGTTCCATGGCAGGACCAAATCCCTTGTATAAACCCTTAACGCCCTCTGACTCTGAGGCTAGGATCTTTCTGAAAGCATCAATGGATCCAGAGTACTAAGGATTTCTGAAATCATCTATCTGAATTATACTCTTAATAACATCAGTTGGATAGACTAATAACCAAAAGGAGCCACCGGTCGAACCTCCAGCCATCATCAAAGAACCCTTTCCCAGTTGAGAAGTATCTTGGCCACCTATTAGTGACTATTTTAGCAATTTATAGACACCAAACATAGCAGATTCCAGGAACTTCACGTGCCATTGTAGGGATCAAACCCTTGAAGAGACCTTTTGTACCAACTTCAGACTTGAGAACATGCCTGGCTACATTCATTGGTCCTGCATACTTCACTTCCACGGTAGTGGATTCTGAACCTGCTAATGCATTTTGTGCTTGCAACCTATTATCATCATGATTTGCCAACACCCAATAGAAAGATAATATATGCTTACCCAGTTTCTTCAGCCAAAAATGAAAAGGTATTGTAGCTTAAGCAACGAATGTGTAATTGAGATTTGAAGAATTGCAAGTATAGGACAGAGTTGTTTAAACAATAATGGAACAAAAGAAACTTGATTCTAGTTCTTCAATTAATTTTTATTGATCATTGGATCTTTAAAGATTAAATATAGTCTAAGAAACTTCGGTCATAAAAAGAAAAAATTTAAAGAAACAGACAGCTTTCTACAAGGTCATAGAAAACAAGTGTTTTACCATATTCAAATTCTGCATAATCAACTCCTAACTTCAAAAGTAAATAGAAAAACATCATTGCTATTAACCAAAATTAATCAATTTAAAGCCTCTCAATTCACAAATTACAGGATGTAGAAAAGGTAAGACTTATTTTCATCACGGACAAACTTAAAATTGTCTAGCATAGTGCTTGAGATTCATGGTCAGGAAACTAAGAAGTTTCTACAGAAATCATGATGATATTTACCTGCACTTGATCAATTCAGTAGGGCAACCTAGAATAGTGACAGTAACCCTAGCCTCTGCTCCACATATAAACTGCTGATTAACTGTCAATGGGGCACCAGGGTAAGACATCAGTAGTGCTTCCATTTGTCACCTAACTGAGAAAAGAACTGCATTGAATGATGCTACTGTTGGTTTATGCCCTACAGCCAATCGCTTTGGTTGTAGTTTAGTGACAAATTATTTAAAGGCATTATTTATCTTATACATGCTTAGATGTATATGATAAAGTCCATGAAATAATTATACATCGCAAATAAAATTATAATGAGATTATAATTATGAGATTCATATTACATTTATATATTATTCCTAAATGTTCTTAGTCATTGTTTTATTAAGATTGAACATTAATACAACGTAAAAAGATTAACAAATGTTGTGTTTTTCCTTATGAAGGAAGTAGTCGATCTCATAGGCTAAAGTATAGAGAAACTTAAACAAATGTGTGGGTTCTTGTTAGAGAACAAGTTCACTGAACAAACCCGATATGAGAAATCCATTTGGAACATTACTTGTATGTCTGTGAAATTTTCATTGTGATGATTATATAAGTGATCCTTTAACTTGAGGTCATCAAAGTTATCTTGTATGGGGATTGCTATATTTTGATACTACTTATGATTTATTTAATCATAGGTCATTTAATATGGAGTCATTGGATGTAACATGAACTATATGGAGGTAGTTGAGTGATCAAGATAGGATTCATCACCCTCAAGTAACTAGGGAGAATGTTTTGTTGTTCTCGATTAATATTGTTTCGAAAAATCTTTGGCTAAAGTAGAATGACATTTGTAAATGGTTACAAATATCGTTAATTGAATCAATAGCTAATGGCGGATAACTAATATGATTGGACTCAAAATAGAGTAAACATTAATTCCATGCTCTATGTCTAATTGGAACATTGGTTAATGAAAGGATTGAATTATACAAAAAAATCATGCATGGAAAGGTTAGTCAAAACCATTTTGATATTCCTAAATATTTGGGTGGTCATGACTCGTTGCTAGATGCCAATCTTGATCTATGATTATAAATTGTTTAATTAGGGAATTAAAGATAAACTAAAAGGAGTTTTAATTTATATAATTCTAATTATAAATTAGAATTATAATTTATAATCATTGCCAACATATTTGGGAACCTAATGGGTCTCACATATAGAATGGGTTGAAGA
>JANIIA010000005.1:18177562-18192314 GCA_027478495.1 Erythroxylum alaternifolium
ATGTTTATCAATATCAAATGAACATAGATCTTGACATTGCCTATATGTTTTGTACAACTAGAATGTATCATGATCTCGTTTTTCTTCATGACAACTTAGTGATGAGACATCTAAGTAGGGTTCTTCATTATATGTTCATAATCATATTATTCTGTTATACTATGATTTAAAAGAAGTGGTTAAAATACTGTTAAAACAAAATAAATTTGGAAAAAAAACATATTAGATTGTTTGAACAGGTTTTGGAAACTAACAAAAGAAGGCTTGCAATAAATAAGTGAGGCATTGTTAGGGCCTAGATTGTCTGAATTGTATTAGTCATGTTCAGTTTGTTACCAAAAGGTTTAAGAGTGCTATTTGTTCTCCTCCGCATTGCTGTGTAGGAGGATCTGTTAGTTAACAATGAACATGATCTCCGTGCTGTGATAAAGAGAGTTAAAGATTGAGACTATATGCAGGGGCATAAGATATATCTAAGCAGTTAACTAGAAATGATTCTAAACAGTATTCTAGTTGTGGTTTGTCAATGCTTAAGTGTTACATGTATAGGGATCAATTACACGTGGCTATAATATATAACTTTACCATTTTAAGCTAATTGTTGAAATGGGAGAATAGCAAAGTAAACTTTAAGTATTCGATCAATGTAATGCAACTGACCCAACTACATACTGTGCAGGGTTTTGGGCTGCATAGAAACCTCCTTCTTTGTCCTGTTTGTAGAGACTTTGGTTTAAGACAAATCTTAAGCTTTGCAAGATTTGGTTTGATATGGGAGAATATGGGTGGATAAGTAAGATATACCTTCTAGTCATGTTTTTGGGTGCTTATGTATTCACTGTAAGGTTTCATCAAATCATATAATTAACTTACTTAATTTATAAGTTATTTTTCTTCTTTATATCTTTCAGGTGCCTTATTTTCAAGTTAAGGAAAATAATTGGACTCTGAGTGCAAACATAAATGGTCGTTGGAATGTGAGGTTTTACTTGTAAGGAAATGCACTAGAAATGTTCTTTTGAAGTTAAGATTTACAGCTGCAAAGTTCATGTTCTTTTTGTTTGACTTAGTCGTGAATACTATAAGATGTCTAATATGTAACGGGTTATACTTCTTGTGTATACAAAATACATAGTAGGGGATAGATGCAATTTGTTTGTTTGATTGATTTTCTTTAGCAATGATCTACGTGACTTGTATTAATTGGTTACCACCAATAGCTATATTAATCGTTCTAATAGCCAAGTAATAATAGAGTTTTGTTTCTATCTTCTCTATCTTTCTCTGATTTCAATTTGAATTAAGTTTTTATGTGATTAATTTATTAAAATTCATTATTATAATAATAAATTCATTATAATTTATTATAATAATGTAAATGATTTTAAAAAAGATGCAAAAAGCAAATTGTAAACTTATTCTTTTACTAAAAAATGGTGTAATTTTTCGACGTAAAAAACTGTCTAAAAGTAAAAAATATTGACAGAAAAAAAGCATATAAAAACTTACACAAAGCGTCTAAAATAGTATTTATGTGTCTAAGAAAACTATTGAAAATGTATGTTTTTGACGCATTTATATGTAAATAGATTTTTTACGCTTAGATTTTTGACATTTAGATGCGTAAAAAATCTATATTTTTTCGACGCATCTATGTGTTTAAGAAAACTGTTGAAAATAGTTTTTGCGATACTTGCTTTTTTTACGTTTTATAAAGCGTCTAAAATTATTTTTAAGACGCAAAAAACGTCTAAAAACTTCACTTTTTGTGTTATTAAACTCCATATTTGGTTGTAGTGAATAGGCAACCCAAATTTAATTAAACTCATTGCAATCCCTATTTCTAGACCTCGTTCAACATTATCCTATCATATATATACTAGACTGCAAAAAACTCTTCTTTTATACTTCCTCCGAAGCTATCTTAGTATACCCTAATTAAATGTGAAGATACTAAAAGCTACTTTATATCAAATTATTCCCATATTTTTTTCTTTTCCTCTTGTTGAATAACTAAATATAAATATGAATAAAGATAGAAGATGCCTATAAAATTTAGAAGGACATAATAAGAGATTATTGAAGGCAAATATGATAAATGACATAAAGGCATGCAAAAATTTTAAAATTACAACGAGAATTTACATATCAATTTAATGAATTTATTTAAAGTTAAATCTAAATTTTTTAAAGCCCTAAGTCTATACTTATAAAATTGATATAATTTTTAATATAAACCTAATTCATAATATTATATATTTTTAAAATTTTTAATAATTATAAAAAATATAATAATGATATACTAAATTTACATCTTTATTTTTATTCTTATCTTCTAAAAAATGTAAAATTTAAATTAACAAAAAATAACATTCGATTACAATAAGTGCTTACATGCATAATGTTTTTTATTTTTTTAGTAAATCTCTCTTTCCTATCAAATTTAATAACCACTTTTTCACTATTAAATTGAAAACATGAAATCCAAAAACTTATGTGAAATATTGCTTAATGTTTGATTTCGTGATTCAAAAGTTCTTATGTTATTTTATCTTTGATTACATTTTTCTCTTTTCTAAATTCTATAAATTTGACCTTATTTATATGAAGGCCATACATTATAGCTATAACGGGACGTTTTAAGTTCCCAATGCACCAGATCATAATAAAATTTATCATAATCTGAATATTGTCTGTATTAATACTGGTACAACATTATTATAGTAACATTATTAAGATAATGAGCTACAGGTTAAAACCTAAGTATAGATAATAATGTTACCTCTTAAGATGTATCATTAAGGGACATATTGAAGTTTCTTAATGTGGATAGTGTTGAAGTAGCTTTTTTTATTTGTTTTGAATTATGCTTTGATATGAAAACAATCTTTTTTTATATTTGTTAAATCTTTTTAACCATTGACTTGATTGATAGGATTATTATGAATAAATTAAAAAATATATTATTAAAATCAAAAGAAGGAAACAAAATGTAAATTGTTGACAGATTGTTTTTTGAAGAGGTGTATATTAAATTTTCACAAGTTTATAATATAAAATGGATTAGTAAATTCTTATCCAGGTAAAAGATATAAATCTCTTAAGCAGTTTATTTTTTTAAATTTATTAATTTTCGAAAAAGATATTCTTAGTTTTTAATTTTTTAGAAAAAAATTATTTTCTTCTTTTAGACTTCGATTAATAGGTATCAATGAAATAAATATCATACTTGTACTAATTAAATATTGATTACATAGCAGTTCAACCTAATGTTTAAATTTGAGCTGGATTAATAAAATTTGATTCAAACTATTACTTTATTATAATTATTTTAAATTATTAATTTAAGTTAAATTTAATTAGTTCGAGTCGATTTGAACAGTGGACTTACCATATTAGTAACATTTGGTATGATTATACCACACGTATTTCATTACTAATTAATTTATGACAAGTAATAAAAAAACTTAAAAGCGGAATTTAAACTTAAGCCGGTACGTTGGTGCATAAGAATTGCCTTACAACACAAAACCTTAAAATACCGGTATCATACATATCCATAGATATATGTTAGGTAGTTGGTTTCTCATGCCATATTTTTAACTCAATCAAGCTATATGGCAATACCTTATTTATATTAAAATTATATGATAAAAATTTTCAAATCAAGTAAGATCAAATATTCAATGACAATTTGGATTACATAAAAGAAATATTTAAATGAGAAAGATATTTACTAAAAATGTAAATATTGCATGTTGCTATCGAAATAAATTGAATTTTTTAATGATTTAGTTTGGAATTACCGGTTTCCAAAATCCTAATTTCCAAATTCGTAACTTCATCCTATTTAACTAAGAACAGAATAAATAAATAATATCAAATTATATTTAATGATTTATATATTTCAAATATTTATACAGTTGAACTAAAATTTCTCCAGACTTTGCACTGAAATTTTGGTTTTTGTTGCCCTTATTAAGTTGACATCAATTAATCGATTTTAAGGTGAAAAAAGAAACAACGCACCTCAACTAAAATTTGATAAGCCCCCGCCAACCTTATCTCCTGCGTGTCACCTTTTCATTGCTCCAGCCGATATCCCCATCCCCAAAAGCCCACTGAATCTACTTCAATCAAACACCTCATTCCCCATTCACTCCTAACTGTCAGATTATCTCCTTTATCAAATCCAACGATCAGAAACCCTTCATTTAATTTTCCGTTTATTTACTTAGAATACAGAGAGAAAGGGAGGGAGAGAAAGACGGCAGTGTGGGACTGCGATATGCTCCTAGTAGAAGAAGACCAAAGCCCAAACATCCGTTAATGGAGTTGACGTTAGTTTCAGGGAACCTAACGGCGACGGCAGCGACGACGACGACGACGACGAAGGCATTGACCTCGTGTGGTGATAGTAAACTGAGTGGTGACTGGAAGAGGCTGAGGGTGAGTGATGGAGGAAGAGAGAGTAAGAGAGGAGTTCAAGTACTGCGGTACGTGGTCAAAGCGTCAACGGAGAGAGGGAGTGGTGAAGTGATGAAGGAGCGGGAGCGGACACATGGCAGTTTTTCTGGAAGCAGTGCCATGGAAGCGGCAACATATGATCGGAGCTTTGGCAGCGACGTCGCAGAATTTCCTGTTTGGGAGAAAATCGACGCCGTCGTTAGACTTAGTTTCGGAATCGGTAAGGTTGAGCGCGGATAGACAAGAAAGTAATTATTTTTGTAAGTAAACTTAAAGGTGGAAGTGAGAACGAAAGTTGCTTGATGGTTTTTCTTGCAGGTATTTATGGAGCAATGGGTTTGGCTGGAAGTTTTATATGTTCAATAACTGGAATTGATAGCATGGGAGGGTTCAATCCATGTTTAGATGCCATTCTACAAGGGCTTGGATATGCTGCTCCACCTATTATGGCCCTTCTTTTCATACTCGATGTATGTTCAACACTTGTGTTTCCTTTTCAATTTCGTAAATCTTTGTTCTTTGGAAGGAAACAGATGTTCATATGCTTTACCTTTCGTTTTTTTTATTAGACTTGGTCACTTTGATCTGGTTGCAGGATGAAGTTGTCAAATTATCGCCCCATGCTCGTGCCATCAGGGATGTTGAGGATGAAGAGCTTCGGAGCTTCTTTTATGGAATGTCTCCTTGGCAGGTAATCTTTTCTGCACTGAAATAATCCTAAGATGTCTGCAAGGATAATCGAGGAAATTGCGTCACTTTCGATATATCTTTGCAGTTTATACTCATTGTTGCTGCAAGCTCAGTAGGGGAGGAGCTTTTCTACCGAGCTGCTGTTCAGGTATGTGCTGTGTTCTCGGATGAGAGTTGTGTGATCTACATCATGGAACTCTTTAACTGTTTCCTTAACCAGAAAGAATTCAATTTAGATGTTGGACACTTATTTACAAGTTTTCACAACTCCACCATTTATGATGGAACCATCAAACATTTAACTCTATGGTAGTATTGCTGTGTGGTCTAGTTCTGACATTGCCATGACATGAGCTGCTGTTGTTTTGTTGCCAGTGATGAACTTGGATGGCATTAACTGTATGTCTGTTGAAATATAAGTGGGACTTTGTCCCACATGGAAAGAATATATGGCCTTGAGCATGCATATAAACCTAATGAGTTACTCCTCCTAATACCAATTGGTTTTAGGATGGAACCTCATTTAGGCTTATATGTGCTCAGTTTATTTAGGCCTAATCATATAACATTTAACAATGTCTATTTACAGGCATGCAAACCATCATTTTGTTTCAGTCTTTTATCAAGTGTTTTAGAACATTTAGACTGTATGTTTCATGGACTCTTGGGAAGTTCAATAAACCCTTTATTTGAGTTGTTGATCATCTCATTTATATGAAGACTCTCTATTTAGCATGCAAGTGGAATGTTTTGGGTTAATATTATTATGAACTAGAAACCTGCTTCGTTAAATATGCCACTTACTCTCTTGCTTAAGAGCAATTCATGCTAGCATTTTCCATCCACTCATTGCATAAGCACAGTAGGAGTGGCTCCATCATCTTATTATGATTGAAGTGCTTAATTCTATATCTTTACCAATTGCACTGTTGGGAAAAAAAAGATCATATGCTATCAATCCTTTCCCTCTTCACAGGGAGCTCTGACTGATGTATTCATCAGGGGAACCAATTTGCTATCAGATGCTAAAGGAATGGCTGCTCTGGTATGCGGTTTATATAAATAGTCTTATTTTTTTATCATAAGTGTTTCTCTGCCTATTAAACCTTGTTAGTATTTACACAAAGTGCAGACTGGTGTGCTGCCTCCATTTGTCCCTTTCGCTCAGGGATTTGCAGCTGTAATTACAGCTGCTCTTACCGGTTCTCTTTATTATATGGCTTCCTCTCCAGAAGGTTTAATCGAATTTGTTCATGAGTTTTTGGCTTTTGTTTTCATTTTCTTTTCTTTTGGTATATTGATTTGATTCCTAAGTTGTTTATTTTCTTCCAGATCCTACATATGTAGTCGCCCCTGTTTTACAATCTCGCTCCGGCCGTGAAGATATGAAAAAGCTCTTTGCAGGTTTTCTCTCTTCTTTTAACTTTCATTTTCAGTTAGCCAGAAACGTTTCTTCTTGCTTTGATGAAGTATCAGAATTAATTAATAAAAAGCCAGGATAAGGTGAAACTTGAATAGAGTGTATTCATGATGAAGATGACCCATCTCTCTGCAGAGAGTTGGACTCTGTTTATATAACTGCAGATGGTAACAAACTAATATACGTGGGACAGAATGGAAGAGTTCTAGAACTCTGTATGTAACAAACTTCATAACAGACTATTGCTCTAACTAATTACAGAATAAAGGGAACTTAACAATTGTTTTCAACATGCTTTATGGAGATTGTAATAGTTCTTCGATAACCAAGGAACTATTGCTTTTTTGTTAAATTACCTTCCGTCTTTTTTTCCTTTTCCCATCATCTATTTTATTACTATTGTTTCAGAGATTGTTCAATGATACTGGACATCCACTTTATATTATTGTCTGAGTGGTCGTGGATAAATAATTACAGGATGTCATAATCAAATGTTGTTTTACTAGGACAGTAGATCATCAAGACCACCGACATCAAAGTTGAAGAATCTGAAATTCTGCATGATATTGAACTTTGCTCTATTCTCACATTTAGCGCTTATCAATTTACTTGCCTGAAATTTCGAATTAGATAACAAGTCGTCTCTTCTATTACCCCCAAAACGTGCAGCTTGGTACGAGAGAAGGCAAATGAAGAAGATCTACTCTCCCCTTCTAGAAGGGCTATTGGCACTTTATCTTGGCTTTGAATGGATTCAGGTTAAAGTCTTGGGATTACTTTGTCCAAGTTTTACTATAATTTGTGAGGGCTCAAACTAACAGTTTTCTTCTTGTTCATTCCTGACCAAATCAACAGACAAATAATCTTCTTGCACCCATAATTACTCACGGCATATATTCCGCGGTTGTCTTGGGACATGGCCTTTGGAAGATACATGATCACCGGAGAAGATTACGGCAGAGGATAAAGCAGCTTAAGTTAGAAAAATTAAACTCAAACAGATCATGAAAAAGATTTTAGGAAAAGTAGACCGAGGAAACTTGTACATCACCCGTAACTTGTAACGTATAAATATGAGATTGGATTTTGATGTATAATGTAGAAGTAAATGCATAATAAAGATTATGAATGAACAATTCTATAGCAAGCATACAATTCATCATTCTAAATGCAAATATGTACTATTGTGTACGGTTCTAAGACGAAGGACAGTTATACATAATGCACGACACTGAATTGGAGAACAATTGCATCATAATAATTCATGCCTTTATTGCCTATAAGCGGGAATCTGGCTTGTCACTATGGTACATCAGTGCTCTAGTTGAGAGATAATGCGAACAAAAACCCTGTGTCCTTCGCACATGTCCGAAAGCAGGCAGTACTCATTTTTGGCATGGTATGTAGCCATTAAACCTGGATGATATGTCAAAAATAAATAAATAAAGCAACTTAAGCTTAACAATGAAATGGCAGGATTGAATTTGAACATCAGCAGATCAAAGATTTCCTATAAAATACAACAATTTCATTAGAAAGTGGATTAACTTCCATAAGCAACCAGCAAGCAACGTCCCCCATGTGTATACCACCTCAGTTTCTTTTCTACATACATAAAGGTTTTTGAGTGTTTTACATTAGAAGCCAAGTTGGACATTCATACGCTAGTTTTGATTTTAGAAAAGTATGGACAGTAGCTGATCAAGAAAAATCAACTTGGCATAATTATCTTCTTTCAGATTCTACTACCTTCGATGTCAGATATATTTCCACAAGAAAGCTCCATAAGTCTGGCAAAGAATTTTGACACTGGTATGTATCTCCAAGATGGACATATATATGACAAATTGTTGGCAAGAAAAGAACTCTCCAATATTTTCAATGAGATGGGGGAGAACTGTCTTCACATAATAAATTGGCTTGTTCATACTCTTGTAAATGTGTATGGGGACAGAAGTCTTGACTGTAATTTCAAACATCTCTTTTGTAACTTGCAAATTAACGTTCTATCCTAATCATATGAAGGCAAGAAGAATAAAATACTTGAAGACTAAAGGGAAAAAAAAAAGCATGGACCAGGAATCAGCAAAAACTCTACTAGATGAGACGCTACAAAAGGCATTCAGCAAACGTTCAAAATCACCGTAGACAAGACATCATTTAGCCTAGCATTCTAAAGAACTTAAATGAAGAGCAAGATGTCAGAATAAGTCTACCGTAGCCTGCAGTTTGAACATCAAAACCTTCTTCCTGCACAATGTAAGGGAGACAATAATGAAGAAATGATCATTGAGTTGTGAACATCCAGTAAAATAAGAAGAGATATATCTGACTTGCAGCTCTCGTATAAGTGGCAAACTCCCAGTGATGGAATAAGGCTTCACATGTCCAACTACCTCTTCAGTTGCTTTACACAACACATGGAAGCCAGGAGAATCAAGATTACAAGCAACCCCAGACGTTGCCTCATTGAATGTCAAAGTAAGGCTGCAAGATAAATAACCATCAATAGTTACAAAAAGACAAATATTTAAACATGTTGTAGATCAAAAAAAGTAATTCATTTCCTAGACATGTAAGCTCAATTATGTATAGTAATTTGGACTCATCCAAATTAAATCTACTTATAATGAATGCAGAACAAAGGAGAAACCTTCCCCTCAGGTTTTCTTCTGGTAGCACATATTTCGAAACTGGACCTCGCGTATCTAGCTTGTCTAGATTGTCATTTATGTCATCCACATATTCTTGTAGCTTTGCCATCACATCTTTTACACTGGAAGAAACATTCCAACAGAGGAAATATCAGAAATTGTTACCTATATATATTGTTGAAGTCTTTAAGGAAATAAATATTCAAAGTTGCCTGTAAACAGATTAAAAAGAAGGGCTGAGACTTTGGATTTCAGAAAAATAAAAAAGGAACATGGCTTACTTGTAAAAGGGAGTTAACCTGCAAGGAACAACGATAAAAATGGTTAGTAATATCGATATCGGAAGTCTTTATCACATCTTCCTGACAAGATTATGAACCTGACATCTCCTGAAACTGAACATTCGCCTGGGATTTGATTGATCCCTCCTCCAGGATCTGAAAGAAACATGAAATTCAAAAGACATTCTTTAGTTAAATCAATAAACAAATACAACTAATATGGGGCTTACAACTCCACTGGGTTGGTTTCATCGTTGATGGTGTTGCAAATCCATAGATCTGCTCCTTTGGGTGAGGTGGGAAGTCCTTGTAAAATCGCATTTGCATCTCTTTAAGGGCTTCCATGGCTAGCTCCAAAGCATTTATAGCCTGCATACAATCCATAACTGGTAATAAACAAAGACCACGTTGAATTGGTTATGTAATTCAATGGTAATATTCCTTAGGCAAGTCTTGCAATTGCAACCGTTGGAAAAGGGAAAAGAATTGAAAGACTCAGAAAGTATGTATAAGTTCACACTCTCTACAAATTGCAAGCTTGATGCTGTAGTGCACTTATACCCTGTTTCACATCTAACCTATTGAGGACCATACTTTCCAGGCATTTTGCTAAATACTAAACCATGCCCACTTTCACATAGATGGGGCAAGTATGTGTCGCTAGTCCAAGAACAAGTTTTTAACATTAACTGGTTCATTCATCAAGCATTTGAACAACCAAAAAAAAAAAAAAAGGCTAGAGGTATTGCTGTAAGAAGTTGCAAAATACATAGTAATTTATAAAGAAGTTGTTCATAAAATATCTATAAGACTAGTGTATTATCATGCTGGGATAATAGTGGTAACATGTTATTAGATTTTCTACAACTATCTCTAAGATTTAGAAACCAATGGGAAGGTTGAAGATTTTACAACTTGCAGAATTAAGCAGCAATGAGAATAAATCGACATTGACTAGAAAGTTCAAAATGATAGATGACAAATCCTACAAGATATAGTTTTCATAACTACCTTGTGGGCTAAACCACTGTGAAAAAGTTTGCCAGTGACGTGAAGTTTCCAAGGTATCATCCCACCAGTACCAATGCAAGGTTGCTTATCTGCTGTGTCAATCCAGAATCTGGAAACACAGCACTGGAGTGATTATGTTATATCAAAAAAGAGAAGAATGGGAAATATATTCATTAAGCCCCCAGGAAATGATGATGCTTTACATATGTAAAATAGTTTTTGTTCAATCAATAAATTGCTTACAGAGGACCTCCTTTTAGTTTATCAAGAAGCCCGTCTTTCACCAGTGCATCAACACCAACCCCTGTTATTGTAGAATTCTCTTCACTAGCAATAAATACTGCAACCACTGATGACTTCAATTTAGGCTTAGTCTCTCCCAATCTTTTCATCAGTAGAGTCACAAGGGCAACATGTCCCAAACAATCTGTAGTTCCACGGCCACGGAGTTTATCCCCATCAATGCTCAATGAGAAAGGATCAAACTCCTGCAAACCCAGCCAGAATGTAACGTGGATAATAAATTCATTGTATGCCTTCCCGGAAACAATTTGCAATTGAAAAAAAAGAGCAAGGAATCTGAAATTCAGGGACACTCTCAACAAGTAATGCCATCACTTAATAAATAAATTTTCATAAGCTCAATACCTCTATTGCAAAAGGTAAAACCCTGATCAAATCGTTTAATTCTCTTGAAATGGCTAAACTTCAAATTAGAAAAAAAAATGCAGACTTTTATGGCCACACAAAATCAAAGCACGGAAAAATCACATCTTTCAGGAAAACAATCAGCAAAGACTTCCAAATATACCGCAACAAAGGGGGGGAAAAAAGCAGCCAAGAGCTAAATCCAGCTCAAATTCAAACCAGGAGATTGCATCGTAAACCGAAAAAGAATAAAAAAAAGAAAAAAAAGTCATTAAATTTAGGAAGTGATAACTCACGCAACCCTTAAGTGCAAAGTTACAAAACTCATACGACGAATCCAAACCAAACCCAGTTCACTTGAATCAAAATATAAAAGAAAAAGCTAAATGAAAAAGGACGATAGAATCCAACCCAGTCGTTAGGATCAGCAGTGACAACATCCATGTGCATGCCGACAAACGACAAGACCTTTCCTGGTTCAGTGCCAGGGTACTGAACGATGAGATTGCCTCTCCCAGGGAAATAGGAGATATGATTCACAATCAACGGGCCTCCTCCAGAGGTTGTGCTAAGAGGGAGGAGAACGTCCAACACATGTTTCACCACTCTGTCCTCTTCTGGTATAAGCTCTGGAGGGTTGTTTTGCACATATTTGGATTCTCCTATGACCTTCCTTAGCAGAGAAACAAAGGATTCTTTGTTCAAATCTCCAAGAGTTTCTTCAATGCCAGCCATCGTGCGAGGTACAGTCGAAACGGAGGGATGTAGTTCCTTCGACCTCACTTATTTTTTGTTAGATTCGCTATGACATGGCTGCTAAGTTTGGCCCAACCAAACTCCACTCTCCCGTAATGTGTACATGTTATAATGAATATGTTCGCTATGACATCGCTGCTAAGTTTGGCCCAACCCAACTTCACTCTCCCGTAATGTGTACATGTTATAATGAACATGTTATTGCAGTATAATTGAGGGTTTATTAATGAAATAAAATATTATTCTATTTTTTGAAAAGAGGGTTTAGAATAAAATAGAATAAAATGAGATAAAAGCGGAGAGTTTCATATAATATTTTATTTTATCCTAAAAAATAAAAATAAAAAATTTTCAATTTAAAAAGTTTAAAATGAAACGTAAAATTTATTACATTATAAACATTTCTTTTAAACAATATTTTACCATATTATATTATGAATCATTTCATTTTTTTTAAACAACGATTTTGTAATATTGCATTCATTTGTATTCCATTCTATTCTATTAAAAATCTGAATTGGGAAATTTGCTCTTGGCAATAAGCCAACCAAAACTTGTGAGAAAATATGGTATTATTTTACGATCCGGTATTTGTATTGCATTATTTTCTTGTGGTATTACTAGTAAATAATAGTTGATGTTGAATCTCATTTTCTAATTCCGAATTTGAATTTATCAATCTTAAGATTACAATACAAAATGCTGATTGTTATTACATTTGTGACATTTATTATTTATTGATTAATATATTACTAAAATAAACTACAGTTATATTAGTATATCTAATTACATTATCGTTCTCATAAATTTACAACATATCATAATAAAATAAAAGAATCCACTTAATCATTGTATTATTTAAGTATGAGTAAAATTAAAATTGGTTATTTGTATCAGTTAGGAGTCCCAGGAGTAATTAACCTGATGTTTTTATCTCCTTTTTATCGCATCTATATGTATAGCTTCCCCGTATCCATATTCACGTGTTTCCAGAGGTTCTTTCATTTCCAATCAGGCCCACGCCCACCAAAAAATCTCATATTCTACCGAATTAACCAACGCATCTTGATGTTTGGTTCTTCCTTCTTACATTTTCGCATCGAAGAAAGGAAATAAAATCTTTCTCGAATTAAGCAGAAAAATTTAAAAACTTCATTATGTGTTTTACAATATAGATTAACCTATTTCTTCCTATTTCCTTTGTAGGCCTTAGATTTTATTATAATATACTTTCATGGTAACAAAATATATTTATATTAATAAAAATGAGTGTTATGTAGAAAGTTAAGTATATATAAAAACTACTAAACTCGAGACATAAATACTTTAAAAAATCAAGTTTACAAAGTATAAATTTGAAAGATTCTTTTAAATATGTCAACATTGGAAAAAAAACTTAGGAAAATCATGTAAAGATATATAAGTAAACTTAGTTGGTTCATAATTTCCATTTAACTTTCTTAGAGGAGATTTATTAATAATATATGAAATTCCAAATAATTTTCATATTTTGATTTCATGTTAGTAACCAACAATTTTAAAAAATTTCCTCAATTATTTAAATCATTTAAAAAATTAGGAAAGTTTGTTTCAGAGATTATATCTTATGCAAATTGACGTACTCAAAGGAATGATTAAAAAATTAAATCGATTCAACCACAAGAATTTTGAATTGAATAACGTTTCAATTCGATTTTCAACTTTTCAGTTTAATTTATTTTAATAACTCTTTTTGACAAAAATTGATTAGTTTTGTAATTAATTGGACGATTTTTGTAAATTAATAAGTTTTTATTAAAATAAAATAAAGAAATTAAATTCCATTTAATAATTTCCTTTTTCAATTAAACTGTAAATTCTTTGATGGGTAAGGATATTTTCTTTTAATTATATTTCAAAATTTTTAATTTACCTTAAACCTCTTCTTATTGGTTTAACTTTTAGTCCAATTTTTAAAACATTGCTTAAAATTGAGCATCACTGACCATTCATTATGAATCCTTTAAGTGTTAAAAATTTTAAACTATTGAATGTTGGTTAATAACTCGGGAAAAATTTTAAACTATTGAATGTTGGTTAATAAATTGGGAATTTTTGAAAGACTTTATGACTTTCTAAAAGAAAGTTAGATAAGGTCTCGAGAGAAAAATATAATCTATAGTTGAAAAATTATTCTCTTAGTTAAGAAATACATTTTTATGATTGAACTATTCTAATATTTTCTTCAAAATTATAATTTTATCAAAAAATTATTAATAAGAAAGTCAATAAACAATAACATCTTTAAAAGTGAAAAGGAACCTTTTTATTAATTAAAAATATAAATTAAAAATTATCGAATATCAAATAAATAACCTAAAAGATTGAAAATAAGGGGATTTTTAGATTCACTAAACTTTATAAGGGATTTTTGGATTCACTAAACTTTCTCTAGTAGTTTATATATATGACTCTTAAATAGCAACAATTTTATTTTATTAAAAAAGAAAAAATTATTTACCTATTTCATTTTCATAAAATTTTTCTTTAATTCCTTTTTTACATTATTATATTCTTATTGATTAAATATCTATTTTATAAGAAAATGTTAGCGTGACACATTTTGCACAAAATTATTAAAATAGTAAAAAAATTTATTATTGAAAAATTTATCCCCACACAAATCAAACCAAAGTTATGAATACCGTACCGGACCTGGTACCAGATTGGGTTTTGGTACGATATTATACTGGTACCGATTAATACCGAGTACCGTTTCGGGTAATTTTTTAAATTTATAAAATAGTCCCTAAATTTTTAAAAATTACAAAATAGTTCATTATCAT
>JANIIA010000005.1:18203289-18222015 GCA_027478495.1 Erythroxylum alaternifolium
GATGTATGATGTCTATCTTCACTGACATGATAGAAGATATAATGGAGGTGTTCATGGATGATTTTTCAGTTTTTGGAGATTATTTCAACATGTGTTTAACTAATTTGGATAGAGTTCTTCAAAGATGTGAAGAGTCACTTGGTGTTGAATTAGGAGAAATGCCATTTTATGGTACAAGAGGGGATAGTACTAGGGCATAAAATCTCACATCAAGGATTCGAAGTTGACAGAGCAAAAACAGGGGTGATAGAGAAACTTCCACTACTAAGCAATGTAAAAGGTATGCGAGGATTTTTAGGTCATACAGGATTTTACCATTGATTCATCAAAGACTTTTCGCAAATTGCAGGACCTTTGACAAACCTTTTAGTTAAGGATGTGCCTTTATTGTTTAATGACAAGTGTATTGCTGCATCCAACACATTAAATGAGGCATTAATATTAGCACCAATTTTATCACCACCGGACTGGACACTTCCATTCGAAGTTATGTGTGAAGCAAGTGACCAAGCCATAGGTTACGTTTTAGGCCAAAGGAAAGATAAGAAGTTGCGTGCAATTTACTATGCTAGTAAGACTCTTGCAGGACCCCAGCTGAATTACACCACTATAGAAAAGGAACTACTTGCAGCAGTGTACACATGTGATAAGTTTCGACAATATCTTTTGGGTTCAAAGGTAATCGTATTCACCAATCACATGAAACTAAAATACCTTTTCAATAAGAAAGATGCAAAACCTAGGCTCATTTGATGGGTGTTACTTTTACAAGAATTTGATATAGAGGTGAGAGATAAAAAGGGAGTAAAAAATGTGGTTGCATACCACTTATCTAGACTTGAGGGAGGGAAATGAAAGCCAAGCGATTATATTAACAAAAATTTCCTTGATGAAACTCTAATGCTACTCAAGAGCTTGACTACACTATAGTTTGCTAATATCTCAAATTATGTTGCCAGTGGTAAACTTCCGTCATAATTCTCTTACTAACAAAGGAAGAAGTTCTTATATGATTGTAACCAATATATATGGGATGAGCCAATTCTGTATAAAGCATGTGCATATGGGTTAATGCGACAGTGTGTTCTAGATGAAGAAATGTTAGATATCCTAAAGCAATGTCATGAAAGTCAGTATGTTGGGTATTATAGAGCCAAAAAAATGACAGCTCGGATACGTGAGAGTGGATTTTATTGGCCACAGTTGTTTAAAGATGCTCAAACTTATATAGCACAATGTGATCGATGCCAGAGAATAGGTAACATCTCCAAAAGGGATGAAATGCCTTTATCCAACATTCAAGAAGTGGAAGTCTTCAATGTTTGGGGCATTAATTTTATGAGTCCTTTTCCATCTTCAATGGGAAATATGTATATTCTGGTGGGAGTTTATTATATTTCACGTTGAGATAAATCAGTAACATCTCCAACCAATGATGGGAAGGTGGTGCAAAAGTTCATTAAATGGTTATTTAATTGGTTTGGAGTGCCACGTATAATAATAAGTGATGGAGGCACACATTTCTGCAACAGATCTTTTGATGCCATCTTAAAAACATATGGAGTGTACCATCTAGTCGCTACCATCCACAAACGAGTGGCTAAGTGGAAGTTGTTAACTGGGAGCTAAAATAAATTTTAGAAAAGACGGTAAATAACTCCAGAAAGGCTTAGGCAACAAAGCTAGACGATGCCTTATGGGCCTATAGGATAGCTTTAAAAACACCTATTGGAACAACTCCTTATAGGCTTGTGTATGGGAAAGCTTGTCAATTGTCGGTTGAATTAGAACATCGAGCATACTAGGCGATTAAAACATTAAATTTTGATTGGAAACAAGCTAGTGAAAAAAGACTTTTACAACTGGACAAACTTGAAGAGTTTCATTTTAATGCGTACGAAAACCCCAAACTCTACAAGGAAAAGATCAAGAAATGGTACGATGCTCATCTCAAACAAAAGGAATTCAAAGTAGGAGACACTGTTCTGCTATATAATTCAAAGTTAAGGCTATTTCCAGGGAAGTTAAAATCTAGATGGACTGGACTATTTACGGTCATTCAAGTTTTTGATCATAGAGCCCTCAAACTAGAAACAAGGAGACTTTTAAGGTCAATGGGCATCGTTGTAAGCTTTATTTTGGAGGAGCAATTCCCAAGGATAAGGAAGTGATTTCCTTATCTTTGAATAATTAAGATGCCTCCATAGATGCAAGGTCGAGTTAAAGACCATAAATTAGCGCATTTAGAAGTTTGATTGAATTGTTAGGTGTAGTTAGATTTGTTTTGAGCTTTCAATAAAAAGTTAGTAATTTATGTTGACTCTCAAAGAGTTCAATTACCGCCTCCAAAACCATCCCCACCTCCATCTCTATGAGATTTTGTTTAACCATTTTTTTCTTTTTCAAATTAATCTTCATTTTTTCTCTATTTTTATTTTTATTTATTTTCTATTTACTTTAATTTATGTTTCTTCTTTTCTTTTATACGCTTGTTTGTTCCCTTCTCACATTGAGGATAATGTGTTGTTCAAGTGTGGGGAGGGTTATGTGTTTTGCTTTATAAGTGATTTTGCATATGGTATAATAGTTGTTAGGTTGCATTTTGTGATTTGTTTAAATGTGCCAATGGCTTAGATTGATTGAAATTGATTTAATTTTGAACATAGTCTATTAGATTATGAAGAATCATTAACTCGCAAAAATTAGTGAATTGGGGTCTTTGAATAAATATACTACTTAATTAGGATTTAGTACCCTCTAAATTGTCACATTCATTCATAATTTGAGGCCTTTCAACTTAAATGACTTTACTAGTATTTTTCATGGAAACGAGTAGCTAAAATATCAAGGTAGGCAATAAAATAAAAGAAGTTTGTTAAATAAATAACTATTCTGCTGACCTTCAAATTATGAATAGAGCTAGTAACTAGTTGAGAACATGATCTAGCTGAGCAACCGAATCGACATGCATCACAAATATGTACCTTCGTGTAAAAAAAGTTATAATCACGTTCCAACCAAGCAGCTTAATAAAAACTTGAGTTAGTCAAGTAATCAGATGAACATTCATCACCAATGTTTGCCTTCATGTAAAAAGATTAAGTCCATGTTCAATAAATAAATAAATAAATACATGTTTTCCAATAAAAACCTACCAAACTTGTAATAACTTGACTTTTCATGAAAACGTACTTAGGAATAGTTACAGAGTCTGAATGACCAAAGAATTATTAATGTGTGTGTGCAATTGAAAAGGGTAAATATATTAACACTTGGATCTCGATTAATTTGTATATTTAGTTCAGAGCCCCTAGACACAGATTTTACATGTTAATGATTTGATATGACTTAAATGATTGTGTTTAAGATTAAATTTATTTCATAAAGTTAAAGCCATTGTCTTATTACTACATTGTGTGTTGTGTGTTTGTTATGTGGTTGTTGTTTTGTTTGCTTGAGGACAAGCAAACTTTTAAGTGTAGGGATGTTGATAGGTGTGAATTGCATCATATTCTAGGGATTAATTTGTTATGTATTAAGTGTTAATTTGAGTGTTTAGTATGTGTTTAGGTTAGAATTGTGTTAGTTTATGTGTTAAGTGTTTTTATGGGTTAGTATAAGTCTTTGAGCTTAAATATTATATTTTTGAGGTACCTTGATGTGTTTGTTAGTGTTTTAGGATCAACGTCAAAGAACAGAGAAGTTCCGAAGACTTTTGGGCCGAAACTATGGCCCACGATCATGGTACAATAGGCCACAATCGTGACAAGAACATGTGAGCCAGCCCATGATTATGACATATGGGCCACGATTGTGACAGAAGACTCTGCCATAGCCCACGATCGTGACAAAAGCATAAATTCTTTAATAGTATTACAATCTCCACTACATATCATTTGTTCTTTCTTTTCTAAAATCCCTACAAAATAAGGCAATCAATATTTTTTAGTTATCCAAATAAGGTTGGTTTCTTGATTGTTAGTCTTTTTTTCTTTTTAACCCATACCTTTAAAGTTTTGCTAACCATTCTTTTTTTTTTAAGAAAAACAATCAACATGTCCATTACTATCATAAAAATTTAATACCATGTTATGTGAGTGATGTTGGTGCATAAATGCATGACATAGACCTCTTTATGTATATGTATAATGAGGTATCTTCTTTTAGATATTAAATAAGTTGCATGTTCTCTTAAGATAATGAGATAAGCTAATATGATTATATGTATGATACCTACTATGAATGAAGGCTTGATATGTACTTCTTTGAAATATAAAAGATGTGAATGGATTTACAAGTTATAAAAGTTACATCTAATCTTCCCTTGAGAGTATTGAAATCTTTGCTCAAACTACAATCCGTGTAATATAGTATGATTCTTGATCTTATTATGAGTCTTATTGAATGTGGCATTTGCATATATATGTTTAGATATAGAGGCTCCATATTAATTTGTCACATTAGGCAATTTTTCTTCACTGTGCAAATACTTTTTCACTTCCACTATTATATCTTACTTTATGTCTATAATTGAAAATATTTTGATCTCATACCATATGCTCTATTTTTTCACTTCCTTTAGTGAATTTGGATAATGAATCATTAAGAACATTGATCTCTTTTTTAAATGTCTCATTTTTATGCTTTAATATGTCTAATGCATGATTGTCAACAATGATCACATTTTTTGATGCTTTAACATTATGAAATTCACTTTTCATTTTTTTCATTCTCATTTATGCCTGCATCTAACTATTTTTATCTTCCTTAATTTTGGAAGATAATCTCTTCCTTTCCTCACTCATGATTTCTAAATTTTTGACTAGTTCATCATATGTCAAATCACTATCACTACCACATGAATTGGACTTAGATATATGATACCTCATCATCATTCATAATGGTAATTCATATGTGACCTATCTTTCCTTCTAATTGCTTAGTTTTGGATTCAATTGTGTCATCCTATATTAAGTCTTTAAGTGCTTTGTTTTGGTCCTTCTTCTCCTTATTATTTCTTTCTTACTCATTATTATCTTTAAGTAAAGGGCATTATAACTTCATTGAACCAAGTTTTCTACATTTAAAATAAATAATGTTAGTATTCACATTTTTTAATCACCTTTACCTTCCTTAAAATCCTGTGATTTATGGAAACTCTTTCTCTTAAAGAACTTTGTGAATTTTCTGGTGATAAAGGTGAGGTCTTCATCATCACTTCCACTTGAAAATGTCTTTTCTTCATTTGATTCCACTTTTGGGACTCTGAATGTTATGTCCCTTTCTTTGGAAGCATTGTCTCTTCTTGTGTCTCTTAGAGCCTTAGTTGGTATATCAGGAGAAATCCAATAAGTTTATCCAATAGTATTGTTGTTAGATCCTTGACTTCCTATATAGTCGCCACTTTAGCCATCTATGACTTTTGAAGTAACCAAAGTAACTTTCTTACCATTGTAACATTAGTATAGATCTTTTTATGACGTTTAAAAAGAATTAATAATATCAATAAATCTAGTGTACAAGCTAGATATGTTTTATTTATGATTCATTTGAAACAATCCATTATGATGTGTTAGTATGCTCACTTTAATCTGCTCAACTTGGTTTTTTCCCCCGTGTATAATATCTAAATTATATCAAATTTTAGGAGTCGTTTCACACAATACCGTATTAAATTCATTTATTTCCTTAAATTTCATGGAAATTAACCTCCTATTTTAAGGGTCCCATTCTTCCTTTAATTTAGGCACATTTTGTTATTTATAATATTGCAAGTATAAAGGGACCATTTGAAACTATTTCACATAGGTCAACATTTTTATTCATCAAGAAAAATCTCTTCCTATTTTTCCAGTATAGATAGTCATTTCCATCGATAGGGGGCTCTATCAATGTTTTAACCCTCTTGGTTAAAAGATGATGAAGATGCACCTAATTATGTTATTATGATCTTTACTATATGATTTCTTTTAAAATGCTTGCCTAATAGACCAACTCTGATACCACTTTTTAGTCCTTAATAGCACTTAAGAGGGGTTGTTAAATAGTGTTTGTAAAAACTAAAAAAATTTCTAATCAACAAATTCAATTTAATAACAATAGAAATATATAAGTTAAGCAAACAATTGAACAAAAATTTAAAAAGGATAGGGAAGAGAGTATATAAATCAATTTATAGTAGTTTCATAAACAACTTTTACTTATGTCCACTCCTAAGACTCTTATTGAGATTTGATATGTGCTTAATTGATTATATATTTAGTTAGTAACACTTAGTGATTAATGATACGAAAATGCTTAAGATACTTACATTAATTCATATATAATTTAGGCACAATTCAGAAGCCAAGAAGCTAAAGTGAGTCAAAAGAACTATAACTGAGTCATTTTTCAAAGATTCACACTGACTTGTCTTCATGGAGTAAGAAGAAGAAGATTAAAAATAAGAAAAGACAAGAAAATGCCAAGAAAATATGAGATATATAATGAAAACATCAAAGGAGGAATAAAACAAAAGTAGCTCACGGTCAAGCATAAGTTACATGGGCATGAGATTCTTTTCATACTCATGATACACTTCTTATAGCTGTGAGAAGCCTCTCACAGTCGTGAGAAACTATGCATGGGTGTGACAACCCATGTCATACCCGTGACACAATGCCACCTGACTTACTTTTAACCTAGTTTTTTGAATAAAACAAAAGGAGGTGCGACAATTGAATGTGGTGAATGTTTTGGTGTTTTCGGCTAAGAAAAAGGTTAAGCTTTCAGGAAAATGAAGAGGGCAATGGAAGCTCTCAATCATGAGAGACCCATAGAGGGCTAGACATCTCGACCTTAGTTTGGAGGTGACATTGACGCCGACGAACCCGATTAAGCATTCCTTCCTTGTAATTATTGTTTTCTTTCTCTCTTTAGAAATTGATTGTGTTGTCCTATTGATCGAGTGTTTGATGTACGTAAGTTTTAATAAATACCCTCGATAATCTGCAAGCATATGATTCATTCACGTAGTACCTAAGGTATCGATCCCATAAGGAGGGATAATCTAATCCTAAAATCTAAGGCCAGAATAAATCTCAGAAATTCAAAATGTAACGAAACTAAAACAAAAATTCGTTCAATCAATCAAATCAAATCAAGAATCAATCGCAAAAATTTTAATAATTAAGCAATTTGAACACACACCCAAGAATCAACCTAAAATTACCAATTGAGAGAAAGGAAATTTTACCTATCCTTAACGTTAACCTAACTGATTATAAATTACTGGATTATTGGTTTTAGACGAGCCTAGGGTTGATTACTCTCTCTCGAGTTATAACCATTAACCTGAATTATAAAACTTGATTATGGAAGTTGCAATCTCTCAATTAACAACCTATCCAAAACCCTAATTAGTTCTAAAGTTGTCTAATAAACTATCGGAAACCTATACAAGATCTCTTCACATAATTTACCAATTTGATTTAATTCTTATTCTATTAAATCACCTAACTCTCGTTAGCCCAATTTAATTATTTTTCATTCAATTCACCCTCTCAGTTTATTGTCAAATTATGCACGTCTAGAATTAAACCACAACAGAGCCAATAACAGATAAACAATCTAATTACATTAATTTAAAGATAAAACTCCAAAGGTGAGTTTAGAACATCTCAACATTCAAAATCCTATTGTTAAACAGTTATTCCCAATTCTATACAATAATAAAAATGGAAAATAAATAGGAAATACAATCTGAATGGCTGATGGGTGGCAGCGACATCGGGAAACTCCTTATTCGAGAAGTACGTCGAGTCCGCTTCTTCTTCACTTCTCTCTTCCTTCTTCTCTTTCTCAATCTCTCGATGAATTCTCTTTAGAGTTTTTTTAAGGTGGTTGATGTCAAAAGCTTTCTCTACCTCTTTTTCTTGTTCTTTAAATATCCTTTGTGTTCTTAGTAGCCCTAGGGTTTTCTAGTACAAAAGGTCCAACAAATCCGTCAAAACTTGATTTTTTTGAGTGTATGTCTGTTTGCTCAACGAAGTTCACGATCGTGGGCCACATTCGAGCCTTCTGTCATGATCGTGGCATGCAGGCCACGATCGTAGGCCATGTCCACATGCCACGATCATAGGCTAACTCTAGTGCTTCTATCACGATTGTAGCCTATTGTGCCACAATCATAGGTCGTTATTTTAGCCCGAATGTCTCTGAAACTTCTCCGTTCTTTGATGTTGACCCTGAAATACTAACAAACACATCAATGTACCTTAAAAACATAATATTTAAGCTCAAAGACTTGTACTAACCTATAAAAACACTTAAACATAAATAATTAACAAACTAACACAGTTCTAACCTAAACACATACTAAACAATTGAATTAACAATTAATACATATCAAACTAAGCCCTAAAACATGATGCAATTTACAGTTATGAACATTCTCACACTTAAACATTTGCTTGTCCTCAAGAAAACAGAATAACAAACACACAAAATCACAAAGCACACAATGCAATAATGAGACAATGGATTCAACTTCATGAAATAAATTTAACTTAAAACACAATAATTCAAGTTAATTCAAATCATTAACATGCAAAATCCACATCTAGGGTCTCTAGACTAAACGTACATATTAATCAAAATTCAAATGTCAAGTTACTACCCTTTTCAATTATACACACACATTAATAATTCTTTGATCATTCAAACTCTCTAACTACTCCTAAATACATGTTCATGAAAAGTCAAGTTATTTACAAGTTTTGTAGGATTTATTAGAAAACACTTTTTTTAAACTACTTGGTTGAAACGTCATTATAGCCTTTTGACGTGGAGGGACACATTTGTGATGCGTGTCAATTCGATTACTCAGCTACATTACGTTCTCAACTGGCTACTAACTCTATTTATAACCCGAAGGCCAGTGAAATAGTTATTTATTTAAAATTAACCAAAAAAATTTTTATTGCCTACCTTGTTACTTAAGCTACTAGTTTTCATGAAAAAATACTAACAAAGCTACTTTAGTCGAAAGACCTAAAATTATGAATGAATGTGACAATTTAGAGGGTTACAAACTCACACTAAATGCTAATTAACTTGCATATTTTGCCAAAGAATGCAATTCACTATTTTTAAGAGCTAATGACTCTTCACAACCTAATATACTATGTTTAAAATTAAATCAATTTCAATCTATCTAAGCCATTGACACATTCAAACAATAAACAAAATGCAACCTAACAAACTATCTGATAAGTGTGAATTGCATTATTTCTTAGGGCTTAGTTTGATATGTATTTAATTGTTAATTTAGTCGTTTAGTATGTGTTTAGTTTATAATTGTGTTAGTTTGTTAATTATTTATGCTTTAAGCGTTGTATGGTTAGTACAAGTCTTTCAGCTTAATTATTATATTTTTTAGGTAACTTTTATGTGTTTGTTAGTATTTCAGGGTCAACATCGAATAATGGAGAAGTTTCGGAGACATTCGGGCCGAAACAACGTCTCACAATTGTGACACAACAGGCCACAATTGTGACAGAAGCACCAAAGTTGGCCCACAATCGTGGCAAAATCCTGACAGAAGGCTCAGATGTGGCCCACGATCGTGGCCTGCATCGCGTAGATGCGCAGCACTCAAAAAGTCAAGTTTCAAGGGATTTTCAAACCTTTTGGACCCCGGAAAAATCCTAGGGCTACTCAGAGCACAAAAGGTATTTAAAAAATAAGACAAATAGGCAGGAGGAACTTTTGCATCCACCACTTTTAGAGAAACACTAGAGAGAATTATCCAGAGATAGAGAAAAAGAAGAAGGAGGAGAGAAAAGGAGAAGAATTCGACTTGACGTACCTCACGGATCAGCAGTTTCTCGATGTCACTGCCTCCCATCATCCGTTCAATTTCATATTTCTTACTATTTTTATTTTTATTATTGTATAGAATTAGAATAACAGTTAATGATAAGATTTTTAGATGTTGATGATGTTTTAAACTCACCTTCGGGGTTTTATCTTTAATTTAATGAAATCTGATTCCTTATGTGTTATTTGGATTTATTGTGATTTAATTCTAGACGTACATAATTCAATAATAAATTGAGATGATGAATCGAGTGAAAAATAATTAAATTGAGCTAACGAGAGTTAGGTGATTTAATAGAACAATAATTAAATCAAATCGGTAAATTATGTGAAGAAAGATCTTGCATAGGTTTCCGATAATTTATTTGACAACTTCAAATCTAATAAGGGTTTTGGATAGGTTGTTAATTGGGAAATTGCAACTTCCGTAATCTGATTAAGGTTTATAAATTAGGGTTAATGGTTATAACTCAAGAGAGAGTAATCAACCCTAGGATTGTCCAAAACCAATAATCCAATAATTTATAATCGATTAGGTTAGCATTAAAGATAAGTAAAATTCCCTTTTTCTCAATTGGTAATTCCTTATGTTGATTCTTCAGTGTGTATTGCAATTACCAAATTGTTAATATTTTCGTTATTTATTCTTGAATTGATTTGATTAATTAAATTGAATTCTTGTTTTAGTTTCGTTACATTTTAAATTTCTACGATTTGTTTTGGCCTTAGATTTTAGGATTAGATTATCCCTCCTCGTGGCATCAACACCTTGGTACTATGCTAATGACCCGTGCACTTACGGATTATCGAGGTTAATCAATTTAAACTTACACACATTGAAAGAACTCGATCAAGTTTTTGGTTTCATTGCTGGGGAGGCGATTAGTCTAACTCTATAGTTTAAGACGTTCAGTTAGTTTTTCTATTTCTGAAATCGTGCTCTTGCATGAACACAAGAGTCATGAGCAATTCGAGTCGTGTAGCTGAAACCTTAGATTTAAACATCACTTAACTAGAACGATCCATTAGGAATGCTCGGCATGAACAAGAAGAAGAAATCGTAAAAGCAACAATAGCTGAGGAATTTCAGCAAGATTTGGGCCACAGACCGAATGAAGGACGTCAACAACGGCCCCTTATGGACTTTATGAGACCAGGGTTCAATGCGACTAACCAAGAATTAGCTAGGCCACTCGCACAAGCAGCATCGTTTGAAATCAAACCAGCCCTCCTAAACTTGCTTTAACAGACCGTGGACTAACAAATGAGGATCCTGATGCAGATATAGTGAACTTCCTTGAAATCTATGATACCTTTCGGTACCATCAGATGTCAAAAGATGCAGTCAGAATTAGGCTCTTTCCTTTTACCCTGAGAGATAGAGCAAAGGCTTGGTATCATTCCCTCAACCCAGCCAATGTCACAACTTGGAATCAGCTAGTTCGTGCCCCTGACCAAGACCACGAAGATCATCAAGGAGATTACCAACTTCTGGGAATCGATCCATGAAGCATGGGAATTATACAAGGATTTGCAACGGAAATTCCCACACGATAACTTATCTAAGGAATTCTTATTGCAAACATTTTACAACGGAGCAATCCCATATACGAGAGGCACGATTGACACAGCTTCAGGAGGATCACTAATGAGAAAGACAGTAGATGAAGCAAAAGAGCTGATAGAGGAGATGGCAAGTAATAGCTGCCTATGGACGAATGAGCGGAGTAGACAAACCACTACTTTCCGAGAACAAAAAGGAATTGTGGTTGTCGATCAAATGACAAAGATGTAAGCTAAAATTGACAACTTAACTCGACAACTCAATAACATAAAGGCTTCGTCCTTAGTTTTGGTAAAAGTCGAGCAAATTAAGTGTGAACTCTGTGGACAAATAAATCATGATACGGTGGACTGTTTCTTGATGAAGGAAAGCGATCCAAAGCAAGTGAATTATATGGGATCTCAATATGGACGAGGAGGGAGAAACAATCCCTGCTCTAACACTTACAGCCCTGGGTGGAAGAATCACCCTAACTTCCCGATGAACAATGTTGGAGGACAATTCAGACCTTAAGGACAATCGTGCTTCCAATAAGATAAACCGAGCTTAATGGAATTCAAATTGGATAAGATTTTAGATAAAAATTGAAGCAAGTTGTAGCCAAAATTGTTGAACCAAGTTGAAAGGAGATAACTTCTTCCTTAAGCTATCATATAATTGGATCAAAATTTTGGTCTAATAAAATAATTGTTTATATAAGTAAAACTCTATATATTTATTGTTTTTGTTGCCTATAAAAGAGTGTAAACGATGGAGTTGTATGGTATATTGGGATTCAATTAAAATTCTCCTCTTTTTCTCTTCCTATCCCTTATGGTGTGTGTGTGTGAGTGTGGCGTCAATTAAATTTCAATCATTAAGTCTATTTTATGTTTAAAGGTTAAAACCCTAAAACACAATCTATTTAAATCTTTGATCAAATCATAAAATTTTAAGTATTTAATCATATATTTTATTTTTTAAATTATAAGCATTATTTATTTCACGCATAAACTTATTATTCTTTTCAAAACTCAAAATTTTAAAATTTAATTAACTACTTAAATGAAAAATAAAGTACCTACCAATTTTTCTATTTTACAATTCATCTCAAACTCAATTTTTATTAGGATTTGTTGATTTCTTTTATTGAACTTTTTTATATTTCTTTTAATTAGTTAAGTGACACTATTGAATATATATTTCGATATTCAACCTCATTCACGTTTGAAGCATCTAAAATAGTCAACAACAATGATTGTAGATTATTTTGATGAAGGCGTTAAAATGTTTTTTTAAGTGGGAACAATTTTTTGGACACCTAAATACAACATGTCGAATCCTGTGAGCAGTTGATTATCGAACTAGGAGAAAGTTCCACAGGTAAATAATGCATATCATAATGGTCGAAGAAATCTCAATAGTACGCATAATTGAATATGGACACGAGCAAGAGGTGTTCGGTGGGGAAGCAACTTGTGCATATGGCCGAAGGCGAAGATACAATTGATACATTCTCGAAGATGAGTAAGAGTGGTCGAGTTCTCTCAACCAATTGGGAGAGTTGGCATACTGTAGGTGTGTTTTCATAGATATCGTTGTTGCTGTTTAAAATTCGCACGTGGAGTTAGCGATAATTTATACAAATAAGTCAGATTAAGAGTGCGTGGAGGCCTTTGGACTTGATGCGTGATTCTTTGGGAAAGAGAAATGAGATGTTTACATATAATTGACTCCAAATATGATTTAGTAATGACTATGCCATGTGTATATATTTGGATGGCCATAAATAAGATTAACTCAATATGGATAACAAAGACTCATAAAAACATTTTCTCTAATCTATGAAGATCCGGTGATTAGAATAGAACATTGGGAAATTAGGCATAAAAAGTTTTCTAAAAAGTGATCTCTCTTTTTTTTATATAATTTTGAAAATATTTTCAAATTTTATATTTTGTATTCAGCATAATTTAATATGTAGTACTTTCTTATTAATTATTTAACTTAAATATTTTCTTACTTAACCTAGATATTTTCTTGTGATGACTTGTTTGTTTTATTTATTCCCTTATCCTCTTTATTTACTTAATTTATCTTTTATTTTTATTTTTACCTTGATTTGTATTTATTGTATTATTTATGTTATTGCTTATTATATATTTTTACTTATGCGTAGTTATTACTAATAATTTAATATCTATCTTTTATTATTTATTATTTTATTTTATTATTTGTTTTTTACGTGAGTTTATCAAAACTAATCTCTCAATTTGTTACTTTTCAACCTCCACACATCTCTCGTATTAACGAGACTTCTACTACGATGTTGTCGTTATTGTGAAAAAAAAAGGGTGATGGTGATAAAGTTTCATTAAAGACTTTCTCTATGAATCTAATAAAGTTATGCATAAAAGGTATTAATTCCTCACTAATTACTTGAGGTTAATGCATAAATGAGTGGTTAATATTTTTACATTCAATCATCTAATAAGAAATTGTTGAATGAAAAAGTATTTCAATAGAAAATTTCAAATTTGAAGCATCTCAATTTAGTTGTGCTGTGAAAATTCAGTAAAGATTGGTATTTTGTTTATGCTTCTTTCTTGTACATTTAAATTAGACTGTGCAAAACTTATGCGTGAGGTGTGATAAAAAAAAACCCTTAAATACGAGTATCTGAGATTTTTATGAAAAAAGTTGAATTAGTCAACGAAAACTTAACTGTCATCCAAAAACTTTACGAGTCTTCCTTCAAGATTCAATTTCACAATGCCCTGGAAAAATCCCTGTGACACAAGTTATGTACAATTCAGGAAATTAGTAATTAATTTGAATAAATAACCTGGTAAAAAGATTATAAAATCAATAGATACAATAAACATATATAAAACAATTAAAATTTTGTCTTCTTATTGTTCTAGGCATACTGTACTATTTTTCATTTTATAGTTTTAATAAATCATATAATTCTTTAGAGAAATTTATTTAACTTCAAAACATGATTTTAATGATTTCTTTCAGGAAAATTGATGGGAATGAGAGACTTTCCCACCCCATATCAAAGGAAACTCATCCTAGTCCATTTTACATCAAGAAATAGTTGCACCTATATATATGCTTATAAGTCAATACTTGTTACAGTTGCTAATGTGGTTTATGGAAGGACTAATAGCTTAATATGTTGCTTCTTTTTTTAATTATGCAAAAATTATAAGGGGCTTTAGTAAGGATAAGATGTTACTGTTCTCCATCGGCAAGTGATTGGAAGCTGACAGCATAGCTGGTCACGAATATCAAAGCCTTGCGGTCCCGAATACTATATACTTTATGGCTGCGTATATATGATCTCTGCAGGGTTAGATTTAGATTACCTGTTTTCTGTTTTTCTTTGCTTATTTTATTTTGTGACTATCTATTCATCTAATTTTTCTGACTCTCAAAATAGATAGATAGATAGATGCTTACGAAATAAAATAAGTCATCTACTACTCTCCGCAGAGACATAACCGAGAGTAAATCAGTGCAAGTACGCAGATACCAAAAACTGGCCAGATATATACCGTTCATTGACAGTGACCCCCCTCCCTAAAGGCGATCAATGTATTTCTAAACTTCATCCTAATTAATTATTACTAAATCTGCGTAGTATTCTATCAGGATTGTAGCTACCACAAAAGCCCCACTCTACTGTATATATATGCAAAATCAGCTTGTCATTTCCGGTGTCGTTTGAGAATTGTCACTGAAGTAACAGCGACTGTCTAAGCAAAAGTTGAGGGAAAAAGGGCATGCAGACAAGGATAAGAGAAAAATAACAAAAGAAACAGGGCACTGATTACTGATTTTTGGGTGACACTTAGAAATCTTACCCCCATGCACTGATCGCGACTAATCTTCAAAGCCCACACACACTGGCCCCCCTCTTTTGTCTCTCTTTCTCATCCTATCTCCGCCTTTCTTCCTCTTTCACACTCAGCAAACATACCCACAAGCACAATCACACACATTGACATATGTGTATACTGATGAGTGATGGCAATGTGACAACATCCATGCACTACATTTTATTAAAGATGCGTATATGACTTTACAAATGCAGTCCTTTCTGCATCTTAACTTTTAACTTTCCGAATCTTGGTCGATTTTTGGTTAAATAATAAAAATGAAAGAAGAAATATTTCAAAAGGAGGGCGTTGTGGTGTGGGCACAGCCTATATGTAATTACTCGTGTGCTTGTATTTTTATTAGGATTTATCTCTTTTGATATATGTGCTCTACAGTTTTTCTACATTAAGCTCTAAATTTGGAGAGACAAAATTATGGATAGCAGAAATCTTCTATTAAGCATGGACACTGATTTCATGGTTGTTAGATTCTGTCTGGTTGTGTTTATCCTTCATCGCAAACACGAGAAAAGAGTTTATATAGATAGAGGTAGATTGTGCGAATGATAAAACTTAAAAGAGGGAGACAGCAGAAACCAAGCAAGAAAAGGCCGAAGAAGAGCTAGGGGACCAGAGCAGTTAGCGGTGCGTATGCTGCAAAAGTACTTCCAAATCATTCAGGCCTATAAATGTGCTCTCTTAGCTGGCTGCCTACGGATTTTAGTTTCGGGTCCATGACAGAGTAAAGTTAAAAGGGTTGTGAAAAGCAGAAGAAACAAGATATCACAGTATCACAGATAAAGAATCACGTATATATATTAGATCCATCTCCAGATACGATACGATATCATCAATGTACGATCACTACTAGAAGAGAAGTTTACGCTACCACCTGCCTTTCTGTGTACAGTTTTCCATATGAAAAGCCTAAATTTGCGATCGATCAAGCAGAAATAGTGATATTTTAATGTACCCAATCGGAATTTGAAGTGCCATAAAGTAAAGTGTTTTTGCGGACCGGTGATACGTTAATTTATGCCCTCCAACCAATCGTTTTAATTGTAGTTTAGTGACAATTATTAATAAGGATATTCTTTATCTTTATGTATTAATTATATTTTATGTTTTAATACTAAAGATATAATGCTTGGAATAATTACTGTGTAATTTAAATTATGATGAGATTATAATTATGAGATTTAATTTACACTTATGTATTATTCCTAAATGTTTCTAATTACAGTTTCATTAAGACGGAATGTTGATGAAATGGTTAGACTAGCACATATTTGTTGATTTCTTACGAAGAAAGTAATTGATCTTATAAATTAAAGTGTGGAGATATTTAAACAAATATGTAGGTGCTTAGTAGAGAATAAGTTCACTGAACTGACCCGATTATAAGATTCTCAAATGGAACATTACTTATGTGTTTCTGGATTATCTCATAATGATGGTTGTATAATTGATCCTCAGACTTGAGATTACTAAAGCATCTAATGTGGAAATTACTGTATTTTGATGCTAATTATGAACTGTCCTAGATAATTCAGTAGGTAGTAATTGGATACAGTATGAGCTATATGTAGATAGTTGAGTACGTTAGTATAGGATTCGTCACTCTAAGGTAATTAGAGAAAATATTCTACTGTTCTTAATTAGTAATGATTTATTGAATTCTCTTATGGAATTCTCTGACCAGAGTGAATTGACATTTGAAAAAGATGTTTTCAAATTTCAATTATAAATCAATTATTAATTAGCAAGAACAAACATGATTGAATGATAAGAGTAGACACTGTATCCATACGCTGTCCAATTAAAATATTGAATGACGAAATGATTAAATTATACTTCATAGTCATGTATGGACAAGTTAAGTCAATCACTTTGACATTCATGATATTTGGGTAATCATGACATGTTGCTAGATATCAATCATGATTTATTATTATGAATTGTTTAATTAGAGAATTAAAGATAAATTAAAAGTAGTTTCAATTTATCTAATTCTAATTGTAAATTAGAATTATAATTTATAATCATTACCAATTTATTAGGAACCTAATGGGTCACACATCAAAGAGCAATTTGTGAAAGAAAAATCAATTTAATTAAGTTGGACTTAATTATAAAATTTGAGCAACTTTGTGGGTTAAATATAAGATATTTGATTTTATTAAGATTAAATTAATTATAATTAGAATTTGATTTTAATTATAATTAAATAGATTTAATTTTAATAAAAGACCTACGATTTTTCTATAAAAACAAGAAAAGCTTCTAGAAGCTAGCACTTTTTGTCTTTTCCTCTAAAAGAAGCAAATTGAGAATTGCTCTGTGGATACCATCAGAGGCTGGATGCTTGGACAGCTCGTGATTAATCGATTTGAAAAGTTTTTCAAAGATTTCCATCATGAAAGCGAACAAGGTACGATTCCTAAATCGTTTTTGTTTTTATTCAAGTTTTACAATTATTAGGATCCGCTCGAAATTCGTAAAAATTTTTATTTTCCGCTGCGTCTGTGATTCGATCACGGTTGATTTCCAACAGTGGTATCAGAGACTCCTTTAATTGTTTTACTTGAATTCGTTGCTTGATTGTTATTGATTTTGATTAAAAAAATAAGTCTTATCTTTCAGGTTTTGTTTTTCCCGAAGCTAGTTTGACAACTGCTATGAAAATTGTTTCTTGTTTATGTATTGATCTTGAAAGTGTTTCTAGTGTTTTCTTGATCTCGCATTGTCTATTGTTTGTATATGTTCATTATGGAAATTGTTTCCTATGCATTTATTGTTTTGCAAAGACGTGGATTAGTAAGTAGAAATGTGGGTGTCAGTTTGAGAAATCATGGAAGAGTGTTTGCAGAAAATGGGAGAGAGGAGTGAAGGTCGGCTATATGGAGAAGATGATGGGTACGTGAGATTCACGCGCCCATCATCTGTGCACATTGTCAGCGTGACAACGTGACTGGTGCGTACATTGCACGTGCCAGTCAACACTTAGTTGACTGAGTCTGGCGCGTGCACTGTTGTTTATTTTTTTATTTTTCAAAAAAATGTTTTATAAAAACCTTTTTAATTTTATTAATTTAATAGAGATTATATTATACTCCTAATAAAATTATAAAGTGCTGCACCAAATTTTGAAAATTGTTTTCATAAGGAAATTTATTAAGAAAAGTTTTGGGATTTAATTTAATTTTTCAAAGAGTTGAATTCTTAAATTAAATTTGTTATCAAATTAACAATTTGAATCAAACAAAAGTTTTACATAATTTCTTTCATAATTAGATTATGTTTGAAATTTTAAATATAATGAGATTATATTATTCTAGATGAGACCAGAAATTTTGAAAAATTTAAATCCCTCAATAAATTATTAAGTACACGTTAGGAACGTGATAGTTGCCTTCCATTATTTGAGAATAAAACCAG
>JANIIA010000005.1:18282859-18304210 GCA_027478495.1 Erythroxylum alaternifolium
TTCCAGCCGTCCAAATCCAATCTTCACCGTTCAAAACAAAGAACAATGAGTAAGGAACATGCTCACCAAAATTCAGCTCGATCAGATAAAGAATGACAGACCAAAATCAGAATATGGTGAAGCTCGTCAGTTCTAGAAACACTTTGAGACCAGTCCAGTTTTGGATCCAAAAACTCAACCTCCAAACCTTGAAACCAAATCTCCACCGTTCAGAATAGAGAAAAATATGTCTAGAAATTGTAAACCAAAAATGAGACCGATCCAACGGTGAACGACTTCTCATTTGCCGGAAATGTAAAACGGATCGGATGAAAATTCTCTCCTTTTGTGAAGGATGAAGAAGAAGCTTCTCTCCTCTCTCTCTTCTCTCTCTCTATTTTGCTTCTCTCTCTCTTTTTGCAGCTGCTAAAATTTTGTTTTTGGTTTTCATAACAAATACAAAACTTAACCCTAATGGGTTAAAAAGAAAATGGGTTTTTATGCATTTATGGATTTTACCACATAGGAGGGAACTCAAATCTAACAAAATTGGAAGGAAAACGAATACTGAGGTCGTTTGAATTTACCTACAAAATGATACATTCTGCTGGTAAATTCCTGATAGAACAGAGTATCGGTAGGAAATTTCCCTACGAAATGATAATTACCTACAGAAAATTTTTTTTCTGTCAGCAAAATTCGGACGTAATTTTTACTGAGAACTATTGTTACATATTTTTCCAACGACTTTTACTATTCCGTCAGCAAAGTTTGGTAAAAAAATTTCCTCATCTTTTAACGATGAAAACACCAATTTTCCCAATAAGTTTACCTACAGAAATCAATTTCTGTCGCTGATTTAATTACTACATAATTTTTTATAGGAAATTTTCCGTCAATAATCTTCAATTTTCATATAGTGATTAAAGTGATATTAGTTTTTAGAAATCAAAATACGAATAAGTTTGATAATTATTTCATTGCGGTCGGGATTAGATCCTGTCATGTTTTTCCAACAAACTTAACTCTAATATAGTCAATGTAGCATGATGGTATTAGTCTAATTATCGAGCCTATGTATTATACACCAAACTAGACTTTTTAGTCTTTAGAAATTAGAAGTATATACTATTGTCTAAACTAAGCATTCTTCGAGCCAAATTTGAAAGCTGTAGTTTCAACTTGTGAAAATTTAAGTTCGTGAGTATTAAGGTCATCCCAAAGACTTGAGATCGGAACATTATATTTTTTGCCATCCTTTTGTTGTCATAAGTCACATCCATAAACAGGTAGAAGAATAAAAGTTCATTTGATACTTTGTTTATGGAATTCACATTTCCCCGTCATATATATCCAAAAGATGCATTGTTTTATATTTTAATTAATGACAACCCTCAAAGATGTATAAACCGTTGTTATATATCCTAATGCATTTTCATTAGTTACAAAATTAGAATATCGGCATGCATAAACAAAGGATCACGATGCAGTCCTGTGAATCATACTGCAATAGCAAGGCTATGAGAACTGTTGTTTCTTTTTGTTTTTAATTTATTTCCTCTTTTTTAAAGTTTTAAAAAATCAAATCATTAAGGTTCTTTTATATTAACATTGTTCATAGTTTGACGATCTTCCTCACAAGTCCACTACTTTGTTATTTCATGATTAGAAAAGATACATACTCACGTTTACTCCTGCATGTCATATTCAATTATATTACTTAATTAGACTTCTAATGAACATATCTAAAGATATTAATTTTTTATTTTATTATCCAAATCCAGACAAGAAATCTGGAGTTGTCCTAGTACGTATCTGGCATAACAAAGAATCTAAAATCAAAGACAAGCAACTGATCAACACATAATGAATAGTTGTTTCTCTAACATGAGTTGTAACTATCCAAAAAGGTAGCTAGCTAGCTTCTTCAAGTTAATACATAATATTATTCTTATATGCAACCCTCTCTCTTTAACTTTTCTAAGTGGCCTGTGTCTTCGTCTTGAATTATTGTAAAACCCACAAGAGTTTTTCACTAGGATATAATAATAGCAAATTCAAACAGTGAAAATGTCCGCCTGAAATAATCTTTCTAGACAACTGATAATACCAATAGTAGCTCAAATATAAAATGGACCTCATTGGCTTCATTATATATATATATATATATGTTTTATTTGCTATAGTCGGAAGTACGATAATAATAATTAACTACTTCAAGTCAACACTTGCTGATTACACTAATCATAGTTCAAAGTGTAGTAGGATCGGCTTTCGATTATTTATGATATGTCCAATTAGGTAAGGACATAAATATTCATATGAGGGAAAAAAAAGTCGTTGTTTGCAAAGGCATATGGAGATCCAAAAAAAGGAAAAAAAAAAAAAAAGTCGAACGTTGTTTCTTATCGGTAGGCGAAATAAGCTATGGTACGTTGCTCTAGAGACCCTTGCCATGTCAAACTCCTTTCACTTCCGAGGTTTCCTGAAAGAGATTAACAACAACAAACAAATGTTTAAGTTGTATGTAACTAGTTTTGGCAACCTTAAATTGCATTGTTACGCGCAGACGGCTAAACGCCATCTCTCCATCGGAACAGCCACTAATGTACACCCAGTTTCTTTAGATATGCGCGTTTTTCTATCACAAGACAAGAAGAAAATAACAAGACTGAGCATTAAATAGTAAGAAGGAAATGGTGCTAACACCTTAAGAGGGGGAATGCGTATAACGGACGGATTAATTGTGATTAAAGACAATTTGTTAGATTTATGATTCTCTAAACAAAAATCAAATGAAGCTCAAACAAGTATTTTAATGAAATTTTTGTTATTTCAAATTTTCTAATACAAGTAAAAGAAATGTAAAATTGGATATGATTGAAATATAGGTAATTTAAGTCAGAAGAACCAATACTTTTAGCCCAATAGGTACATGTAAAAGAGGCTATGACATGGTATATAATTGAGCAACAATGCTAACTTTTCAATCTCACTGTTTAAGGAAGGAAATAGTTTCTTCATTTCGTCATTACAGTATTTTGTAGCATATTCATATATTAAATAAAAAAACTTAAGAAACTATATAATATCTTGAAATGTTTGGGTATCGATAAAACAGTAACCAGATTAAAAGTATATAATCTTTTTGTTCAAAGAGATGTGCGAACATTTATTAGGAGTAAGAGTAGCAACTAATTTTAAGAATTCAAATCATGGGATGAAAGTGTTTACCTCTACATTAACCCCTTTATTTAAAAATAATAAACTCTTAGTTATCCAATATATTTCATTAGCATTCACGGGTGCTTGGATGCGTAGCAATTGAGCATGCTGTTTCATAAGCACACAAGTATAGGTAAAAGGTTAACCGTGGAAAAAATGTTATATAACTTTTACTGTTAAAACTCCAACTCCAACTCCAACTCCAACTCCAACGAGTTTGTGTTTTCCGTCACGTTGTAATGCAAAGATTATATCTTACAAACATTTTAATGTGATTAGGCTTCAGGTGTATAACCTCATAATTTAATATCTCACGTTTACATTATAATTTCGTATGTAGAGAGAAGGATTACAAGATATTTGAACAAGCAATAGTGGGGCGTCGAAGCTAAAGTAAGAGGCATTGTCCTGACATGTGAAGATAGCTAGTTGCAAGGAAAAATGTTAAGACGTTGATTGTACTACATTCCAACTACTTGATACAAAAACCTTGGTGATACTACCGGTGTTGGTGTTCGTTTTGTCTAGTCTCTCTCTCCTCAGCCCATCCCCCTATTTAACTCTTTCCTTCAATTTGATCCACATCACCTCTATCACACAGCTATATGAAATGTTCTTTTACTAATACTATGGCTGCTGAACTTGGCCTTCTCTCCTTGAACCAACTCCAAAAACTAGCTCAATCCCAACAAAATCAGCACCAACATCATCAACCAAGCCCTGGTATGCACTCTGGTGTCTGGATGTGGAACCCTACACAAACTCAAGAAGATGACGAGTCATGGGAAGTTAGGGCTTTTGCAGAGGACACAGGTAATGTTATGGGCACCACTTGGCCACCAAGGTCTTATACTTGCACCTTCTGTAGAAGGGAATTCCGGTCAGCTCAAGCCCTAGGTGGTCACATGAATGTTCACCGCCGTGACCGAGCAAGGCTTCACCATCCTCAGGTTCCGAGTTCAGTCAACACCAACTCGTCATCAACATCCACCTCTGCATCTCCTTTCACTATCCCAACCCAAGAATTTTCCACAAGTGCCGGTCTCTCCTTACACTGTCAATTTCCTTACAACCAAGGTCGGGTTATACCCTCCGCAAACATGAATGCATGTGCTCTTGACTCTCCTTCAACTCTTCTCTCTATGTCACAATATCCACGCTCCATCATGGTTGGACAATCTCTTGATTTTTCGGTAGAGCCCCAGATGGCGACGAGTTCTTGCCATTTATATTATAATAAGGCTGAAACCTCAACGCCCGTCGATTACACCAGTGACATCACCGGCATTAACAACTGCAAGGAATTAAGAAATCATGAAGAGCTTGATCTAGAGCTCAGGCTAGGACATAGTCGACCAACAACATCGTCATCATCGTAGGGGATAAGAAAGCTTAGTGTGAGAGCATGATTTGTTTGGCAGTGCTGGTGTCTGAACGGAAAGGGGGTGTCGTTACTTTGTAAGAATGAGCCTATTTTTGTCATACACTACCCCTGTGAGAATTTCTTTTATTTTTCTCTTTTAAATCAATCACAGATAATTTCCAGTACCATTTGTGAAAGTCTTTCCTTGAGTTAAGCTGCCATGGTAAAGTAAAAAAGTACACAAAATAAAAATGGAGGACAGTAGCAAAGAAAAAGGATATTACCATTTTTAAGTTGTGAAAAGGACGCTCTTTTATAATTTGATGAAGAATAAATGAAACAAAGATTATCATTATGACAAAGTTTTGTGTGATCATCAACAGGAAATAAAGTTGTCATTGCTCTGTCATTTTCTGTTACAAAGTTCTGTATAAAGTCTGTCTCTGGGCATATATTTCCGTGGGGATTATTTCTTTTCAACTCTGTCTTGGGCATCAAGAACTCTTCTTTGCACAAAACTTAAATGTCATTTAAGTTTTTTTTTTCGATTTCTTAAAATCACTTTTAAATTTGATAATAAAGAAAGAAACAACGTATGTACATGATACAATTATGTATTGACGAGGAAATTAGCTAATTCCATGAAGATTTCACGTCATTTAATGAATTGGTGTTCTTCAGACAAATGTATCTATCTTGCTGGTACACCAAGATAACTCCCAGCAGTACCGTAATTGTTTCTATTTCCAAAAGGATCGACTATGTAAATTTTCATATTTTCTCTTTTTGTATAGGGCGATAACTGCTTATAAGGATTTGTATGGCAACACTATCAAACTCTTCCATTGAGGTCCTTTTTATTTTCTCGTTTACTTAAAAACATCGAATGGAGTGTCTGGAGTATTTACGAAAACAATGGTTCCTTAACCATCTTATATATATATATATGGATATTGTGGCTATGAAATAGCCTTCACCTCCACAGTTTTCTTCAGTGAATATGAATAAACATATCAACACAAAGCCGAAATGTTCGACTATTATCGCGTTCAGTTTTGTGCAAGTTAACTTGAATATCATACAATAATGGGAAAATATATTTTCTTTCATTGAAAATTTACGATTCAACGGTAGATCGAGCTGGTTTTATAAAAAACTTTCACCTTCGTTAGGATTCAAGTCTTAGAGCTGATGATGGTATATGCTCGCCTTCATAGATTAGCAAATAACAATATGAACCATATTGAAAAAAATTCAACCAGAATATTTATATATACTAAAAAAAAAAGAATGAAGGAGCTTCTCTCTTAAATATATTATGGTTAATTGTCCGCCGTTGAATATACTATTCAAACATTTCCAGCGAGTTGACTCTGATGGCATCACTTTTGTGCTTTGGTAGTAATGACATGGTCAGCCTTTTTCAATTCTTGATCAATTGGCATCACTGTATAAGAGAAGCAACGTAGCTAGCGACAAAAATGAGGATTTCTTTGTGAATTACTTGACAGTGTCTTGTAACTTCATTGCGCAAAGATGGAAAGACAAAAAAAATTAATTCTAAAAATTAATATAGGAAATTAAGATTCTATAAGTGTTAGATAAGTACACCCATTGTAATATATGTTGTAATTTTAGGGTAATATAGGTTTTTATAATTGTTAAATAGATATGAAGTTAGTAAACGTTAATAACAAAAGACCATAAGAATTAAGTAAATTCTGACTAGAATTACAAAAAAAATATTAAATGAGTTTTTGATATAAATTTTTTAAGAGTGCATAAAATTACTAAAAATTATATTTCAAATTTATTTCATAAACTTTTCCAAACAATCGCTGAGATTTGATTAACTTTATCATAATAAATTTGGGAATTTAGTCAATAGGTGAAAAATGATTTAAAAAATTATAACTTTGTAGTCAATTTTTCAATTAGTAAAGATCATAAGAGAATCACAACATATGAAAGAAAGAATAAAAATCTATTAAGGTATTAAAGAATTAAAATCTAAAAAATATATACTTATTTTTTTGAACTTTTATATCAAATATATTTAAGTTCTTAGATCTTTTTTTTATTACTCAAACTTTTAAAAAAGTATCATATAAATCAACTGATTTATAGACGGAAATTTTAATCATGTTTAAGAACATAAGTATATTTGACATAAAAGTTTGGTGATTTAAACAAAGTTTTCTTTAATATAAAATTTACATTTTATGGATACTATACATTACATATTAAATTAGAGATCAAGTGACTAGATTAAATATTTTTATTTTATACATCTGATTTGGAATGACTGTATGTTTTAAAAGGAATTAAATATCAATCCTTTAATTAGTTTAAAACTTGCACGCCCGAATAATGAGTAGATTGCGCCTTATGTAGTGTGGAATGGAGGCATTCTTTTCCTGAGGCTTTTGTGCATAATTTACCTCATGCTCATAGTGATCATTGCCCAGTTTTAGTTTCGTTTGAGAAAAGGTTTGCTGCTAATCGTTCTGTCAGGCCTTTTCCTTTTAAAGCTGCATAGCAAACCCATTCTTCTTTTTCTCAGGTCCTCCTTGCAAGTTGGAATAATTATATTAGGTTGCACTATAATCTTCACCATGTCCAGCTTACTCTTCAGCATTGGAATTTACAAACATTTGGGAATATTTTTAAAAGGAAACGTGTTCTGTTAGCTCGCCTCGGTGGCACTCAGAGAGCGTTAGAATGTACTCCCAATCCGTTTCATTTTGCCTTCGAAAAAAAGTTTAGTGCTGAGTATAATGAGGTTCTTAATCAAGAGAAATTGTTGTGGTTTTAAAAATCGAGAGAGAATTGGGTTCAACGTGGTGATCGTAACACACGTTTCTTCCATACCACTACTTTAGTCCGAAGGAATAGGAATCAGATTCATATGATTAAAGATGGGACTGGTAGTTGGAATTGGGACGAAGTACGAGTTCGAGAGACTGTTCTTCATCATTTTTATTAATTATATTTGGCTGAACCTTTGCAGTTAGATTTTCAATAGGTTTGTCTAAGGTGCTCACAGCCAATTGACGAGCGTTTCCTTTTAGATATTATTCGTACTCCACAAGCTGATGAGGTCTATATAGCTTTGAAACAGATGGCCCCTTCAAATCTCCTGGTCCGGATGGTTTTCAGGTGGGCTTTTATCAGGCTAATTGGGCCATTGTGGGAAATTCTTTGGTTTCTTTTGTCCAAGATGCCTTTATAAGAGGGAGTTTTGATGAAACTCTAAGTCGTGTGTTAGTTTTCCTTATCCCTAAAATTGATCATTCAGAAACGACTGTTTAGTTTCATCCAATTTCTCTTTATAATGTTTTGGTAAAGCTCATGTCCAAGATCATTGTGAATCGCCTTCGACCTTGGCTCCAACAGTTTATAGCGCTTACTCAGAGTAGTTTTATTTTGTCCAAAGGTACTTCAGATAATATTATTCTTGTTTAATAGACTATTCACTCTTTCTCTCAAAAGAAAGAGAAAAGTAGTGGCTTGATGATGAAGATTCATTTGGAAAAGGTTTATGATCGTATTGATTGGGAGTTTTTAAGATGGGTTCTTCAAGATACAGGATTTCCTTTTACCATTGTGTCTCTTATCATGTTCTGTATCACTTCTACAACGATGAATTTTCTTTAGAATGGGAAAGTCACTAATTACTTTAAACCGTCTAGTGGCCTCCGTCAAGGTGACCACTTATCTCCTTATCTTTTTGTTTTATGTCTGAATAAACTTTCTTACTTGATTGAACAGGAGGTAACAGTTGGTAACTGGAAGCCTATTAAACTGTCAAGGGGTGGGCCTGCTATTTCTCATGTGATGTTTGCAGATGATTTAATTTTGATGGGAGAAGCTTCAATTAAACAAAGCAAAACCATGATCGGCTGTTTAGATAAATTTTGTGCCTTTTCAGGTGAAAAGGTTAATGTTGCTAGGTCTATATTTTATGTTTCCCTGAACACTGCCAAGACAGTAGTAGATAGTATTCAACGATGTACAAGCATTACTCCATGTGTTGATCTTGGATTATATCTTGGTGTTCCTCTTCACACGCAGCGTGTTTCTCAACAGACCTATGACCATATCCTAACAAAGATCAAGAAGAAATTGACTGCTTGGAAGGCTGATTAACTCTCAGTTGCTGGTCGAGCCACTCTTATGCAATCTGTCACTAATACCATGGCTACGTATACTATACAATCCATGAGACTTCCCATCGCTGTATCCAAAGAAATTGACCCTCTCAATAGGAACTTTCTTTAGGGTTCAACGGCTAATAAACAGAAAGTGCCACTTCTTCAGTGGGATATGGTGTGTCGTCCACATAAGGAAGGTGGCTTGGGTTTTCAGAAAACAGCAAATATGAATTTGGCTTTGTTGGCTAAACTTGGTTGGACACTTGAGACCAATGATAATAGTTTATGGGCTCATATTTTAAAGGCTAAATATTTTCAAAGCTCTACCTTTTGCAATCAAAAATTAAACCTGTTGCTTCTTATACTTGGAGGAGCATTAAGAATATTGTCAATCAGGGTTGTTCAAGCTTGGTTGGGTGTGGTGATCAAACATCCTTTGGTTTGATAAATGACTTGATAACTCCGAGTTGACCTCATTAATTGATCCAAATTCCCTGCCCCCTTTGTAAGATGCGAAAGTCTCTGATTTCTTAGACAACGAAGCCGATTTTTGAGATATTATGCACTCCTTCCCCAAGGAAACCTGAAATCTTCTTTCTCTTTCATGCCTATTCGTATAGAAAAGGACATAATTATTTATTCTGCTTCTCCCTCTGGTATGTTCTCGGTGAGTTCAGCTTATAATTTTTTGCTTGGGACATCACCAGTGAATTTCAACTGGAATTTAGTGTGGAAGAAGAACTTGCCTCCTCGCATCAAGTTTTTCTTGTGGTTGGTAGTTCATAACCGATTGTTAACACGTGGAGCTTGTGTTCGACGCCATATCATTACTACAGCCAATTGTCCCAGATGTGACGACCCTTATGAATCAATTTTACATTTACTTCGAGATTTTCAAGATCCGTAAGTCATCTGGTGCTCTTGGCTCCACGGTCGTCAGTTAGATGTTTTCAATTCTTTATCTCTTGTTGATTGGATTCGTGTTAATTTTTGTAACTCTTCTTTTATTGTTGCTAATAATATCCCCTGGGCTGACCTTTTTTGTTATACCTGTTGTTATATATGGTGTTGGCGTAATTGTGTTGTTTTTGATCCAGACTTTGTCTGGCCCCCTATGCTATTAATATCATTTGTGTAAGTGTGCAGAATTTTCACAGATATAGCACGATGCAAAAGACCTTAGTGATGAAGCAGGATATGCTCATTGCTTGGAGTCCACCACTCATTGCTTACATCAAAATTAATGTGGATGCATCAGAACTCACAAATCTAGGAGAGACAACGATTGGAGGCCTTGCAAGGAGCGCTGAAGGAAGATGATTATTTGCGTTTGTAAGGAGACTCATTTGGGAGAACATTATAAGAGCTGAATTGTTTGGAATTTATTATCGACTGATTTTGGCTTGGGATTGAGGCTTTCGAAATGTGTTTATTAAATCAGACTCTCTTTTATCCGTTAACAAAGTGAATGATGACCTTTAGCCTACAGATCAATTCTATCACATTATTTGTGCTTGTAAAGAACTGCTTAGCTGACCTTGGCAGTGTCGTGTTGTACATACTTATCGCGAAGCAAATATGTACGCTGACTACTTGGCTTCTAGGGCTTACAGAGGCAGTTTTGATGTTACTCACCTTGATAATCCCCCCAAACAACTCCACCATTTTCTTCAAGAGGATCTCATGGGTGTTGCTCGACCTAGGGCTATCCCTGTTTGCACCTAGCATTTTTTGATTGCTCCCTTATACCCAAAAAAATGAGTAGGATCTGCTCTCCTATGAGCGAATATTAACTTGGTTTTAGTATACATCATTAGTCTAATCTTTTCTTCTTCACTTGCAATTATATATAATCTATATTTCCAAAATTTAGGAAGTCATACTTAATTATGGGAGATATTCCTATATATATGTCTATAATGTTGATATTGGTTCATTGAATCATTGATAAATGAGAACATGTTTAAGTCAATCGAGAAGTTCAAAGAAACTTAAGCTTATTAGAGACAATGTAGTTGCGATACTCAGGACAAAAATGATGGAACGACAAGCGAAAGAAGGAAAATTTTAATTTCCAGTCCAAACTTAGTACCTTCAGTGCACGAATTATAAGATTCGTATGTAGTCTGTTGTTATTTCCTTGATCGTATAAACTAATGTAGCACCTTCTCCACAATTTCAAATCTTTTTACTCTTTTAAAGTGATTTGTTAGAACTAATTATGGTTATAGGGATATGCTAAATCATGTCCTATTCTATTAAGATGATAACAAAATTATATCATGTTCCTTCTGGCTATCAATTCAGTTCTTTATTTTTCATATACAATTTGACCTTTTTTTTTAAATTGAATGGTATATTACTTTAGATAAAACTATTACACCATTACAAAAAATAATGAGTTCAAGGCTAGATGAGCCTACTGTTAGATATAAAGTATCTAAAGGATTCAAGAAGTGAAGATTATAAAACTAGATCATAATTGAGATCATTGAATCACAATTGCCATTTGTTCTTCATGTCCAAGGAGAGGGAATGATGTGATTGTTTAGCAAATATACTAGCTCTTATATGATTAATTATTTTGTCTGTCAGCTAATATTTTTCTTCCTTCTTATCAGCAAACACTACAACAAGGTAGACATTTAGCTATATTTTTTTAGCTAAGTATTAAAAATCATCACTAAAAGTCCACTATTTACGACGATTTTAAAAATCGTTGCCAAAAGTCGACTATTAGTGACGATTTTTAAAATCGTCACCAAATGTAGCATATTTGGTGACGATTTTTGAAAATCTTCCCCAAAAGTTAACTATTGCCGATGATTTTCAAAATCGCCACTAAATGTGTGGATCATTTGGTGACATTTTTTTTAAAATTGTCCCCAAAAGTCCACTATTAGCAATGATTTTCAAAATCGTCACTAAATGTATGGACCATTTGGTGATGATTTTTTAAAATTGTCCCCAAAAGTTCACTATTTGCGATGATTTTCAAAATCGTCACTAAATGTGTGGACCATTTGGTGATTTTTTTAAAAATTATCACAAAATGGTCAATAAGAGTGGTGACGTTTTCAAAACATTGTCGCTAATAATAGACTTTTGGTGACAATTTTCAAAAATCGTCACCAAATGGTTCACACATTTGGCGACGATTTTGAAAATCATCACTAAAAGTTAAACTTTTCGTAACAATTTTTGAAATCGTTACCAAATGTTCATTTTTGGCAACAATTTTTAAAAAATAGTAGCTAAAAGTGTAACTTTTAGGACAATTTTCGAAATCGTCACTAAAGGGTTAACTGTTAAAGATCAACATTTGGTGACAATTTTGAAAATCATTTCTAAAAGTTTTAACTTTTGGTGACTATTTGGAAATTCATCGCCAAAAGATTAGCAACAAAATTTAAGAGTGAAACGAAAAAAAGGGTGCAAAAAATCAACTCACTCGTGATTTATGTCGCAAATATATATATAAAAAAGAGTTCTCTCTCACAGTCCTACCCTCGTGAGCACCACAAGCTTCCAAATAGAAGAAGGAGAGAGAGAGGTAGTGATTTCTTATTTGTTTGTTAGTTGAAAAAATGTCGAAGAAGAAAGCTTCATCCACTATGTCTTTGAAGGACTTTCATGGTGGTTCTGTCCCTTTGGATCTTCCCTTACCTTTTACTCCTGGAATGTAACTCTCTTTCACTCTCTTACTTCTCTATTTTTTCTTTTCTCTTTGTTTCTTTGATTAGATCGAATTATTCCCTTTTCTTTTTCCACTGTGATGTCTGTGAGTGCTTTCTTAAAATTTTTGATACTATCATTTGTCTCCCTTCCATTTCTTTTGACTTCTCTATTTAATCATTTAATATTTTATCCAACATTTGTTTTTGGATGAGTTAAGATACACATCTTTATCTGGAGTTTGATTTAGGTTTTAGATCTTTAAATCTATAGTCTATGGTTTTCGTTTGAATCATTCTCCGTTAGCTGTCCATTCATTCCTCTATGAGTTTTCTTCTCTATGTTTGGTATTAGGAATTTTTGAACTTTGTCACTTATACATAAGTGAAGATTATGAAATAAAGATTTTATATTTTAGGGGCTCAACCACAAGCTTTTATCATTAAGGCAGATGTTTCACAACTTGGAACACTTATTGACAATACCATGTTTTATGATTTTTCTTGGTTTAGTATGCATCCTAATTTGAATTGTTGAATTTCATTTTGTTCTTTGTACTTAATGAACCCAATTGTGTTCTTATTGTAATCTTCTCCAATTGCAGGTCTCAATTCAACCACCATCGTCAGTCAATACCATTTCCACTCTCCTACTCAATTTATTTTCATATCTCTGTGTTTTCCTTTTCCTTGTGCTTCTTAATTGATTGTTTGACTTCCTCAAGATGAGAGACTCCAGGTCAGAAAGTTGTCGCCACCACATACCTTTGGAACTTCACTCACCGGAATATCATCCACTCTCAAGTTAGTAAGGAGTTTAAGGATACACTCTTGACAACTTTTTTGCAAGCTGATTCTGTGCTTCTTAAACTCTTAGTTCAAATGGTACTCTTATCTTTTACATATATAACTCAAATTTTCATGTCCTTCCTCATTTTGATACCGATTTTTGTTTCTTTTTTTGTTGATATTTATTGACAAATATGTGTTGTTTTTCGACAGTTTCAAATTATTGTTGTAACTGAATTTGTTGAGAAGAATTCTTGGTTGGAACTTGTTTTCGACGTTCAGTGTGCTATTCACATTAGTACTCTAAATTTCCAGGCTTCAATTTTAAGATTAAAAGCTGTCAATGCTCTCACCGCCCTTCAAATGATCATAAGACCTTTCCAAATTTGTTTTGTCCCAATTTCATGCAAAGAAGCTGCCAACAAATGGTCATTCTTATTCAAAATTCTTTATACAGAACTTTAAAGGTTAATCTGCTGATATTTACTACTTTACTAACGACTAGTTAGGTGTTTTTTAGTATGCCAGTACTTTTTAAATCCTAAAGTGAAGGAGCCTGGGCCACCACAGCTAGAGCTAATAGCAAAGAATATTCTTGTACCTATGTTAGTTGTATGCCATCAACTTGTTGACAAGGTTATTATTCTCCCTCTTCTTTTTATTTGTATTATATCCCTGTTCTAGCTAAGAAGTTGTATTATGCTTTTTTAGTGATTGATTGTATGGTGCATGGGACAGGTTTTATCCACCCACAGTAGAATGGAATTGGAAATAGAGAGTATCCTTCTTATTATATTCAAACATGTCTATTTTGCTATAAGTAAGTCTTTTTATTACAGTATTGAGAAGTCAAAGAGATCCACAACCATCTGTATCTATTTTTATATGAAGAACTTCAATGCTAAACCACAGACATTATATTAACTCTTGTAATGAATATAGTGTTAATAATGCATATACAGTATAGTAACTCTTTCTATTACAAAGTAGTGCTTGGTTTAAATATCCATCAAAGTAAATTTATAGTGACTGTTTGCTTTATGAGTTTTTCACTACAGTGTGATCAGATACTTTTTCCTTAATATTGATAATGCAAATCGTGTCTTGCATCCTAAGTATGCATGCTTGTAGATCAGAAGCAATTAATAACTTCGGTCTTTGTATCCAGTGTAAGAAGAATTTTGAGTATGTTCTTATATCAATGAGATTCTTAGACCAATTTTATTCTTATATCAATGGGATTCTTCTACCAATTTTTCCGATCGTCTTGGGCCTCTTATTGTTGTTTTCTTTTTTTTATTTTGTTCACTTACTTGCATCTTTTAGTATCTATGCTTAGCAAAGTATTATGTTGTAAACTGCTGAAGGGAAGAGATCTTTTAGAAGTTTACTTGACTTTTCCTTTTGTGAAGTTAAAGCTTGTTTGATAAATTGGTCCACAAATACTGAACTTCACCCTTATCAGAGAGTACTATTTTTACAGTAGTGTCTCATAATTTGAAAGGGTTTCCAGAGAATGTTTGCTAATCTCCTTAATTTTTTCCTTATGATTTTGAGCTGAAGTTGTTATTTCTTATTATTGCAAGAGGGAGATGGAGTGTGCCCCACACTTGCAGACATGGTAGGGCAAGTGATGTCTTTCTTGGAGGAGAACGGATTTTTGCATGATCACTAATCAACCTTGCCATACTCTTGACGTTTCTTGAGAACGGAAATTTCTACTCAAAACTTACAAACCTAGCTAGTTGTCCTAATTATGTTATAATTTTTTTGTCATCTTAGTATTTAAATTTATAAATTGATCTTTGTATTTATTATTTTTTCTATAAGAATTATTAATGATGTAATTAAAATTATACATTCGAAGAATATTCTTTTTGTTAATATAATTTAATGATATTTTATTTTTATATACAATGTTTCAAATTATCAATTATTTTTATAATATTTTTGTATAATAAATTAACAACAAAAATCTAAATATTATATACAATAATATAAATTTAAAATGTCACAAAAAATTATAATTAACATAGAATAATATTTCATTAAAATGTATATTAAAAACTTGACTACATTAAATGAAATGTAGCTGAAAACATTTGGCTATGTTTTAAAAAATGTAGGTAAATTTTTTGGCTACGTTTTCAGAAACATAGCTAAAAATATGTTGCTACATTTTCGAAAGCGTAGCTAAAAACTTTTGGCTACTTTTTGGAAACATAGCTAAAAACTTTTGGCTATATTTTTGAAAACGTAGCTAATAATTTTTTGCTACGAAAAATAAGCGTAACCAAAAGGTATTTGAGACGGTTTCAACTATCGTTAATAGTTTTTTGCTACAAAAATAAAGCGTAGGAAAAAACTATTAGCGACGATAAACAAAAAATTTTGCCTGTAGTTTTTAGCTACGAGGATTTGGTGATGTTTTTTACGATGAATGTAAATCGTCACTAATGACTTTTGGCCACAATGTTGAGACTTTTAATGATGATTCTTTTCGTAGCTACATGTAGTTTTTGTTGTAGTAAAACCTACATCAATTTCTTTATTTCCAGATGTTGTAGGTTGTTATGGTGAAAGTTGCTATATAAAAAGCAACATTAAGAGTTCCCTTCTTAGTTTTACAGATAATCCACCACAGTACATTTGGCCAATCATATCTATCAAAATGCGATGATAACATATACAGGAGTCAACTCCAAATAGCCTTAGACAAGCTACAAATGAAGAAGAGCTGATCACGCTCCTCAAATGCCATATTACATAATAAGCATAGGTCATCGACTTTACTGTGCCATTGTTTCTAAGTTTTTAGCTTATTTTTTATTACAAGCCACATGATGAAGGTTGCTTTAGGATAGATAGTGTCATGCCATAGAAGAGAAAATTTTAAAATTGCAAAATAGTCCTTCCCACCATTTACTGTTGACTCTACATTGTGATATTTAATATTTCGTTGGAGAACTCCAAAGAAATTGAAAAGAACTAATCATTTCAATTAAAGTCAGTACATGCATATATGAAATATATAGTACCACTCATGTTATTTACAGATATCCACATTATATAATGTCAACTTTCTTAGGAATCAGCTGAATAATCATTTTTGATTAATTTGGCACCTCGACGTATTCATCTCAACGCATTTACCTTTCTCATTTGAATTCCTATGTCGTAAACTTTTCCTGTTTTCCTTTTTCTGTTTGCTTGCTTTGATAGAATTAGCACTTCTAAGACCAGATTTCATTTGGACAGCAACAACTCTTTCACTTATATCTTCCCTTTCTATTTAGAAATGACCTATTTAGAAAGCTTCCACAGAGACTTGCTTCCTCCATATAAATTACCAAAGTAGTAAACATGATCAACATAACAAAAAGGTGAACACATAATTCCTTTCATGTTGATTGGTTCGACAAGTTCAATAAATTCTTGTAACTCAGCATAGCAAGTATGCTTTGGTAACATTGGTTATACTGAAAGTTCATAAAAGAGTTTCTAGATTTTCAGTTTTGAGCCCTCTAAAATATCATTTGTAATAACTTGAAACAATTCGGCCTTATGTGTCCTTTTACCCCACAAAAGTGACATTTAGGTATAAACTTTCGATTCCTCCTTTGACAAATCTAGCATCCTTGTTTTTCTCATCATTCAACTTAAAACATTCACCTTGTAACCAACACCTTGAAGGTTTCCTTTGATCTCACCAATTTTCAACAATTGTTCTAGCTTTTTGATACCTCCATTTAACATCCTTATTCCTTTTTTTGAAACCAGCTTCAAACTTGTTTCATCAAGCTCATTTATTATAGATAACAACTTCTTCTCAAGATCATGAATGATATTCTTTATGGTAGAATTTTCCTTATTTAGTTTCTCACCCATTTTGCATACATTAACTCATGAGCCATGCAAATATCCTCCTTTTTGTACTCTGAATCACTCTCATCACTGTCATAATCTGAAATAGAATTTTGGACTGATTCATCTGTGTTTTCTTAGAATTTTAGACTGAATCATTTAAGTTTTTCCTGTTAGTTTCTTCTTTGGTTGTTGTTTAGCAAGAAACTGGATTTCTACTATATAAAGCAACTAAAATAGCATGATTATTAAAAAATTCCTCTTTATTACCATACTTACTTTTAGATTCATTCTTACTTCAAGTGCTCCTATAAGACTTCCCTTTTCTCTTCTTCAAAGTGTTAGCACTTTTGTTTTGCACATGTCCGAAGCCTTGATATTTATGACATTGTATTTTCTTTATCTTTCTTTCACCCTTTTGAGTTTTTGCGTGATGTTTGAAATTATTATTTAATGAATTCCCACCATGTTTCCTAAACTCAAATCTATCTTTCTTCACCTTCTTTAATCACTTGCTGAAATTTCTTGTCAATAACTTCATATCCTCATTCTCATTGGATTCATCTCCTAAGTCATTCATGGCTTTTTCAACCTCGGCCTACAATGCCAATCTTTTGTTCTTCTCTCATTTATCTCTCAACAAATTGATTTAAAGTTGGTAAGAATCTCAATTACCTTATCCAAAGATAATTCATTGATATCATGGGCTTCTTTAATGATTGCAATCTTCGGTATAAATCTTGAAGGTAATGATCTTAATGTTTTCTTGACAAGTTTCATATTTGAATATTTCTTCCCAAGTTGATGTGCTTAGTTCACAATGTCACTTAGTCTCTTATGGAAGTATCCAATAGTTTCGCTTTCATCCATCTTTAGTTCTTCAAATCTATCAGCCAAAATATGAAAATTTAAAGTTATCACATATTTTAATCTCTTATGTATAGTTTATGAAGTTTCCTAAGCTTTTTTTGCGAATTCATAAACTGATATCATAGCGAAGCAACCTTCATCTAATGCACTAAAGATAGCGTGCTTAGCTTGAGAATTTCCAAACATTCCCTCTTCTTCAGCCCTTGTCCATTTAGATGGATCTTTAAGTAATGCTTCTCCCTTTCATCAATCGTCACTGGATGTGACCAGCCATTCAAAACTGAATTCCATGCTTTGGTTCCTTATGATTGAATGCATATTCTTATTCTTGATTTCAATCAGGATAATTTAAACCATCTAACAACAGTGGCCCGATAATTGATGCTCCTTAACTTATAGTCATAGTTGCGAAACATAGATCTACACTAACTTGACGTACCAAGTTCTTATTAGTAACCCAATCTATGATAACAACTGAAAATTCGAAAGATATAGTTTCGCAAAATCTAGTTTTGTCTCAATTATTTTAAATTGTTTCTGTCAGTTGCTTGATAAAAAGTAACTACGTCAAGAACTGGTAATTTTTTAGAAAAATACAAATAGACAAATTAAACACGCAAATAATAAATCGACAATCAAGATTTGGTAACACCGTTCAGAAAACCTTGCCTACGTCTGAAGGGCCTTAACCTAACTCAATCAACTTCCACTTATGATATAATAACTTTATCCAAGGCTTTACTGAGCCGACTCACTCAACCCTTGACACTATCCCTCATAATCACATCTTGAGAAAGTAAATCATTCCCAATAACAAAACTACCTTGTGCTAACCTCAACAGAAGATTTTTATCAATAATGATTGATAATAAAGATGATAATAAAATAACTCAAGTGATTATATCTAAATTAGCATAAACAAAGATGACAATTGAGATAAGAAAAACACACTCCTAAATATTAAGCTTCATCAATCAAAAGTGTGGGAGGTTGTAGAACAAAATTTGTTGTGAACTATTGAGAAGAATCACAATTACTCCACACACACAACAACATCAAGAAGACAACAATCGAACAATTGTTTCATCATCAAAACATCACAAAATATAGCTACTCACACGCTCATGTATTAGATGTTTTTCCCGCACCAAAAGCAATAGCTCCACACCCTAGAAAATTCACGCAACTAGTGGAGAAAACGCAACTGTCCAAGATGGATAGAATCACGAAAAAATCTAGCTCCTTTAGATAACCACAATCACCAAAATAGGCTGCCAAAGATAACTCTGAAATAAAAAAAAAGTATGCAAATTTTCTTTAATAAGACATGGGTATTTTATCCCAAATAAATCTTATCTTCTTTAGGATTTTATCCTTCACTCTATCTTATCTTCCAGAATCCTACACAAGGTAAAATTTTATCATAATGATATTCCAGATATATCTAATTATATCAAATTACAAATAATGCCCAAAATAATTAATTAGATATATTAACAAATATCTTAACAATGAGTATTTTGTTTGGATATCTGCAATATCACTATCGAATTCGTAATTGTAATTGTTATGTGCAATTACTATTTGTATATACTGAATTACGTTTTAAATCACTCCATAAGTTAGATAATTTATATGATTATAAAAATATACATATTTCTTGCTCAAAATGTAACTCTATCAAATAAAAATCTATCTATTCGTATGAATTTGTCTAAAAAAATATTTTATTATCATAATTATAGAAATTAAAATTAAAATATATGTATACACATAATTAGGTTATGTCCATTCTAAAGTTTTATAGAGACTTTTATTCTTTTATCTTTTCTTTAATCTATGACATTAATATAAATTATTATTATATTTGAGACAATAATATTTTCTGTTTTTTCAATTTATATCTAACTTTTGGTGATTAATAGGAGTCACCACTATTATATAGAGTAAAAATAATATATTTAATTAATAACATTCATTGTTAATAATTATCAAAAGTTAGCGATATAATTGTATCAAACTGGTTATTTCTGTTAAGCTTGTAAGAAGCGATGGGTAAATCCATTACGGAGAGCCACTACAGTCAAATGCGCAAAAACAGTTAAAAAACGAAGAATATATATCGTCGGCCGTTTACCATTTGAAAGCTTTAGAAAAAGCTAGTAGTCCTAGTTGTAACCACCGTCCCCATCTTCTAACACAAACATTGATCTTGTAATTGTCGGCGATATCACATTAAATACTACCACCAACACCACTGCCACGTAGGAGGCATTGTACTCTACCCCAATACTCTATGCTGTCACAACACAAGTTATTATGTCTACAACAACCATGTAAGACAGCTGAAATGTACCAGGAGATGTCCATATATATGGAAGATTAAGTGTATATACAATAGCATAAAAAACTTGTTATGTTCATCCATATACTTGCCGAAAGGCTAGATTCTCGAACACAAGCAATGCTGCCTCAAAAATCTCACCATATCTAAACTCAAGTATTTTTCCTGGGCAGAAACTGTGGTATCAAGTGTTTATTCTCGACAGACGCTATGGTATCAAGTATTCTTCGGCAGCCGTCTTCGACCAGTCATTCGCTATTGTCGAGAAAATTTAGCAGCTAAGCAACCTAGAGGCGTTGGTTCTTGGATTTCTATTTGTCTATAGATCTTCTATCACATGAAGCTGTGTACTTCGTTCAAGGCTGCTACTTCTTTATGCCCTTCTTTTAACAAAAACTAATCCAAATATCACTCCTTATCTACACTTTTCCAAATTACAGATGTTAAACCTCATTCCAAACCATGTCACATTGCTAGACCTATATTCTTAAGTCTTACCCATTTGTTGTCCATAAGTTGAAGGGCTCGCTTAACATGGCAGCGGATTCTTAATTGTGACTATGAATCTAAACTCTTTCGAGAAATTATCGAGTCTTTAACTACCAAATAGGTCTATATTAAAAGTAAACTTCAAATTTCAATTTCTGAACTTGTAAGCATATTCTAACATATGTTCCACAATAATATATATTAGAATAACATATAAAATAAATGCGGAAGAAAAATGAAGTACCTCCTACCAATGTTGTTTGTTCTTGAAGAGCTGCAATTTTAGAATTCTTTTAAGCTCTCAGTTTCCAATACAATGGCGTATGTTTTTAGAAGAGAAAAGAAGATTTAGGGATCCCAAATAATCTGCAAGAGCGCTTATATGAATGTGCTCCATCAAGCACATCAAGAGTTACCATAAAACCAGGAATTGAATACCCATTAACTATGTAACATCCCGTTTCCAAAGAACGGGTCGGACCAGAGAAACGAGTCCAAGTATGATAAATTAACACATCTCATGCTCATGCATTTGTGAATAGTGAATTTTACGCATAAAAATGCATTGTACATGCATTCATGACAACTTTTTCGATATAA